>CM043871.1:32704577-33304577 GCA_023846275.1 Vanilla planifolia | reverse complement strand
TCTTAACATATGTGGTAACTTATTAAGTATGCAATGATCTAAATCAAATAATATATAAAAAAATAAGATTAAATATATTTCTTAAGTAAAATTTAAGTGTCTCAAGTATATTGTTATTGGTTTTGATATTCTAATCAATAAAATAAATGACTCGATAAAATATTCTACTTATATTCCTCAAGCTTATGTTTTTCTTAGTGTTAGTTATGATTAACACCCAAAACTTTCATGAAACTCTTTGAGTCATATGATCGATATCTTTACATAATTAGCTTAATTGTACTTGAGATGTGTCATTTAAAAATTAATACTTATGAAAAAAGTTAATAAATATGACACAATTATTATGTTATCATCAAACAAATAATACAATAACTAAATGATATAATATGCCTAATATTTTCATATATATTTATATATATATATATGCCCATACATAATTGAAAGCAAACATTAATACTAGCTTATTACAAATGAGTATAATGTTAAGACAAAATATAAACCTAAAGAAATTCAAACAAAAAAATTTAAAATGACTTTTAAATTGGAAATCTATAATTTCTAAAGTGTCTTTTTTCAAAATTTAAATTAACGAAGTGTAATTTATTTTGCTATAGCATAAAAGACAAAAATAAACTATTGTCAATGTATATGAAAAAGGAGTTATGCTTTAATAGCATTTTTATAAAATTTGGATAGATGTTTGTTAAATTTTAAAAATAAATAACAAAATTATATAAAAATATTTATAAATGATGCAACTTTAAATTTTGAAGATATATTAGTAATACTAATTCAATAATCCATGATTTTTAAATTATGAGATATGAGTTTCATCTTTTAGAGATATAAAATTTAAAACTGAGCATAAACTTTTATTTTATTTTAAAAGTAATAATATGATGTCATTTAACAATATTTTGCATATTTGATTAAAAATTATTTATTAAAAAACGTTGTCTTTGAATTTAGATTTTTATAATTTTAATGATCCATTTAGATATTTAAATCTATTTCATGAAAAATAAAAGAATAGTCTATCTGGAAAAACGATAATAATTGAAATTGGATTTTTTATACAGTTATAGATCTACAAAACTAATATAATTAAGCTTATATTTAGTTACATTGTTTTTAGAATCAATATTGGTAAAAATATTTTTTGAAATATAATGAATTATTTGTGTGGCCATATTTGTAATAGCACTTTTTTAATAAAAAAATCAAATATGATATAAAAAATCTAAAGTATTTTTTAATAATATAAAAATTGTTTTATTTAACTCTGTAATAAAAAATAAAAAATATTTAATTATTTTATTACATACTTATTCATAATTTATCTGTCAAATATATTGCATTTTAATAACGATTAATAATAAATTTTTTAATTTAATATTAACGACTTGATTAAAGGTAATAAAATGCAAACTGCAATTTACATATGTACCAAAAAAGTAGGCCTTTCGTTTGCCTCTCTGCCTCTCTCTCTCTCTCTCTCCCTACCCTCGTCTTCCGTCGGGCGAACTCTCCCCTCTCCATTGTCGCCGCTTAGATTGTCTCTGCCCTTCTCAGACCGAAGCCGCAGCTGTACATCACTAAGATCTCGCACTTCACTTGCCCAAAGAAGTTCAACATCGACGCTTCATCGTCACCTTCCTCTTTTTTGTCACATCTTCGCCGTTGCCTGATTCTGAGGCATCACTGATTGTGGCCTGCAACTCTTTGTGGTAAACATTTGCGGTAAACATAAACTCTTCCAGAGACTTTTCTAAATTTTCATATTTTAGTTTTAGTTTTTCAGATTAATGGAGTAAATGGGAAATTATATGGTCCAAATCTTATTAAATTGAGATAGAAACAACTTGTGAAATAAACTAGTTAGGTTAAGTGGGGCTTTAGAACCCACACTTCGAAATTTTAATGGACGTTGAGTTTACGTATACGTTCATGAATTGTATGAGGATAATGCAAACATTAGTTGACATTTGGCAGTTACTTGATTTAGTTTGGTAAGCATAATTTTCACCTGAATGTTACATTTAGCTTGTTCAGATTTACCTTTGATTGGGTAGCTTTGTGGATCTCAAAGGACTTCAGGTTCGGTTGTTTGCCTTTCATTAGGTGACTCAATTTTTCGAGGATGAGTGTAACCTTAATTGATATGGCTTCTTTTTGTATGTTTTATATGTTTATTCAATTTGCGTAGTTATTCATATATTGTGTAATTTTACAATAGTTGTTTGTAATGCTTTGTTTTTTTAGATATTATCTACGAACACTTTGTTATAGTATAGGGTCAAGTTGATTTGTGTCCATTCCTTGAAACCATGTAGGAGATTGTACCAATGAAGGTCAAGGAGTGGTGTTTTAAATGCGAAATAGTGCTTGACAATAATTTTTATATAATAATTGTTCTTGTTGCTATAACAATGAGGTTAAGGAACTTTAATACTCCTTTTGAAGAGAATAATTTAGAGATTGTGGAGAATTTAATCAGAGATAGAGGAATACAAAGAAATTGTATTTTATTGATGTAGTTACTTGAAAATATCAAAGTAGCTACAAAAATCTTAAGGGATGCTTCTTTACAAATGCTTGATAATTAAATGCGGACTGGTCCCTGTCTAACCCCTAAGGTGATCCCTTTTAATATCTTAGGGTCTCTAAGTGATTAGTGATCAGGGTAGAAAAAACATTTAAATTTTGGATCTAAACTTCATATGAATTATCTGAATTAGATTTTAGATGGTTTGTAGGTTAAAATTTATAATATCAAACTTAAATCCAAAGTTTCAATCAATAATGGTAGTGGGAAGATCCAAGTCGATGAAAAACAACAATCTAAATTGTGCTGAATTTGATGAATCAAGTGATCGATTGTAAGGGTTTGGAAGTTTGGATAGTTCACTCATTATGAGACTTGAGTACATTGCTCTACTGCCCATGTTTGACTTGTATTCCTTACAATTGATTAATTTATGTTCTCTTGGACATTGTAGTTTGATCACAATGATCAAACATTCGATCAATGGATTAGATGGTCTAATTGGGCCTAGTCGACATCTAGTATGTCTTAGAGATTTTTTGAGAACTTTTCTCTTCAATTTTTTTACTTTTTTTAGTGACTTTTCTTATTGATTTCCTGGAGGATCATAGCCACCCAAATTAACCCATGATTTATTCATTAATTAGGATTTCTATTTTTTGTTTTTCAAGCATGATTGCATCCTAAATATGCAATATAGAAAGTCTAAGTACAAAAGCTGTCATCCTTGTGCAGGAGGGGATATTCACCCATCTTAGAGAAAGTTAAATAACTTTTTCTTTCTCAAGTTCAATGATATTATTGATGATCTTTTGTGCATGAGAAACTTTGGAAATATCACAAAAAGGAAAAATTAATGTCAAGGTCAAAGAGATATCATCAGAATATGGGCCTTTAAGGCCTTTATGAATGGCAACAATTATCAAAATAACGTCTCTCTCGAGCTATATCCTAGACTAGTGTTTGGTCATTTGAATGGAAAATAATGCTACCTTGAGTTATACCATATGCATAGTGCAAGAAAAGCTTTGTCTACTAATAGGTAGAAGCAAGGAAACCCATTGGTCTCGAATAACAACACCCATATTAGGAACACTCTTCTTCTTGATAGTGCCATCAAAATTGAACTTAATCCATCCTGGATGATCAGCAAAAGGGAGCCAAACGTGCTTGTTAGGTCCAAGCCTCCAACAAGTTAATAGAGCGAATGGTGGCCATGATGGTCTTGACGATGATAGAGGGTGATGGAATTGATTTCCCATGAACATGATATCTAAGTGCTTGCTAGTATGTGGTATGGGGTACAAGCAATTGTTATTGGGGAGATAGATTTCCAATCTATGATACCTCCAAAGAATGTAACAAATCAAGCAAATAAATAAGTTGTTAATTGAACCTCCATATGTTGCAGAAGCAAGGTAAGGACTCGAGATGCAGAAGGGCATGATCCAATGTCTACTACATATGGCAACCCTAGGCAAAACTTCCTGGCACATGCACCAAAGAGAAGCGATGAAGCGAGGCTGGCTAATGAGTCTCCAAATCAAGCCCCCATTCCTTATAAGGTGTCTCTATGAGGGGCTCGAATATTCTCTATTTGAATCTAAACCTAGACCTATATTTTGCTAGCCTCCTCCCTTTGGGATCTCTAGGATCTTGTTTGCAAGTCTGGTCCAAATGAAGATTTGAAGCCATGCTTATCCCATTGTTTAGAAGATCCTTCTATATGTTAAAAGTGGGTACCAATAAAGAGATTTAGTGAGAATTAGAACAAAATGATATGTCAATTCTTTACTATCTATAGCCACTTCATTACTACGACAAATGAGCGGCCATGCTTAATGAGTTTTATCTTATGATAAAAAAACCTTTTTTCTTCAAGTGACCTTGAAGGCTTCCATCCTAAGAGAATCAAATTAACCAAGGAATTTGGCTACCAAGTTGACTTCTAGAACCACCAGCCAAGTTCATAGATTATGATTATCATTACCCCTCTAAGTATTGGGATGATAAGTTGCCTCTCAAGCTACAAAGTAAATAACCTATCTATTAGCTCCTCCACACCAAAGAAACCCTTTAATTAATCTCTTCATAATATTTGGCACAAAAGTTGTGATGAAGAGCAACATGGGATATAAATTAATAGAAATAATGCTATTGATAAGTGTGATCTACCTAGCTAAGTAAAGATTCTTTCCCTTCTATTTAATGTTCTAGATTTGCTCTTAACTTTATTAATAATATGAGCAAATCTTGGTGGAAAATGTCTTCTACTAGTGAGAGGAACCTATAGATGTTTGCCCCCTCCTCAAATTTCTTTTAACTTAAATTGGCCACAATCATATTATGCATTTACCTTAACATTAGTCTACCAAAGATGATTGAAGATGGGTGTTAGTGAACACAATATTCATTATTGCATAATAATCTTTAAGGATGGAAGACATCCTCATTGCTACCTAATAGGTGGTCATAGTAAGCATGAAGGTGTCATTGAGAAAGACAAGGTAAGAGATAAGCGGTTCTCCCAAAGCATGCTCGACCACGAAGAAGTGTCCCCTATTTGATTCTTTACTGGATGAGAAAATAATATACTCTTGTGGACTAAGTAGTTTTGGATGAATTAGTTTCAAACCCTATTGTAGTATTTAAGCTCTCCTTGACTTTCTTTTAGTATGACTATGTAAGGTAGAAAGTTCTTGAGTTATGGTACCACTTTGGTCGCATTCCTCATTTGGAAATCGTGTGGTAGTATGTTTATATTATTTGGATATTAGAATCATGATATCAATAGATCCTACTTACACAATATAGAATTGTCTCCTTAGATAAGTTGACTTTTTTCTCTCTACTTGGAAAGTTTTTTCTTTTGAGATGGGTTGAATTTGTTGAAATCTTCTTTCAAAATAGGTTATAGAAAGTGTATAATTTACTTATTTATTTATATCTTTGTAAAGCTATGTGGAAAAATAAAGCACATGTTATTTTTTTAGAACAATATTTGTGATCCTGATGATAATGTATGATATGTCTATAAGTTTTAAATATGGGCTCTCAAGCATAACATTGTAGATGACGAGAGGCCACATCACAAGTATTGATGATATTAAACTTACAACATTAGGAATTAATATTTTTATAAATTATCTTAGATGATTAGGAAGTTTTGACACTAGCAACTTTATGATCTCTTAAATTGTAGTTTCACAGTTTGGAGTCTAGCAATTAAAGAGATAGTCATGCAAATATTGTATTTGTTCATGATGCATTGTAAGTGCAAAAGGAAGGTTGGCTGTATTTTGGTGATGGATAGTGACAAAGCAAGATAGGTGATGTGAAGATCTATAGTCTAAATATCAATAATGAATACCATCCTGCTTTCATTTTAGTATTGTTGGAGAACAAAGTTGTATACTTTTTATTGTTGATCTCCATAATGAAATCTATTAGAAATTTTCTTTTATTGGTACTCATGATGGTAATTGATTTATGATTGACATGCTAAGAGTAGGCAAAATTTGTAGGATTGCTTTTGTTGATTGGAGTCAAATCTTTTGTTTGTTAACAATTTATCCTACATACAAGAAAATGTATCCATTTTGATTGAAAAGAGATAAGGACATAGGTGGTATCATTGTTTGAGGATTCTGGTAAAATTGATAAACTCATTTATAGCCATCAAGAGATATGGTGATGTGAACATCTTGAATATACATGCATGTCCATTTGACAAATTGATGGTGAAAGTCCTTTATGATTTATGTATCCATGATGACAGATTTGTTTGTAGATTCAAAGCTTAATAGATATTTATTGTTGCATTGAAGGCCTTCATGAAGAAATCAAGGCAAAAACAATTAACTAGTTTTGATGCAAATAACATTTTTTTAAAGAAGTCACCCAATTAAAAATGTTGCTTGGTCAAGTGAACACTGTTCAATGAACTTGATTATGCTAATGACAATTTTTGTCTTTATTTTTGTATATGAATTTGTACATATTTTTCTTGTAGTCTTTGATTGATTCAAGACTTGTAGGGATAAGAAGAATAATAATGAACTTAAGAATCTTTAGATTATGTAGCTAGTGTTTGGGTTGCATGTCTATAGTAACAAGCTTTTTTCACAATTTCACATGTTTCAATGACGGTGACTTCGAAGCGATTAGGGCCGAAATCCTTATCTTTTGAGAAACACCAACTAGCTTCGGGAATTTCTTTGTTAGAGATATCCATAATAAGCATGATCACTAACCTCGCAATGGTCGTATTGCCAATGGAGGTTTATCAAGTAGTTCTTCAATGAGGATTGTTGCAAAATTTTTAACTTTGTAGGGTAATAATATTGGAAAGCTGGCCAACATTTGTAATAACTTCATTGTCTTTATCTTAGATTCAATCTATTGATGGAGCTACACCTTCTCAACCTATTCATTAGACTTTTGTGATTGTTCTTTCTCACTTCAACCAGTAAGCTTTAGCATGCTTTGTCCAAAGGATTTTTTATCTTGCATTAGTTCACTTGATATGAACTTAATTTCATCTCATATTCAATGAGGGTTGAATTAAAGTGGTAATTATTTATTAAAAAAATTATTGTCTTAAAGTTGTTCTTGGTCTCTTTAATCTTCATTTGTAATTTGTTCAAGCTTTGGCTTTTCAATGGATTAAGCTTTATTTTGTAGTGCTTGAGGTTAGACAGGAAGGGAACTGAGTCTCAAATATATTTCATTCCTTGAAGATAATATTGTGTAATTCAAGAAGTTTTGTGCAAAACATTTTGAATTGGAGTGATTATTTTGTCTTGTATGACATTATGTTGGAAACAATGCTTGTGTTTTGGTTTGAGAATGGGTTAGGTGTAAAATTGACACGACTTGGCTTGGCTATTGTAGAGGGAAGCATCCTACTTAATGAGGATTTTACCTCCATTAGTGTGGTTCAAGTTATGGGATTTTCCTTATATTTGTTATCTAAAAGGTTTTGTAATATGCAATTGGAGTTGGGCTTCTATGAGATGAGTAATGTTGATACAATTTTCATGATCATAGACCCAAAATATTTAACCTTGGCATCTTAGTGCCCACTACAATATTCAAAAATAAGATTGTTTAGGTGGTCATGTGAGAATTAGAGAGGTTTGCTAATTTGAGATGTGGTCAATTTTGGATAATTGGTTGTGATTTTGGTTTGTCTCAAGGTACAGGGGCTCATATCAAAGGTGGGGGAGTAAAATAATTGTTAAGAGTATATGATTGTTCATTGTCTCTCCCTTAAAAGAAAGGTAGGTTTATAAGATACTATTGAGAGTTGACGTTAGTTTTTATAAGGAAATAAGTTGTTTTCTAAGTGGTAGGAATTCCATTAGAATTAGCTTTGGGGAGATGGTTTTATTTTGTAATTTACATAGAAGATTTTGAATGAAGTGGATGTGTTAATGGTGTTTTGGAATGAGTCATATGTGATGGTTAGTATCTTATATGACTCTTGGTTTTTTTTTGCTCTTTTTGAGAAGTAGGAGCAGTAAGTAGGATAATTAGTGTCGTTTCATGTGTATGTCATGCCTCTTGCCCTCAGGTTATAAGGATGCATGCTTCAATAGAATGTTCGGTGATTTTGCTATACTCACAAGGGTGCTTTCAATCATATAATAATCCTTTATTTTGTCCATCCATGTCTAGCTGGATAATATTCAAGTCTTTTTTTCAATCAATGCTTGAGGCCAAATTCTTACTGATGAATATGACGATTTTCAAGCCTTTTTTCTTGTAGTATTTGATACCAAATTCTCTAGTGATGGATAAGTGTAATTGAGATTCTTGAGAAATTATACATTTATGTATTATTAATAAAATTTGGCATTTCTTGAAACTAAATCATTGTACATGATTATGATCAAGGTAAGACTTAGATCATCTTGTTTAGAGAAATGATTGGTTTTTCATTTGATAGTAATTTTAGGTGTGTTTCAAACTATAAATAATGATGTTCCAATCATAACATTTCTAGCTTTTCTCTCAATATTTATATTCCACCCGATGAACGTCTACATTAGGCATTGCTTTAAGTTCTTTAATTAACTGCTGATGAATATGAAAAAAACGAAACATTTCTCATTATTTTCTCCATCTAAGCCATAGATGGTGCTGGAGGAGTTCCTAAATGCTACAACCCAAGGGCAAGATCAAGTGGTTGATTGAATGATAAAGAATCAATCATCAATGGAGCTTCAACAAGTTCTTGTTATAAAAGGTTTTATGGGTTATGTTTTTGGTCTAATTTGTTGTTGTGATGATAATGATTTTCATTTCCTAATTATGAATTTATAATATTTATGATCTTTTAGGTTTCTATAGAACATTGTTTTTTTAATCCTAAGTATCTGTAGGAGCTCTCTAGTTATCTTTTAATACTTTTTGAATATTGTTACTTATAATGGCATTGCTTTCATTTTGTCCATATTTTTAGTAGTTTTTCTATTTTTCATACTTTTCTATAAACTCTTACTTACTTATATTTTAAACATTAGATATGATAGGAAAATATTATTATTTCATGTTGAACTCATTGGTTTGAGCTAGACATACTAATTGGTTGAAATATTTGAAATGTGAACCTTTAGCTTGTTTGTTTTAAGGTCAAGCTGAATTATAAAAGATTGCAGTAAAAATTTTGTATTTATTTTTCATGATATGATTCATGGATCAGATCTATCTCTTCTTTTCCCCTATCTACACCCTCGATTTGCTAGGTCTTAATTTTTCTTTTTACTTATTTTGGATCTGCTATGAATACTATTAAGGAAAATAGTAGAATAAGGAGATAAAGAAGCTTGCTTTGCCTATGCCCTTTACTGATTTGTTTGATTCATTTGATTGATTTTGAAAATTAACATAGGAGCTATATTTATGAAACCATTTCTTGTAGAAAAATTAAATATTTGGACTAAAAGAGAGAATTCTCTTACCCAAATTGAGCCTTATTTCTTTTCTAAGTCTGTTTAGCATAATTTTGTTATGGAGGATTTAGCATATCTCTAATGGCTAACGCGTATAACTATGTCTTCAGGAAAGTTAGACATGCTAAAATTGAAGGCTACAAATACAATTGTACATGATCCTTCAACTCATCATAACAAAGAGTCACAATTGGGAAGTGCTACTAAGGAATGGCATAATTTCATGGTATTTGAAATCTTCATAACCTTTCTTCTAAAATTGTAATAGTAGTATTTCTTTTGTGTAAACTTAAGTAATCTTATTCACTGTTTGTTTTTCATATTTGATTTGTTGTTTCGTATTTTTTTGAATAATACTTTTTTTCTTAGTTGTGTAATATTCTTTAAAATTTTATTTATTTGTGTTGTTTATAGTTTCTTTGTGGGTTTCACAACATATTCAATTATAAAAATACATGCACATCCAATTATTATTGTTTTCTCAAAATGGGTTCAACATTGGCTAATATCTAAAAGAATCTAGAAAATAAAAAAAAATTGGATTTTTCATTTAAGATTTGAAAAAAATAGGATTTGGTTTGTATTATTTTATATATCTTCAAAAAGAATGTCTATCGTTAAACAAGTAAGTCTAAACTAATGACACGATAACTCCACAATCCAATGCTAACTCTTTTATAAAGTAGGAAAATTTTTATTGCATTTTATATTGCTAGTCTAGGAGAAGATGTATTTAATGGATTTTAGATGAGTACTTCGTTTTCTATTCTTTTTTTATTGCTTTGTTTGATTATTTGAGGTTTTAGATAATCGTACATTTTTTATATTGTTCTTTTCATTTTGGATACATTTCAACGATTATATGGGGTTTTTCGGTGTGTAGGGTTTAATTGGAAAGCTTTTAGACTACTTGAGTTGTTAGAAACAAATAAACGACCTTCGTTAGCCATATCATGCACTATAAGTAGCTTGATATGGTCAAACACATGGTTGGTTGGTTAATCTTCCCAGACACTTTGGGAGATGATTTTTTTGTAAATATTATGACGACTCAAGCATTATAGGCAAAAGTCTTTTTGTGAATTTTATAGCTTGCTACCTTATTATCACTGTTCTTTCTATATATATGATGAAGCATTCTTCGTTGTGTTCCAAAATGTGTATGTTGTGTGTGATGACTTCAGACTTGCTTGTGGTTGTAGGTATGATGCCAATCCAATAATGGAGGTTGTGGTGCCAATGATTTACTTTGCCCTTAGGTTTATTTGTGATCTCTCTCAAGTTTGAATCACTTTCATTATTTTCACCATTTCTTGTGAGAGTTTGTCCATTCCATTTTAAATAACCAATTTCAAAGAATATAAACAAATTATTTATGAGTTTTATGTGCTTGATCTATTGTGTTATAGGTCTTGTAACCCTTCTCCTTTTGTCTATCAAAACTTGTTATTTAGACTCTTTATTTTGGACGATCTATTATCTCATCATTTTTACATTGTAGATTTGAGAAGTCTAAAACACTCATTTTCCTTGATTTTTTTCCTTCTGTAATATTTGTGAGGAATGTCTTAATTTGATAAAATTTGCACTAACTGCCATTTTCAATATGGATGTGAAACATCTTAATCTATTTCTATACATCTTGTGTTGTGCCTTGATCCATCTCCAATTTATTTCTTAGAAGAACATTGTATATAAAGCAAAATGCATAATGATACCACATTTTATATGTGATTAATAAATCATTCCATGATTAATACAAAAATTTATGAATTTAAATGGAGGCTTGATATAGTCTAGTAATAAGAAAATTTTCGATCATTATCAGTGGCTACAAATATGCTTTTCTTCTTCGCAATACATGTGTCTAATAGCTTTGACTTAACCATCGTGGATTTTGTTTTCTTTTCCAAAACATTCCAAATTTATTTTTTTAGGACCAGACCATGACGTATCATTGGTGGTTTTTTCTATTGAACAGAGTTTTACAATGAAAAACGATTGAGCATTGAGACTCTTTAAGTCGAATTCTTATTAAGCCATCACTTGTCATTTGCAAGTTAGCAAGTTTATTCTATAAGATCTCATTAATTCTAGCTGCTTGTTGAGTATTCCTTTTGTTCAATGTGCCAATAACCTCTAAGAATGGAGACCGATGTGGACCTGTGCAATTGGTATGTAGTCGTGTTTCCCCACTGCTTCTCTTTTTTGCTTTTGGAGTTAGTGACTGTTTAGCTAGGAGAAGCAGTGATGGTGATAATGAGAAGTTTAGGTTGTGTACTTTGAGTGAAAATACTCCTAAGAGAGTTTATTTATGGCCGTTAGGATTATCTGTGGCTGTCATCCATCATAATTTTCTTTTTCCAAAAGTTTTGAGTGTTACGAGTTTCCTAATTGTCAAGCTCTGGAATAATAGATGATTATAACTGATTGACATGGAGTACCAACTTGGAATACTCTGATGAGGGTTTTGGTAAGTAGAAAGGCCATAAGGCGAGTTTATTGAGAAGCCTTTCTTAAGGAGTGACTTGTTAGCTTTGGATTTTGTAGTCTTGAAGACTGATGTCATGACTTTAATTCTTGTTGTCATGAAAAGAGGATAATGTCATGAGTTGTATTGCATTTGTTAGTAAGAGATTGTTTTCATTGGAGGGAGCAATTTTTGCTGAAGGGAGAGGTCTTGATCAAGGAAGAACTACCTTTTTCTTAGGATCATCCTTTGCAAGATATGTGTAGGCTTTTGTATTTTTTTTATCATTGTTTCTCTTGAATGCTATAATATTATAGCTTATGACATAATTTGCATATAACATATGGTATATACACAAGAAATAGTAAAACCATGCAAATAAAACTCCCCAAAACAACTCCATTTTGGGGCAACCTTGTTGTTTGCATGCTGGACATATGGCACAATCTATTTGGTGTGTGTATATTGGCTCAAGTACCACTGTAGCATTTAATATTATTACTTTTTTGTTTGATAAAGTGGTTTGGGCATCTTTTCATGAAGTTCTGTCAAACTACTTCAAAGTAAAGGTGACCGTTTACTCAGTTTTATAAAAAAACTTTCTGAAGTTTTTCTTAAAAAAAAATTTTCTTTTGATTTCAAAATACATACCAAAGTTTTATCTTCTTTATGAGCTCTTCCCTCCCAGAAGATGTCTCTCATTATTGCTAACTGGTGATGTTATATATTTTAGCCCCAATTTTGTATGTTAAGTCAAGCATTCCAAAGCATCCCTCAATTATTAATTTTGTAAAGAGATTTAATTATAAGTTCTATTAAACTCATGAATAAATCAATGTATTTCTAAAACATTGGAATCTACTTTAGAATTAAGAGAAACGTTAAACACACATGCAATTTGCTTTTAAGCTTTTCTTTACTAATTAATTGTATGCTTTAGTTAGAAAAATGTTTGAAGCACTTCATTTTATTTAACTTGCTTTAATCCAATTATTGACATCACCAAAAAGTTTTTGATCACTTTTAAATATAGATCAAAGATAATAAAACCTCTTATTTTTATGGTTATCAATTTTACTCTCAATGCTATTTGTACATTGACTATAATCCGACTCGTGTTCAAACATATGTTCTTTTAGATCTACTAATATAGACTTAACATTAAAATTCTCATCATATCTAACTTAGTCTTTTTTCCAATCATGCCAATAAGTATCATATGATCATTAAATAAAAGCATAGGTCATGTTATGTTTTTTTACCTTTGATTAGCAAAAGTACTAATAATTAATATGAAAAAATAGGGATGCAAACATAATTTTGATGTAGTCCAATGTAATTAGGAAGTCTTTAGTCAAAAGTACTTAGTATATGTATGTATTTTTGTTTTTTTATGTATGTCTTTAATAACTTAATATATTCAATGCATTTTTTTTTCTTTTCTAAGGCCTTCCAAAATACATCTCTTGACCATTATCATAATTTTCCTCTTAAAAAAGAATATTTTGGAGCTACAATGCTCTAGCATATATAGGATTCAAGGGTTAGAGATAATAAGGCTATTATATATAAGGTTATCTTCTACATTTTTCTATTTTAATCTTTGATTGTGTCCTCACCCAATCCAATTGTCTCATCTAGCATATCCATCAAAAGCAACACCACTTTATGAGAGGCTTCCTATCCTTGTAGTACAAGAAACACTACACCTTTTTATATTCTATAAAGATTGTAGCATGAGATGCTTTCTCTAGGCATTGGCTCTAGATTAGAGAATTTTTTTATTGAACCTCTCAAGAAGTGTATAACTTCTATTGATCAACCTTTTTTATGTAAATCAAATTAATTCTTAGATATATTAGCCTTATATTGTAATATATACTTAAGTTTTTTTTTAAAATAAATTTTTGGAGTAACTCCATAATTTGATATACCATATAATTTACAATATAGTATTTCATTTTTATTCTCCTAAATAAGTATCAAGGTACTTTTTTCTACTCATGTATTTTTTTTAATCTTCAAAATAGCATTAAATAACTTAGCATTCCGAGGGATACCTGTTTTTCTTATACATTTTCACACATTTATAGGATTAAGGTTTGTGATATATTTCATTTTCTTCAAAGCTTTTCTCACTTTTATTTTATTGATCCCATAATAAAAACAAAATTTTATATTTTATTTTGACAAATTAAACTCCTTTAAATCAATCTTGTCACATTTTTCATAATACATAGTCAGGCATTTATGTTTTAATTTTCTTATTATTGATAATACTTTTAAATCAATACATTATACATGAGTTAAGCCTTTTATGTTTTCCTTTTCCTTTGCTTTTAGAAGCTTATATAGTTAATTTCTATCATAAATCTTTATAATGGTTAAGGGAAGAAGGTTGGAGCATGGGATTAGGCATTATTCATTTTGTTTGGACATAACTATTCATTCTGTCATCTGGTTTGATGCAGAGTGGTGTGGATAGTTCGATCTAATGATTGGACTAGTGTGTAGGTAGTTGCCAGTACAGGGCAACATATGAGCAAGGTAACATGAGGGGCGAGTGTTGGCTTGCACAAGCTATGTAGATGAATACCTATGCTCATGCTGTTCTAAGGTAGAGTGGGCAGTTAGTTGACAAATGCTTCTATAACAGCATGGGTTAGCGGGACAGTACGAGCAAGCAAGAGCAATGCAGAAATGTGTAGTTTAACTTTGCAAAAGCTACTTCACCAGTCGGATTAAAGAGAGACAATGGAGTGCAAGAGAGATAGAGAAAGGAGGATAGAGAGGGATCAACCATCAAGTCTCATCAAAAGCAAATCACCAAATTGTGCAATAACTTTTTCATAAGCATTCATCAAATCTATCTCTTTATTCATCTTATAATCTATTTAAATACAAGACTTATGAAAATAACATAAAAATAAATAGATATTCATGCCAATAAAATTCTAATTAAACTCTTCCTATTGCATATTTTAAGAAGTACAAGCAAGAAAAAGGGAAGATCTCAAGTAAAATCAAAAAGCAAACCATGTCATATCTTGTCACATATTGTAGGAAACTTAAATAAACGAAGGATCATGGTGATTCTTTGGATCTAAGAGATTTTCATGATGAGCAAAACTTTTATGAATTATCATGAATCAACATAAGGAATTTTATTAGACTTAAGTTTTTTCTTGAACCATTAATATACCAATTAGATTCAATCTTGTCACAAGTCATTCAAGTTAGCCTTTCTCCTTCTCATTCTACTTTCCATCATTCTTCATTTTTGCATCAATAAGTCTCTTTGTTAGCTTCACTAACTATTGTTTTATCCTCGCACCTATCAATTTATGTCTCTCTCAATTCTTTGTATTATTGCGATTGAACCTCTTTTGGCTAGGAGTTTCATTGTCAAATAGAAAGCAAGATGAGGCCTTGGAGAATGAGAATCATTATTCATGGTACACTAGTTTCTAATCAATCATTTTTTTTCTTTTTTCTCCCCTACTTAGTCTATTTTTATTTTGGAGTTTATCCATCAAAGCATATCTTTGGTTACCTTACAAGTACAATTGACAATATTATTCATTCAAAAGTAGCTTATCTTCTCTATCCTGAGGACATAGCTCTGAGGATTTATTTTGTAAACAAACTATAATTTTTTTTGTAATGTTTCATTATGTAGTCCTAGTACATTGTTTTAGCTTTTTTTTTGCCTATACCTTTTAAGAAAGATATCTAAGATCACTTGTTGGTGTTGGTTGGTAAAGATTCCCTTATGATTATTTATCTAGATGATCCTCTTTCTTTGTATGAAAATAATCAATTTGCATTTTTGATGATCCACTTGTAAAACTTTTCTCGAAGGAAGTATTGAGCAAGACTACATGCTAAAACAAGCTTTGAAATAATTTTTAGCTTCAATGGCCTTTCCAAAACCTTGATGACCATATAACTCTTTAAATTCCTTTGCTTGTTAACTTTATATACATAAGACACTTTTGCAATAATATTCTTGGGTGTATTTTTTTAAAACTAGAAAATAAATTATTTTATGTATAATATAAATCAAATTTGTTGAGTAAATTTAATTAATACATGACTTTGGTCTTGAATATGCAGCTTTATACCTTAGAAAAATTTCATTTGTTTATAATCATGTCTTTCATCGTCGAGAGGGAAATAGTCTGGATCACCATCCTTTAGAGAGTGCATAATAGCTTACTGGATCAAGTGCCCTTGCGTCGAAGGTGAATGGGGCTAAGTGATCTTTCGAAGTTGTGGGATGTAAAATGCATCAGTAGGGGAGCGTTTCGCTTCAGAGGAAAGCACCATGCAAGCAGGTGTGGAAGAAGCGGAAGCGAAAATGTCGGCTTGACGCAAACATTTGTGAGAATCAAATGCCCCAAAACTTAAGGGTTCCTTCGCAAGGTTCGTCCACGAAGGGTGAGTCAAGGCTTAAGATCAATCTGAAAGGCTTAATCGATGGGCAACAAGTGAATATTTCTGTACTGCCCATGTTGGTCCGAGGGATTGAGAAGGCTAGGTTAGTTGAAAGATGGTTATCGGTTCAAGGATGCAAGGTGACCTTGTTTTTTTAAGGTAAGAAGGGTTAGAGGAAAAATCTTGAGCTATTGTGCGAGTACCAAGCGCTACGACGTTGAAGTAACCCATGCCATCCTACCAGGTAAAGCTCGAATCACCTTAAACCAGACGAAGGTAGGTAAGTAGAAAATACCTAGGGGCAAGAGACAACTCTTTCCAAGGAACTCGACAAAATAGCTCCATCACTTCAGTAATAGGGGTGCCCTCTCAAAAAGGGGGTCGCAGTGACCAGGCCCGGACGGCTGTTTACGAAAAACACAGGTCTCCGCAAAGTCGTAAAACCATGTACGGGGGCTAACGCTTGCTCAATGCCGGAAGGTGAAGGAACTTGGTGACCTGAGGACAAAAGAGCTGGCGATCGAAGACCCAGTGAACGGGCGACCATAACTATAATGGTCCTAAGGTAGTGAAATTCCTTGTCGAGAAAGTTTCGACTTGCACGAAAGGCGTAACAATCTGGGCACTGTCTCGGAGAGGCTCGGTGAAATAGACTTGTCTGTGAAGATGCGGACTACGTGCACTTGGACAGAAAGACCCTAGGAGGCTTTATCATTCCTTGGGATTGACTTTGGGCTTTTCCTGTGCAGCTTAGGTGGAGGGTGAAGAAGGCCCCCTTTCGGGGGGGGGGGGGTACGAGCCATCGGTGAGATACCACTTTAGAAGAGCTAGAATTCTAACCTTGTATCAGAGCTTACGGGACAAGGGACTGTCTCAGGTAGACAGTTTCTATGGTGCGTAGGCCTCCCAAAACGTAACGGAGGCATGTAAAGGTTTCCTCGGGCCAGACAGAGATTGGTGTTCGAGTGCAAAGGCATAAGGGAGCTTGATTGCAAGACCCAACCATCGAGCAGGGACGAAAGTCGGCCTTAGTGATCCGACTGTGCCGAGTGGAAGGGTCATCGCTCAACGGATAAAAGTTACTCTAGGAATGACAGGTTGATCTTCCCCAAGAGATCATATCGACGGGAAGGTTTGGCACTACGATGTCGACTCTTGGCCACTTGGAGCTGTAAGATGTTCCAAGGGTTGGGCTGTTTGCTCATTATAGTGGTACGTGAGTTTGGTTCAGAATGTCGTGAGATAGTTCGGTCCATATCTAGTGCGGGCTTTAGAGCATTGAGAGGACTCTTCCCTAGTACGAGAGGACTAGGAAGGATGCACCTCTAGTGTACTAATTATCGTACCCATGATAAACGTTGGGTAGCCAAGTGTAGAGCGGATAACTACTGAAAGCAACAGTAGTAAGCCCACCCCAAGATGAGTGCTCTCTTATTCTGACTTGCCTGGAGCCTTCGACAACACAGCCGAGACAACAGCAGGTTCTCTATCCCTACAGGGATTGAGCGATAGAAGTCTTGAGAATTAAATATAAGGTCATGGCGAGACGATCGGTTTATCATTACAATAGGTGTCAAGTGGAAGTGCAATGATGTATGCAGCTGAGGCATCCTAATAGATCGAGAGATTTGAACCTTTTTCTTACATGAAGTGATCATTTTGATCAGGCACTTGCCATCAATTTTCATTTGTCAACTGTTTGACAACACAAAAAAAATCAAAATATGCAAAAACAAATCTATTATGATTTTTCAAAAAAAGTCTATGATTTCTATGATATTGTATCAAATCATGGCACAATATCCAATATAGAGTCTTGGTTTTCCCAAGAAATGGTGCTACCTTTTGATCTATATACGATTCAACCTTGGGTCTTTCCAATCCAATCATTTTTTTTTAATTCTCCTATAAATATAAAGCAAGAAAGTCAAAATGGAAATGTAAATCCATAGAAAAAGATTCTTATATCATGTGAGGAATCTAAGAAAAAAAAGATCTTGAATTGTGAAATTCTGAGCATGAAAAACACAAGAAAAAGGGCCAAGAAAATCTTGATTTGAATGTATCAAAGAAAAAGAAGAAATATAGTGGAAAGAAGGTAATGGAACTATATTCCTTTTTGGAACAAAATTTACTTTTGAAATTGGTAGGGTCCGAATTCTTGGATCAAGCATTAATGGATAATTTCGACGCGTAGTGCCTACCACTTGGAATGGTGAATACAGAGAGGGTTATTATATCTTGGATTTGAGGTGGTCAACTAAATCAAGACGAAATGCTGATTCAAAACAACCTATTTATTCAAAAATTGATAAGAAAGGGAATATAGGTTTTTGAACCAAAAAGTCTCTCTATAAGAAGAGACAAAAAATCAATTCTATATCAACCTCTGCATGTTTTGTTGCTTCATAAGATGAAGCAACAAGCGAATAGAAAATACACAGAAAAATGATATTATGATTATGATTTACTTATTCCCCAAAATATTCTATCTCCTAGACGTCGGAGAGAATTTCAAATTCGAACTTGTTAAATTCCCAGAATTGTAATGTTTTGGATATAAATCCAATATTTTGCAATGAAAACAAAATAAGAAACTATGGACAATTTTGGAATGGGGACAAGCATATTAATACAGATACAAAAATTTAAGAAAATTCAAATTGTTTCTTTGGCCACATTGTCGATTAAAAGATTTAGCTTGTATGAATCGATATTGGTTCGATACCAATAACAGCAGTCGTTTCAGTATGTTAAGAATACATATGTATCCACAATTAATATAGAATTCAATTCCATTTCCATTTCTTCCATTTTCATCCCAATGAGAAATGAAAAAATTTAGAGTAGATTTCCTATATATTGTGTGATGCATTCAATTGATGAAAGTCGAAATATATACACTGTGTAACATTATAAAAATAAATTAAAGAAAAATAAAAAAAAAGAAAAATTAAATAAAAAAAGAAAAAAATCAAAGAAGTAAAAATAAATCGTTCTCGTTCGTAAATGCGTACATGCCTTTTTTTTATCCAAATCTAATTGAAAATGAAAATTGGATTTGGATAAATTGGGTAAAATATACAAAACAAATAAACGCACCAATCACATCAAAGAAGTAGTATATGAATAAATGAAATCCAATTTTGATGTGCACTAGATGAAAATCACTGGCATAAGAAATCTTATTCTTTTTCTTGATTAGTAAAATTCACAGAAAATGAAGATCGATTTTTTTTAATTTCATTTATTTTATAGTAAAAAATTCATTCATCTCTATTATTTCCCAAGATAAAATAGAAGAAAATAGCAGGCCTGTTGAATTTCAACTATTTCATTTCACCAGTAAGATACATACACATACTTCCCATCTGGAATTGCACAAAAAGAGATTTTTTATCGCAAAGAAATCTATGAAGAATTCTGGGAAAAGGTCAACGATTATTGACTTATTTGTCAAAGACAAATAAGGTGCGTTATAAGAAATTTATGGATCAATTAGATATTCTTAAACAAAAAACTCGTTAATTGAATTTGAATTGTTTAGAGTTTCTTAGGATTTTCTTCTTAATTAGCCTTTTTTTCATTATGAATTGTATATATATATATATATAATCTAATATGATTCCTATGAAAATATGTATTCTAATATAGTTTTTATGAAAATGAAAGATATGGAAATTGCATCTTTCTTCATTTTTTGAAGAAAGATATGGCAATCCTAAACTCTATTGAGTCTCGACAATTCAACAGGAATTTCTTATTCTTATTTCATATCATATCAGAAAATATAAGCAAAGCCTGCATGGTGAAATTGGTAGACATGCTGCTCTTAGGAAGCAGTGCTAGAGCATCTCGGTTCAAGTCCGAGTGGCGGCATAAAAATCAAATAAATCCAATAAAAAGTAGATCAAACAAAATAGAAAAAAATAGAAATATAAAGATTCAATCTAACTAAATATAGATTCTATTGATCTATATATAAAATAGAAAATATATACCTAGATTAATAGAATTCTATATTCTATTTAATCCCCAATATCCTTTATTTCTATTTCATGTAGATTTTTATTTTTATTTTTATGTTTATAATATTTGCGACCTTAGAACAGATATTAATTCATATTTTCTTTTCGATCATTTCAATTGTGATTATGATTCATGACCTTCATGACATGGAGAAGGCAAGGACGTGTGTTCTTCTCCAACCTAAATTTGTATTTTTGTTAAATTATCATACCCAGGTTTGTTGCTATTTGGGTGGTAGAACTATTATTGATACAATTATTCATTATGGTGATAGTGAATTCATTCTTTGCACTTGTGTTTATGTAAATAAATGATAAACTTGATCAAAAAACTTTTTGATATAATTTTTTGCACACCATTTGATAAAGATGATACCTCATGGCTTATTTTTTTTTTTTTTGCATTTGGGCCCTTATGTAATTTATTAATAAGGAAGCTTATTTTTATTTCTTGGTATAATGTGTCCTCGCATTGCAAGCTTATTTTAAAGGTTTTAAAATTGAATTGTATTTAAATTAATATTATTTTTTGAAGGTATCTTAATGATAAATTTTCTTAAAACAATGAGTTTTTTATCAGTAATCTCTGAAGGCCACTTTTATAGAGTTGGATAGTAGAAATGTGGGTTTTGGTAGTAGATGACTTCATGAACTCTCCTTTGGAGAGGAAAAATATGGAAAGTTTGGTGGATGTTTATAAACTTAGAAGTGTACCCAGTTTCCTTTTCAATGTATATGTTGGGCATGTGCTAAATTGGTTTGTGGCATCTTTCCCATCCTATGTTACTTTATACGATTGCATTATGATCCAATAATTCACTCCTTGATTTGTGGCTTTAGGATGAGATTAGATGGTCACTTGCTACAAAAAATTGATTATTACAAAAAATTAATGCTCTCCCCTCATTTATCATATAGATTGATGTGATTTTTTGTTATGCTAAGAAAATCTCTAGTCATGCATCCTTTGGCTTCTTTGGCAGTCTTTCAAGGATATATTGTGATCAAATACTTATGTTGTAAGTGTTTGCATTGTGATCCAATAATTCACTCCTTGATATGTGGCTTTAGGACGAGATTAGATGGTCACTTGCTACAAGAAATTGATTATTACAAAAAAATTGAATGCTCTCCCCTCATTTATCATATAGATTGATGTGATTTTTTTGGTATGGTAAGAAAATCACTAATCATGTATCCTTTGGCTTCTTTGGCAGTCTTTCAAGCATATATTGTGATCAGATACTTATGTTGTATGTGTTTGCATTATGATCCAATAATTCACTCCTTAATCTGTGGCTTTAGGATGAGATTAGATGGTCATTTGCTACAAAAAATTGATTATTACAAAAAGTGAATGCTCTCCACTCGTTTATCATATAGATTGATTTGATTTTTTGGTATGGTAAGAAAATCTCTAATCATGCATCCTTTGGCATCTTTGGCAGTCTTTCAAGCATATATTGTGATCAGATACTTATGTTGTATGTGAGCCTATTGGGAAAAAAGTGGATTATTGCAAAAATTGAACCCCATTTTTCCATATGTGTTGGTGTGACTTTGTTTGGTATGGCAAGCAAATCTCTAAGCATGCATCCTTTGGCTTCTTTTATAGTCAACCAACCATACTTTGTGGGCAATTTATATGGTGCTGTTGGTGAATCAAATCTGTTCGCATTTTCTTTGAAAAAGTCATTTTCTTTCTAAAGTTTGGAGAAGGTTCTTATTAGGCATGTTGTAGTTTGGTGATCTATCATCCAATTATTTCCCTTTTAAAGGAGTTTTCAAGGAAGTTGGCAAATAACACATGTAAGGTGGCATAATGTTTAAATTCGGTGTTGGTGCTACTACATGGGCATGTGTAGAAATAAACAAATAGAAGAATATTTCAGAAAGATTGGAGAGCTGTAGCAGAGGACAAGAGAAGAGAGATGATGGTTAAGTTGCATAGCTAGCAGTTGAACTAGTGTGACCATGATCTTTGTTGGATCCTGGGTGGTCACAATTAGGATATATGAGTGATCTAGCCGATTTTGGTTTTGCCATTTAATCAATGGTGCATGAGAACTGAAGATATGGTACGTCCTAAGTTTGCTAGAGCATTGTAATTATTTGAACAAGTAAATTAGGCAAATACCCTGACTTTTATGGAAGAAACACGTTCGTCCTCACTTATGATGGGATTGAACTTGTGTTGCTGACTTTAGTTTGAGGGTGTGGCCAGTTCATTCAATTTTTTTTCATTGTTTAGGAGTCATGGAAGTAGATGGTTGGACTTGAACAATCCTTTCTTTATTTGGTTGGGCTCAAATTTAAATGAGATTTCTCAAATTCTTTTATTTGATTATGACTTATAATAAGCCAAAATTAGAACAATTATTGTTTATTTAGTTAACTAACTAAGGTCTCTCTGTACTTCTTTAGTTAGTGCCTAGGTACGCTCAGTTGGCACATGCTTTTGCCCATCAGGTGATGAAAATTTAGTTTGTGATATTGTGGGCATCATCATTCTATGTCCACTGGATATCGGCCATGCCCAAGGCTGTAGTTAGCTACAAATTGGTTGTTTCTGACAATGTAACAGAGATATTCTTTAGTAAGTTTATAGGTTCAAAAATTTCTTTTTATTCTATGAGGACATTTTTTATTTCAAGAACGTTTTAGAAGATGAAAAACTTCTAAGGTGATGGGTCTGATGAACCTGATTGTTGGAACTTGAATGTTGGTGAAATAGATCCCTTAAGTACATATTGCAAATTTTCCTTGCACAGTTCGCACACATTAAAGTTGTACTCAAAGGGTAATTATCATTCCATATTTGGTTATTTAAGACCAAATTTCTACTGTAATTTCATTGAACTTGGTCATGTGATGTTTGATCTTACTGCTGCTTTACTGTTGTTGTTACCTTTTTCTTGTCAATCTGTGTTAATCATTCAAAATATACTGAAGCAATTATTTCTTTTTAGTATTGGTTGCATATAATGTTATGTTGTCGCCGTTTATCTTTTTTGCTTGGTAATTTGTATCCTTTTCAGTCATCAAACATAGCAGATGTGTATAACAAAGTAGGATCTAGAGAATCAACTAGAAATCTGGACCAAGAAGATGAGGGGACGAAAATGACAAAGTTATTGAAGGACATTGAGCGCTTGGGTAAAATTCTGTCTTTTTTTTGTAATAATTTTTCTTGTTGCATTCTGGGATTTCAATATAACATCAATGTTATTTCATTTTTTCCCATATAAGTAGTTATAGTACAAAAGGGTTGATACAGGACGAAATGAGATTTTTCTGAAGTAGTGAAATTTATTGGTAAGTGGGATAACTTTGCTGGCTATTTTAGTTTGAATGTTGTAGCAAGTTGTATAAAAAATGCAAGTATAACTATATGCATCTAGATTGTATTGATTATAATAAACTGATTTAAAAAGGTACATGGATATGTTACCTCTGGCTAAGACTCAAGGTTGCAAAGGTATAAGCCAAGGATTATCAAAAAATGACCTTCGTTAGTTGAGGAAGCTCAGCTGTGCTACCCTAGCGTAGCTGAAATGTGACCAGAAGGAGGTGGAGTTGAAGAAGCAGGTGTCTAAGCTGAAGCATTCCCAAGCAGCACTCGGACACTCTAAAGCCTGAACCCTAAGGAGCTTTTGGAGGTGACTTGTTGACCTTGTCACTTGATGGTAGGGGAAATCATTGATGAGGAGGCCTTCACCAAACTTTGGTGAAGTTTTGTGGAAGTGCAAACATGTTCAAAATTGGAAGATCCTTTATAAATTTGAGTGTAATTTTAAGAATAATGAGAGATAATGCAGTAAGTTGGTGCTAGATTGAGAGAGGCATTTAAGTTTGCCAAATAAAAATAGTGATTTGTCTAAAGAAGTGCATTATTAAGGATGATGATAAAGAATATCAGTCAATTAGACTGACTTTTCAATGGTTGCTTTTTTTTCATTAGGTTGTTAGCATGGTTTTGACAATATGAACTATATAGTAATCATATTTAGAATATTGTTTTTAAAACTATATGTGCAAATCTAAAAAATTGAAGAGTGGATATGAAATGGTTAGATGATTTTTAGATTTGATGCCATCTTTGTAAATATCAATGCATCTTAGCTTAAATTGTTCAAAATTAACGTTGAAGACTAATTTGTTTGTCTATGTAGAATAAAATTTACAATATTTCAAACGGCACTTATTGATGAATAATTTGATTTTTTAGAGCTTTTTGGAAAGTAGAAGTGTCAGAAAGAAGTTATTATGTTATTTTGAATTGATCTTTTACTAAGGTACTCCATGAAAAGTGGATTCTTTGTAATGATTTGTGAGTTTTATTAGAGATATTTGGCATAGAATAGATGATCCTTGTCTATTTTTTTATTTACTCTTCAGAATACTTTTTGAGTTAAGGGATATCTTTGTTGGAACTTTGTATTGTAAGGTATTTATATTGTTCTTGTCATTAAAATATTAATAAACTATTTTCTTGTCTTCAAACTTCAACGAATAACAAACATGCAATCACGAGGATTCATCTTACATAGTTGCATAGGAAGTGTATATTGTTTATCTTAGTAAGAATAGGGGTATTAAGGTTTGGCATATATCTTAAAGTGGTAAGTAATCCAAACTAGTGTACGGTTTTGCTATATTTGGCATATCCATCAAATTTGTAAGGAAGTGATCAACTCAGAAATAGAATCAAAGAGGTCTAATTAAAGTGAAAATGTGAATATCCTATGCTATGTATTATATATACTTCAAATCTGAAATGGTAATTTGTTTGATTATGCAAGGAATGCCTTTATTATAAGGATGTGTTGATAATGAACATTTATTAGGCAAATGCTAAGGTAGCTTGTTGGTTATGTGGGTGTTTGATTGAAGTGCAAAAAGAATATTCTAAAGGTTCTAATCAAGGATTATGGGATTTGTGAGATCTTTTCAACAATTTTGAGCTGATATCAATCTTGGTACTGCTTGTATTTTGTTGTTTACATAGATCTACAAACATAATACTTATGCATATTATATTTGTTAACAAGGATTGTTTGCACCTATAGATATACAACATTTCTTTTTTGTCTTTCTATTTATTTTAATGTCTTAATTTAGGTTCCTCAACCATGACCTGGAAGGAGAGGAAGAAGCTAGAAAACAAGGGCGTGGTTGCTTTGGGTGGGAAGGTGCAGTCCCTTTAAGCTCAGCTGTTTGCATAACAATACTATCATTTGGACTACCCAATTTTTAATTTGCTTTATGTTTCCTTACATATCAGCCTACCAAAAGTCACAGAATTCCACTAAGTGTGGCAAAACCAATGATGAAAAACAAGCTCAAGAGGGAGCAAAAGAAGATTAATGAGGTGATGATGATGACATACGTCCTTTGGTTATCATAATCAAATCAACTTTTTCAAATTTTTTTTTCTTTTTTAAACTCATGAGTATCAAAATCTAAACTAACATTTTTCATTAAAACTTTGCATAAATTTTCATTTTCAAAAACTTGTGTGTCAAATGTCGTTTTTGTAACTTGTTTCTCTGCTTGACGTGAAACACTACCTTTGGTGTGTTCAGGAAAAGCTTCTTGGAATTTTTTGCAATCATGAAAGTAGCAGAAAACCTGCGAAGCGCCAACCTGAAGACAACGTGCTCAAGTCATCTGAAGGCTACTTCAGCAAGGGTGTGCTGAATGTAAAGCATCTGCTTGAATGCCGTCGCACTGCAGAGGAGCACGGCCCAAGCAGGAGATTTGGGAAGCACAAGAAGCAAGCAAAGGGAAAGGGAAAGGGAAAAAGAAATGGGAAGAACAAGGGAAGGAGGAAGAAACGTTAAGAAGACTTTTACCTCAACTAATAGCCGCATTAATTTCTTAGTGTTATACAGCTGCTTTTATCTTTAGAAATGTTCAATATGCCTCATGTTATATTATTTATATGATTTTTTAGCCCTTGATGAACTTTGTGTGGGCTTATTTGAGCTACTTGAGCCTTTGTTTTACAGAGTTTTAAGCTTTGTTAGCTCAAGTAGAACAAAACCAAGTTGGTTTAAGTCGAGGAAATATTGTTCCAGTTTAAGCATCAGAGGTCTCTTAGATAAAGTTGGAGTTGAAGCTTTGTTTTAACCTTACCCTTTCTCGTTTGGCCTCATTCGTTACACATCACATGGAGCACAGGAGTCATAAGCACTCGTAAAGGCAGCTTGCATGGCTAGTAATGATGGAGGAAGAGCAAGAAAGAGAAAGAGAAGTGAATTGTGGTTTGCTTGGCTAAAGAGGAAGGGGTGATGGTAGGACAATTAGAGAGAGAAAGAATATTAGATTGTTGTAATATGTTCGAACATTAAAATAAATGTTTTAACATTGTATTATGTGAGGGAGGAAGAGGGAGTGAGGGAATGTTAGATTTTTATAAATAGAGGGAAGTAAACTAAGATTGTTGTGATTTTCTTGTTTAACATTGCTGTATTAGGAAGAGGGGGAATGCTAGATTATTGAAATTTGTTCTTTTCACGTTATTTAATGTTAGAGAGAGAAAGGGAGGGATGGTAAGATTGTTGTGATTTGTTCTTTTAACATTGTGGTATGTTAGAGAGGGAGAGAATGTTATATTATTGTAATCTTTTCTTGTAATATTGTAAAATGTTAGGAAGGGAAGGATGGATTAGGAAAGGAGAGATGGTTAAGATTTTGTTTTTTTAAAATATTAAGTTGTTGTAATCTATTATTCTAATATTGTATTATTTTATATTTTCATTTTTTTTGTTTGTTTGAATTAAATCATTATTTGTTCTCATAACATTGTAGTATGTTATATTTTCATCTTTATGATAGATCTTATGTAATCTTATTTATATAAATTTAATAAATTTTTTTGTTATATAATTATTATATTCTTAATTTATATTTATTCTTAAAATTCATGATAATTTGATCTATATAATTACTTTATTTTTAACATCTCATGTTGATAATAGTTAATTGAATTATTTTTAGTTTTGGGTGGATGTTTTTGGTAGGTGAACCTTGTTAATTTGATCATATTTTGAATTAGATGATAACAAATTATTTAAATATATATTTTTTAATGTTTTTACTTTTCTCAAGTCATTGCTATATCTTGTTGTAGATATATAATATTGGTGATTGCTGTTATTTATAGAAGATTAATGTTTGAGTAAGAACTTTAAAGATGATCTAAGTGTTTCAACAATGAGGAATAATAAAACAAATCCTCTAAGGATTACATGAGTTTTAGGTTTGGGGATCCTCTAAGATCGTCATTTTAGCACCTTGATGATTATGGTAGGTGTTTATTTTAAGAGTTCATATATGCACATTTGTGTTAATTCACTTCATATCAATTAAGTGATTTCTTGCCTAGTTATGATCTTGGTTGAACTAAATTAGTTTAATGCTAATTTAAATTATAGAATATAGTTTTATATGTTGAATTATATCAGTATGATCACTAGGTATATGAATATTTTTTAATTATTTATGTGAATGATTAAATTTATTAAATTAAGGGCTTTTAAAATAAAATTTAAGAAATTAAATTAAATATTTATTCAATCAACAAAATATATTCATGATTCAAAATTTGGATTTAGTGATTTTAATTTTATAGTTGATATCTTAGTTAAATAACCCACGCTGACTCACATTGACTCACAGAAGTGTGCCTACCCACAGCAACCTCGGTCGACCCGCATAGTTGTGTCGATCCAGATCCACCCAAAGAAAAATGCATCGGCTCACACACTTGTGCCAACTTGCTCTGTTCTAGGCCAACCAGCGTCGACTTACCAACCCGCATTGACTCACCGACCTACGCTGACTTGTGCTAACCTGTATCGATCTGTGCTGACCTGAAAAAGCTTGTGCATACCTGAGCCCACTCAAGCCAGTCTGAGCTAACCCGCATCGCTCACACCAACTAGCGCTTGCTCGAGTGGAGCCGTGTAGACCCACGCCACCTCGAGCTTTCTTAGTTGATTCATCACCACACCCCGAGCCAATTTGACACTAATCCCAAGTGATTCTAGATCGATTTTGGTTGATTATCCGTATATCTAGCCGACTAGTTGCCAATCCAACCGACTTGTCGTTGATCCAGGTCAATTCGCCACCAATTCAAGCATTTTCATAACCAATCCAAGCTAAGCATCATTGATTCGACTGAGTCAATACTGATTCTACGGAATCCCATTGATCTCGGTCGAGTCGCCACCATTTTCGTTCCAGTTACAGTCAATCCTTATCAAATCACCACCGATCCTAATCGAGCCACCGTCAATTTAGTCCAAGTCATTGTCGTATCATATCGCACAATCTTAACATCAATCACATTGTATTCAGTATCAATGAGACATCCTTCAATAATGTCACATACTCTTAAATCAAAGCATCTAACTAGAACTTTGTTGCATCACGCCAACTTGCCTTAAAGGTGTGCTCTAATCTTATTCTAAAGCAGTTTGGGAATTTCTTCCATTTGGGCTTTCTCATCCTATGCTTTTATTTATATTTGTCAAATTTATTTTTCACATCAACATTATTTGGCATCGTCTGTAAGAAGAAATAAGAGAACTAAAACGAAAAAAAAGAGGGAACTATGTTTATTCTCAGAAAGGAAGCATCTGATAGTCGTAACCAAGAGGCGGTGGAGATCACTACACCTCAAATTTCACAAATTTAAGACCTCTTTATTGGCATATTGGTAATCCTTTTTGTTTATTGTAACGATAAATAAAGCACTTTACAAGATTTTTTTCATCCTTTCTATGCTTATAAGAGAGTAAATTAGAAAAAGTTTGACCGTCTTATTAAATGAAACTTTATCAAATATACCAAAATCTCTCTCCTTATAATAAACAGACACTCGAAGCTCTACCCAAAACATCCGAACCTCATTACATTACACCTATTTCACAAAATCTTCAAGTGCTCATCTCTTCACAGTTTTCTACCAATTTATCAGTACCATACAACCCAAGACCCTCCAATTCAAACTAAAATTCTTTATATTTTCAACCTGATCTTGCAATGCCATGAGCTCCTACTTTTGATCAAGAACACTTATGTCTCCCTAATGGTGAGCCTCACATATTTTGACAATAGGGATATAACATAAATGTCATTAAGGAGATTTCTCCTTTTATTGAAGATATCATTTTGACTCTTTTATCTCTTAAACTTTAACTACCTAACTCTACATTTTATTCTAGTAATTCAAATCCTTATATTTTTTTTAAAAAAATTGAGATAATTATCTCTTTACATATCATGATTGGGCCCATCTTATGCAAATTTTTTTACTTATCTTAAAGATGCAACTTCAAAATGGTTCTAAAAATTATCTTTTAGGTCCATTTTCTTATTTGACCAACTCAAAATTTTATTTAGATCCTCCTTCATTTGTTGTGTTAGACTTAAAAATGTCTCTGAATCTCTTCTTGATTTAAAGCAACATCAATTAGAACTAATTCGAGCATACCTCTAATGTTTCAAAGAAGCTTTTAAAGAGATTGATCAAGAGGACTCTTGACATACCAGCTTTCATCAGATCTTTTCAACTAGGAGATTTCTAAAAACACTTGGTCAGGTGTCTACTAAAATCATTACAAAAAATCTTTAATAGAGCTATTTGTTTCATCAATAAAGAGGAATTCTCTTTAGCTCTATCTATAAAATCGGAAGAGAAAGAATTGTCACTTCCAAGCCCCTTGATTAGAGATGGAAAAGGCCACAAGATGATAAAGATTACCCATGGAGGGCTCCTTATGATCGACAAGGATATTGTTCTCAATATTGCAGTACTCCCTTAAGTGCACATTTGAAAGAAATTTTGACAGCTATTAAAAAAGATAGATTATATAAAAAATTAAGACCACTATTGGGAAATAATTAGGACATAATGAAATTCTGTAATATTATAAGCATCATTGGCACACAACTATTGAATGTAAGGCCGTCAAAAGTCTTAATCGAGAGATTATTGAAAGAATGTTGCTTCCAGGAGTATCAGATAAAAGTCTTTGAACTAAATTTTATTTCTAACAAGCTTGAAAGACTAAGTATCATTGAAAGAACCAAAGAAGATAATCATGCTCTTCGGTGACATTAAAAGACAAAGGTAATGGCCCTTTTAAGATTATCTACATTATCATCAGATGAAAGCAGTCATACTCAAAAAGCTCTCACATACTTAGAATGAGGATCACTTGAAAAAGTTTTACCCCTGAAAGGTAAAGACAATAAAGGTATGAGCTAACATATTTTATTAACTCTAATTTTTTGTTCTTTTAATCGACATGACTAAGGATCATTAACAAAGTTTATTAAAAATCCTAGCATCACTTAAAGCTTGATTAGTGTATTCCCGATGCATTTTGTTGCCACGAAAATATTAGAAAATATCAAGAGAGATGACCTCTGCTTCTTTTTCTCATAACTCTTGCACATAGGATATAAGAGACAAGGTTTAGACTTCTCTTCCTTCATCGTTGCTCTATCACATGAAAGCTTAGGGAAGCATGCTCTTACCCCCACTCTTTTCTCTCATTACAACTATGTTACATGATAGATTTAAGAAGTATTACTTAGATCTCTCTCTCTCTCTTTGAACAACTATTTGTAGTACGAAAACCTAAAAAAAAACTTATTTTGTATCATGTCATTTCATCACTTTAACAAAAAATTTGATCATTGCTTTTTCATGCTTCAAATTATTGTCGAATAACAATATTATTGATATATCTTTGTTTTATAACATCCTTGATGGTTTCATAGATAAATCATTTTTCTAGAAAGATTACATGTAATTTTTCATTACAATATAAATGATGGTATGAAGAGTTGGGAGTCCAAATAAAGATACAGTTAAAACTTCAAAAAAAGTATGAATAACCTGTCGTACTTGATCGGGTTCACTTGAAAAACTATTAAGCCAAATTAAAAAACGGAAAAAGAAATATGACGTGGTCTTAGTGTCATTCCCCAAGTGTTGCTATAATCCCCTTTTCTGTCAAAGACAAGGGGGATTGGAGGAAGCTGAAGCATGGAGAGAGGGGAAGGAGCAAAAGAAGGATTAGCTTCAAGAAACCCATCTAACGTGATCGAAACCTTCCCAGTCGTCATCAGAGATCAATAGCAAGATGTGCGAGCTTCATCTTCCTTCGTCCGCAATCTTGGGTTTGCTGGACCCCTCACTGATTTCTTCTCCTCTGTCATCGATCCCATGTTTTCTTCACTTCAAAGCCTCGAAACCCCTCATCGCATTTTCTTATTGCAGGAGAAAATCTTTGTCTTCCCAAGCGTTGGTGGCTGTTTTAGGGATTTAAAATTGTGTTTGAAAACAACTTTTTAAAAGCTGTCTACACACACCTTTGTCAACCCACATCCTGTATCAAAAATCAAGACCATGCCATCCCACACACCAGGGTCGACTCGCGCCAACCCACATCAACTCATCGACTAGCATCAACTTGTGTTGACTCGCACCAACCCCCGTTCACCAGAACTGGCTCGGGCATACCTGAGCTAACTCGCACCTGCCTGAGCCAACTAGCGTCGACCCATGCCTACTTGCACTTGTCTGAGCCAAGCCGTGTCTACCTACACTGACTCGAGCTTGCTCAGCTGATTCATCATCTCCTTTGAGTAGATTTGACACCGATCCTAGGCGATTCGAGACCAATTTCGAGCGTTTCACAGCACATCCAACTGACTTGCCAAGCTCCAGGCAACTTATCATCGATCCAGGTTGATTAGTCGATGATCTTGGCTGATTCGCCATAGATCCAAGACAATTTGTCACCGATCTAGCCGAGTCTCCACCGATTCGACCGAGTCATTGCCAATCCTGACCAAGTCAATGCAGATCCTGGGCAAGTTGTCGCTGATTCTATCTGAGTCGCAGCTAATCCCTGTTGAATTGTCGCCGATCTTGACCAAGTCACCACCGATCTAAGTAGAGTCATTGTTACATCTTACCGCACTATCTCAACATCAACGAGACTTCTTTCAATAATGTCACATACTCGCAAATTAAAGTCGTTTGACTGAAACTTTGTTACATCACATCAACTTGTCCTAAAAGTGTGCTCAAATTTTAATCCCAACTAATTTGAAACTTTCATTCATTCGAACTTCCTCATCATTGTCCTAGGTAAATCTTTGTTCACATTCCCTAAATTTATTTTTCGAATAAATAAGTATTAAATAAAGAAGCAAAGATTAGATTGAAAAAACTACCACAGTTTATCAAGTTTCTTGGAAACCATCCCCATTCCAAAATAAAAAAAAGGGAAGCAAGATCTGATATGGATTTGATATCTGCCAAGCATCACTATAAGGGGCACCCTTCTTATTTGTTAAGAGGGGTAAGAGAGAGTTTCTACGTCGAATAGAGATTAGGGATCATTAGCAGGCCAAGCTACACTCAGTTGAGGTTTGAAAATCTCACATTCGCTACACCTGAGTTCTTCTTTTCCCTAAAAGCCCTTGCCATCTTCTCTCTTCCATCGTTGGAAGTAGACTTTGCGTCTTAGCTGCTTCTTGAGCCCTCAAAACCATTGTATCTTTTTTTTTCTCCTCTGTTGAGTTGTTTGCATCTTCCTCAGAGGAGGGGGTGACACTTGATAGCACTCATTTTTAGGTTTTTCAAAACACCACACTTGCCCACAACTTTTTAAAAACTACCAACACTACCCAAGAAGAGCTCGAAAGCTGACCACACTCTTTTACCTACACAGAATCTTGTCGACCTACTCGATCATGACCGACCAACTTTAACCCTCGTCTACCAGTACTAACTTGTGCCAACTACTACCAATCTGTTCTGTCTCATGGTGACTTGCACAACACCCACAGCACTCAGTCGCATTAGCTGCTCACCCTCGTGCGCATTTACGCATGTCCATTATGGCCCTAATGCGCAACCTCCACGCATAGCCCCACTGCTGACACATTTGACTTTGCCTCCACAATATCTATTGTATCGTCGTCTTTTCTACATCGTCAAGATATCCTAAATAGTAACAAACTATCTCAAATAATGTCATACATACAAAACAATTTAAGTCAAGTCTTTCAATCGAAATATCACCACCGTATTGTATTAATCTGATTTAGAATATACTCAAACTCTCCACCCACACTTATTTAAAAGTTTTATCTCAATCAAACTTCATCATCTTTGTCTTAAATTTTTATTTAAATTTATTGAATCTTTTTTTTGCATCAAGCCATTTAATGTTCTGAACAAAAATTTTAAAATAAAATTACAAAATTGGTTTTTTTTTTACATAATGGAATACGATGATTTTAAACTTGCTTACAAACCTTTATGATTTTTTAAATTCATATTTAATTTATTTTATATTTTAAAATCGTTAAAATAATTTAAGTGGTTGTTTATTCTAGGCGGTTTAAATTTTCTAATTCTTCGGTTCGACCAAACCCTAAACCCCAATCGCGAATCTCCTTTCCCTTTCTCGGCCATGTACAACAATCCTCACGCAGGCAACGAATGGGTGGGAAATGGATACTTCGCCTCACAGGCTCGTCGGAGTAAGTGCGACAAACCCTAGCATTCTATGCCGAAGAGGCCATCGGTATCCGATTTCATTATTTTATTCACTTTTGCGGATCAGTGGAACTATATGGAAGCGCCGGAATGTATACCCTACCGCTGGGAAGCTCGACCAGGGAGGCGATGGAGCGTGAGGACCAGAAGCGGAAGATCCGCGAGGAGATCCTGGCCAAAGAGGGTTGGAGGAGGGCCTTGAAGGAGGAGGTGATGCGGGACGCGGCAAATGTTGCGTTTCACGAGAACTCACCGTCGGCTTTGTTCCAGAATAAAACTGGTGTTGATGTTGGACAGCCATTTCTTCACCACAGCATGGCCGGGCAGCGTTTGCTGCCTTGCAAATCTAAGACGCCTTTGACGTCTAATGAGGTAATTGTCTTTCTTTTTTAATACTTTTCCATCTAGCATGGTTTGCCATTAATGTTGTCTTGAAGCATGCTTATGTTAGCATCACAAGTGCTTTCCTTTAGGTTTGATGTTTGTACTCATGAAGGCTAAGAAGTATGGTAGTAACTCTATAGGGATATAGGGAAATGAGCATGATACTTCATATATATATATGATGATAATTAAATATGATAAAGATAATTAAAATGAAATAAAAATTATAAATTTATGACATTGTTATGCACAAAAGAGATGTAATTCATTTATGCATTGCTTTCTTCTTTACTAGACAAGAGGCATGAGGCATGACATTTGAGTTTTTGCATCTCAGTTAGGATTATATTCTAAGTTTTTATAAATATAAAAATTAAAATCTTTAGAATTAATTCATTGACATCAAACATATGATGCAAATACAAATTTCAAAAATATCTAAAGATATGACAATTTCTTTAATTACATATAATTCAAGAAATATAACAAACATTGAATAAGAATGCAACTTTTAGCCTAACTTTGAAAAAAGTTCATATGCAATGTTGAGGAAACAATTTTTTTTAATTTTCTCTTTTAGTTTATGCTTATAAATGGTTGCATTTAATTTTCTATCATATTGTTACCACATTATAAACATCAAGCAAGTCTTGGGCAAGCATCTAGGAGTATTGTTCGTTTGAATTTAGTTTTCAAATTCAATATGCCACATGGAATGTCGAATATGCATCGATATCAAATGAAGTATTCAATATCAATAGTTTAGCCTTACAGATATTATCAGTGGTTCATAGCTTAAACGTAATCATAAAACTTCTCAAATGGTTTTCTCCATTTAGCTCAAATATCTTTTCATGGACACAATATGTCACTATTAATCTTATTTTAGATATCATAGTTGCAAATGATAAAGAGCTTGTGAACCATTCTTCTATCATTTCATCTTGTTTGCCAAATTTCGTTGAATTGAAGAGTTAATTTGATGTTTATGCATTTAAATTCTGTAGGAAGCATTAAAGATTTCAAATTGTGATTAAGCATTGAATCATTTTGAGCATTAAAGTATTATGGCATAATTAAGCATAGATATCAACCTGAAACCAACATGGTTGTGGGTTGGCAGACTACCTCTGCTCAGTAAAGACATCTAATTTGTAGGCAACAACTCCCTACCGATGCATTTTACATTCCCACAACTTCGACAGATCACTTGGCCCCATTCATCTTGGACGCAAGGGCGCTCGATCCAGTAAGCTATTACGCACTGTTTAAAGGATGGTGATCCGGACTATTTCCCTCTCGACGATGAAGCTTATCCCCCATCGTCTCATTGGCCGACCTTTACCCATGTTTGGGGTTATATCTAGTATTCAAAGTTTGTCTCAATTTGGTACCACTTTCTCGGCCCGCACCGAAAAAGTGCTTTACCCCTAGATGCCCAATTAGCTGCTATGCCTCAATGCATTTAAAGGAGAACCAACTAGCTCTGGGTTCGAGTAGAATTTCACCCCTAACCAAAACTCATCCGCTGATTCTTCGACATCAGTCGGTTCGGACCTCAGCTTAGTTTCATCTTAAGCTTCATCCTGGTCATGGATAGATCACCCAGGTTCGGGTCCATAAGCAGTGACAATCGCCCTATGAAGACTCGCTTTCGCTACGGCATCGGTGGATTCCCTTAAACAAGCCATTGCCTATGAGTCGCCTGCTCATTCTTCAACAGGCACACGATCGGAGATCACATTCTTCTCCCACTGCTTAGGTGCTCACGGTTTCATGTTCTATTTCACTCCCTGATGGGGGTTCTTTTCGCCTTTCCCTCACGGTACTACTTCGTTATCGATCACCCATGAGTATTTAGCCTTGCAAAATGGTCCTTGTTGATTCACACAGGATCCCACATGCCCCATGTTACTCGGGTTAGAGCGTAAGCTAGTGATGCTTTCGGCTACTGGACTCCTTCCATCTATGGTGCAGCACTCCAATGCTTTACCAAGGAGCACGACACTTGTATTGTTCTCCCACAAACCCGTTTTCACGGTTTAGGCTGCTCCCATTTTGCTCGCCACTACTACGAGAATCGCTTTTGCTTTCTTTTCCACTGGGTACTAAGATGTTTCAGTCCGCCAGGTTGTCTCTTGCCTGCCCATGGATTCAACGGTAGTTCGAAAGGTTAACCTACTTGGGAATCTCCAAAAAAAAAATCTGATTTTCAAATCACAGAAGCATTTCGTTGCTTGCTACGCCCTTCCTCATCTCTGGGTGCCTAGGTATCCACTGTAAGCCTTTCCTCGTTTGAAAGTCGTCATTCACGTGAAGGCTATGTCATCCTAAGGTGTTGCTAAATAGAAGAATCTTATCAACGTCCATGGATGAGAAATCATAAATTGAACTGTCGAATTGAAAAAATTCAGTGCTATCATAGTATCAACTAAGTTCAAACTAAGTTCACGGGCTGGAGATAAGCGAACTCGAACTACCGACATCCGTCACAGTGTAAACCATCGCATCTTAGGCCTCTCTGACTAATTCTACTGATTCTATCATAGAAACCAACGATAGAAGATAACTCCCCCCCAAACACAACTTACAACTTTCATCATACCGTGCTCTCCAAAGAGCAACTTCTCTCAAAATCTCAAAAGGTGCTGAGTTGGAATACCAATCTCAGGATTCGTGTCTAATGATTCTTGCGATTTCGGAGAATCCAGCTACAGGAGAACCGGGAACAAAGATCTCTCCCCCCTTTTCCGCCCGATTATTTGATCTTCAGAATGCTGATTTTAAGAACAAGTGATTACCCTTCTCTGACCCTTACTGTCCAACCGGTGAGCGTACAACTAATGTGTTCCACTTATCGAACAGGGTCTAAGTGTAGAAGAGAGAAAATGTGACTCATTTGAAGTTTGAGTATTTTCCAAATTTAGTACCTTACTGTCAACCCAAAAAGCACTAAACACTAGTAGGCCACAAGTTATGACAAACACTAACATTGTCAATCACAGGCCCCCAATACATCAATTATCTTTCTAGCATCCAAGAAGATCGGTAACAGAACCAACATAAAAAATTCTATCATCCAAATTTTTTTTTTCAACCAAGGTGCTGCTAATTAGGCATATAAGTAAATATTATGTTAAAGATTAGGTTTATATTCCACTACAGCCTTATGATCTTCAAAGGTCATCACTTTGAGTTAGCTTCTAGCACCATGAAGAAATGAATAACAACTGCTACATCTACCAGACATCCATTTACTTTTTAAGGAAAATTCTTTCCACTCTTAAAGATATTCAAGCTTTTAAAGAAATCTGTTCGTTCGACACAATTGATGTATAACAAATCCAGAAATTCTAATAAAGATGTTCTGAGTCCTGAAGTTGACTAGATCAGAAAATAATAACAAGACATGCTCATAACAAAATTTCTCACTTGTCAAAGATCAGTCAGGATTCAATTTTTCACCACAAAAGAGAACGCATAATCAGCTACATTCCACACTCCAATATTTTATCAAATTCACCAGCACTGCCAAAAACAAAAAAGAAGCCTGTAGTCTTATAATGCATTCTTAGATCCTCTTGAGATCTTCAACTACTTGAAAAAGTATGTTTTCTTACTCGAAAAATATCCAAGCAATACATTCTTCAAAATAAAAATGTCTGTCATGAATTTCGACATCCTGGATGATAACATCCTCATTGACATCAATTTTTAACTTCAAACTTTCACTTTTATATCCATCCCCAACTAAAGTATTCTTCCAAGCAACAATGCCATCATGAATTTCATGATCATGGATGATATAATCTCCTCATTGACATCAGTGTTGAACTTCAAAGCTTCACTTCCATTTCCATCCCCAACAATTTTGTCACAATCTCTCTTTAAATGTTTCTCAATAAATTCTCACCAACTTGTTCACAAATCGAGAAGGCCACCTCTAGTGTTTAGGACAACCTTAGAGAAGCTTGATGCAAATGGTTATTTCACAATACTCCTTAATAACCTCCATATTTAGCACATTCACAACCGCATTCGTTTTCTTTCATCAGTCGCTAAGCTTCACCATAGTGTCAATCCCATAATCATTTGTTGTGCACAAGGATTCCTAGGGGGTTAGCACCAAAAACATAGTAAACCCACGAAAGTACAAGGGCTTCAAACTCTACAAAACCCATTATAATCTCAGAAAGAGAATCACAACCAAAGGTGGAAAACTCAAAGCTTCCTATGGTAATAGAGATATGTGTGCAACTAATTTAATGCTAGAGGAATCACTCAGTTGACCCTATTTAGTAGGGTTAAGACCTACAAGGTTAGGTTTGTACGTAACACTTGTACAATTGATGTAGATAGGTGTATGAAGTTAGAATGTGGCATCAGACCATCAGCCAACCAATCACAAACTCCGCATCAATCCTAATCCCTGACCACAAGCATCATAAAAAAAGAACAAAACCGAAAATATCGTAACACTACGCAACATGAAACAAGACAGAACAATACCACCACGATAAAATAAAAGACAAAGGGCATTACAAAACAAACCCAAGAATCAAAATGATATATATATATTTATATATATATATATATAATTAGATAAATAATGCACAAAAACTTTTTTCAATGAAAGACATGATTATAATCAAATGACATTTTTCTAAGGTGTAAAGCTGCACATTCAAGACCAAAGTCATGTATTAATTAAATTTACTCAATAAATTTGATTTATATTATACATAAAATAATTTATTTTCTAGTTTTAAAAAAATACACCCGAGAATATTATCCAAAAGTGTCTTATATATATAAAGTTAACTAGCAAAGGAATTTAAAGAGTTATAGGTCATCATGGTTTTGGAAAGGCTATTGAAGCTAAACATTATTGCAGAGCTTGTTTTAGCACGTAGTCCGACTCAATACTTCCTTCGAGAAAAGTTTTACATGTGGATCGTCAAAAATGCAAATTGATTGTTTTCATACTAAGAAAGAGGATCATCTAGATAAATCATCATAAGGGAATCTTTACCAACCGGCACCAACTAGTGATCTTAGATATTTTTCTTAGAAGGTATAGGCAGAAAAAAAAAGCTAAAACAATGTACTAGGACTACATAGTGAAACATTACAAACAAAATTATAGTTTGGTTACAAACTAAATCCTTAGAGTTATGTCCTCAGGATAGAGAAGATAAGCTACTTTTGAATGAATAATATTGTTAGTTGTACTTGTAAGGTAACCAAAGATATGCTTTGATGGATAAGCTCCAAAATAAAATAAGACTAAGTAGGGGAGAAAAAAGCATAAAAATGATTGATGTAGAAACTGGTGTTCCATGAATAATGATTCTCATTCTCCAAGGCCTCATCTTGCTTTCTATTTGACAATGAAACTCCTAGCCAAAAGAGGTTCAATCGCAATAATACAAAGAATTGAGAGAGACGTAAATTGATAGGTGCGAGGATAAAACAATAGTTAGTGAAGCTAACAAAGAGACTTATTGATGCAAAAATGAAGAATGATGGAAAATAGAATGAGTAGGAGAAAGGCTAACTTGAATGACTTGTGACAAGATTGAATCTAGTTGGTATATTAATGGTTCAAGAAAAAACTTAAGTCTAATAAAATTCCCTATGTTGATTCATGATAATTCATAGAAGTTTGGCTCATCATGAAAATCTCTTAGATTCAAAGAATCATCATGATCCTTCCTTTATTTAAGTTTCCTATAATATGTGACAAGATATGACATGGTTTGCTTTTCGATTTTACTTGAGATCTTCCTTTTTTCTTGCTTGTACTTCTTAAAATATGCAATAGGAAGAGTTTAATTAGAATTTTATTGGCATGAATATCTATTTATTTTTATGTTATTTTCATAAAGTCTTGTATTTAAATAGGTTATGAGATGAATAAAGAGATAGAGTTGATGAATGCTTATGAAAAGTTATTGCACAATTTGGTGATTTGCTTTTGATGAGACTTGATGGTTGATCCCTCTCTATCCTTCTTTCTCTATCTCTTGCACTCCATAGTCTCTCTTTAATCCGAATGTTGCAGTAGCTTTTGCAAAGTTAAACTACACATTTCTGCATTGCTCTTGCTTGCTCGTATTGTCCCGCTAACCCATGCTGTTATACTTTCCCACATAGAAGCATTTGTCAACTAACTGCCCGCTCTACCTTAGAACAGCATGAGCATAGGTATTCATCTACATAGCTTGTGCAAGCCAACACTCGCCCCTCATGTTACCTTGCTCATACGTTGCCTTGTACTGGCAACTACTTACACACTAGTCCAACTCATTAGATCGAACTATCCATACCACTCCGCATCAAACCAGATGACAGAATGAATAGTTATGTCCAAACAAAATGAATAATGCCTAATGCCATGCTCCAATCTTCTTCCCTTAACCATTATAAAGATTTATGATAGAAATTAACTATATAAGCTTCTAAAAGCAAAGGAAAAAGAAAACATAAAAGGCTTAACTCATGTATAATGTATTGATTCAAAAGTATTATCAATAAGAAGGAAATTAAAACATAAATGCCTGACTATGTATTATGAAAAATGTGACAAGATTGATTTAAAGGAGTTTAATTTGTCAAAATAATAAAATTTTGTTTTTATTATGGGATCAATAAAATAAAAGTGAGAAATGCTTTGAAGAAAATGAAATATATCACAAATCTTAATCTTATAAATGTGTGAAAATGTATAAGAAAAACAGGTATCCCTCGGAATGCTAAGTTATTTAATGCTATTTTGAAGATCAAAAAAATACATGAGTGGAAAAAAGTACCTTGATACTTATTTAGGAGAATAAAAATGAATTACTTTATTGTAAATTATATGGTATATCAAATTATGGAGTTGCTCTAAAAATTTATTTTAAAAAAAACTTAAGTATACATTACAATATAGGGCTAATATATCTAAGAATTAATTTGATTTACATCAAAAAAGGTTGATCAATAGAAGTTATACACTTCTTGAGAGGTTCAAGTAAAAAATTCTCTAATCTAAAGCCAATGCCTAGAGAAAGCATCTCATGCTACAATTCTTATAGAATATAAAAAGATGTAGTGTTTCTTATACAACAAGGAGAGGAAGCCTCTCATAAAGTGGTGTTGCATTTGATGGATATTCTAGATGGACAATGGGATTGGGTGAGGACACAATCACAGATTAAAATAGAAAAATATAGAAGATAACCTTATATACAATAGCCTTATTATCTCTAACCCTTGAATCCTATATATGCTAGAGCATTGTAGCTCCAAAATATTCTTTTTTAAGAGGAAAATTATGATAATGGTCAAGAGATGTATTTTGGAAGGCCTTAGAAAAGAAAAAAAATGCATTGAATATATTAAGTTATTAAAGACATACATAACAAAACAAAAATACATACATATACTAAGTACTTTTGACTAAAGACTTCCTAATTACATTGGACTACATCAAAATTATGTTTGCATCCCTATTTTTTCATATTAATTATTAGTACTTTTGCTAGTCAAAGTTAAAAAAACATAGCATGACCTATGCTTTTATTTAATGATAATATGATACTTATTGGCATGATTGGAAAAAAGACTAAGTTAGATATGATGAGAATTTTGATGTTCAGTCTATATTAGTAGATCTAAAAGAACATATGTTTGAACACGAGTCGGATTATAGTCAATGTGCAAATAGGATTGAGATTAAAATCGATAACCATAAAAATAAGAGGTTTTATTATCTTTGATCTATATTTAAAAGTGATTGAAAACTTTTTGGTGATGTCAATAATTGGATTAAAGCAAGTTAAATAAAATGAAGTGTTTCAAACATTTTTCTAACTAAAGCATCCAATTAATTAGTAAAGAAAAACTTAAAAGCAAATTGCACACGTGTGTTTAACTTTTTTCTTAATTCTGAAGTAGATTCCAATGTTTTAGAAATACATTGATTTATTCACGAGTTTAATAGAACTTATAATTAAATCTCTTTGCAAAATTAATAATTGAGGGATGCTTTGGAATGCTTGACTTAACATGCAGAATTGGGGCTAAAATATATAACATCACCAGTTAGCAATAATGAGAGCCATCTTCTGGGAGGAAAGAGCTCATAGAGAAGATAAAACTTTGGTATATATTTTGAAATCAAAAGAAATTTTTTTTTTAAAAAAAAAACTTCAGAAAGTTTTTTTATAAAACTGAGTAAAAAGTCACATTTACTTTGAAGTAGTTTGACACAACTTCTTGAAAAGATGCCCAAACCACTTTATCAAACAAACAAGTAATAATATTACATGCTACAATAGTACTTGAGCCAATATACACACACCAAACAGATTGTGCCATATGTCCAGCATGCAAACAACAAGGTTGCCCCAAAATGGAGTTGTTTTGGGGAGTTTTATTTGCATGTTTTTACAATTTTTTGTGCATATACCATATGTTATATGCAAATTATGTCATAAGTTGTAATATTATAGCATTCAAGAGAAACAATGAAAAAGAAAAATACAAAAGCCTACACATGTCTTGCAAAGGATGATCCTAAGAAAAAGGTAGTTCTTCCTCGATCAAGACCTCTCCCTTCAGGAAAGATTGCTCCCTCCAATGAAAACAATCTCTTACTAACAAATGCAATACAACTCATGACATTATCCTCTTTTCATGACAACAAGAATTAAAGTCATGACATCAGTCTTCCAGACTACAAAATCCAAAGCTAACAAGTCACTCCTTAAGAAAGGCTTCGCAATAAACTCGCCTTATAGTGCATGATATGGCTAACGAAGGTCGTTTATTTGTGTCTAACCACTCAAGTAGTCTAAAAGCTTTCCAATTGAACCTTACACACCGAAAGACCCCATATAATTGTTGAAATGTATCCAAAATGAAAAGAACAATATAAAAAAACATACGATTATCTAAAACCTCAAATAATCAAAGCAATAAAAAAAGAATAGAAAACAAAGTACTCATCTAAAATCCATTAAATACATCTTCTCCTAGATTAGCAATATAAAATGCAATAAAAATTTTCCTACTTTATAAAATTAAAAACAAATACATGATCCAACATATAAATACAATTTAAACCCCATAAAATATCAGCAAACTATTACCAAGGGTTTGACAACTATCCAATTGTCACATAACATGTATAGAAGTCTAATGAATGACATAGCTTAGTTGAACATGACCACATCACTAGGATATTGGTTCTAAGTTGAACGTACAACGCCTTGTATCCATCGTTTACGGCTACGTGAACAGCCATCTGATCATCATCAAAGTCTGCATTGAAGCCATTTCAAACTATCTTACGATTTTTCTTCCCAAATATTATCAGAAGGGTTCGGAATCATTCTCGAAATTCCATTATCATTAAGAAATAAAAGAGTTAGCAGTGGATTGTGGAGTTATCGTGTCATTAGTTTAGGACTTGTTTAACGATAGACATTCTTTTTGAAGATCTACAATATAATACAAACCAAATCCTATTTTTTTCAAATCTTAAAAAAAAATCCAATTTTTTTATTTTCTAGATTCTTTTAGATATTAGCCAACGTTGAACCCATTTTGAGAAAACAATAATAATTGGATGTGCATGTATTTTTATAATTGAATATGTTGTGAAACCCACAAAGAAATTATAAACAACACAAATAAATGAAATTTTAAAGAATATTACACAACTAAGATAAAAAGTATTATTCAAAAAATACGAAACAACAAATCAAATATGAAAAACAAACAGTGAATAAGATTACTTAAGTTTACACAAAAGAAATATTACTATTACAATTTTAGAAGAAAGGTTATGAAGATTTCAAACACCATGAAATTATGCCATTCCTTAGTAGCACTTCCCAAGTGTGACACTTTTGTTATGATGAGTTGAAGGATCATGTACAACTGTATTTGTAGCCTTCAATTTTAGCATGTCTAACTTTCCTGAAGACGTAGTTATACGTGTTAGCCATTAGAGATATGCTAAATCCTCCATAACAAAATTGTGCTATACAGACTTAGAAAAGAAATAAGGCTCAATTTGGGTAAGAGAATCCTCTCTTTTAGACCAAAATATTTAATTTTTCTACATGAAATGGTTTCATAAATGTAGGTCCTATGTTAATTTTCAAAATCAATCGAAGGAGGCAAACAAATTAGTAAAGGGCATAGGAAAAGCAAGCTTCTCTATCTCCTCATTCTACTATTTTCCTTAATAGTATTCATAGCAGATCCAAAATAAGTAAAAAGAAAAATTAAGACCTTGCAAATCGAGGGTGTAGATAGGGGAAAAGAAGAGATAGATCTGATACATGAATCATATCATGAAAAATAAATACAAAATTTTTACTACAATCTTTTATAATTCAGCTTGACCTTAAAACAAACAAGCTAAAGGTTCACATTTCAAATATTTCAACCAATTAGTATGTCTAGCTCAAACCAATGAGTTCAACATGAAATAATAATTTTTTCTTATCATATCTAATGTTTAAAATATAAGTAAATAAGAGTTTATAGAAAATTATGAAAAATAGAAAAACTACTAAAAATATGGACAAAATGAAAGCAATGCCATTGTAAGTAACAATATTCAAAAAGTATTAAAAGCATATAATTATAAGTAATGTTAACTAGAGAGCTCCTACAAATACTAATGATTAAAAAAACTATGTTCTATAGAAACCTAAAAGATCATAAAAATTATAAATTCATAATTAGGACATGAAAATCATTATCATCACAACAACAAGTTAGACCAAAAACATAACCCATAAAACCTTTTATAACAACAACTTGTTGAAGCTCCATTGATGATTGATTCTTTATCATTCAATCAACCACTTGATCTTGCCCTTGGGTTGTAGCATTTAGGAACTCCTCCAGCACCATCAATGGCTTAGATGGAGAAAATAATGAGAAATGTTTCATTTTTTTCATATTCATCAGCAGTTAATTAAAGAACTTCTTAAAGCAATGCCTTATGTAGACGTTCATCGGGTGGAATATAGATATTGAGAGAAAAGCTAGAAATGTTATGATTGGAACATCATTATTTATAGTTTGAAACACACCTAAAATTACTATCAAATGAAAAACCAATCATTTCTCTAAACAAGATGATCTAAGTCTTACCTTGATCATAATCATGTACAATGATTGAGTTTCAAGAAATGTCAAATTTTATTAACAATACATAAATGTATAATTTCTCAAGAATCTCAATTGCACTTATCCATCACTAGAGAATTTGGTATCAAGTACTACAAGAAAAAGGGCTTGAAAATCGTCATATTCATCACTAAGAATTTGGCCTCAAGCATTGATTGAAAAAAAGACTTGAATATTATCCAGCTAGACATGGATGGACAAAATAAAGGATTATTATATGATTGAAAGCACCCTTGTGAGTATAGTAAAACCACTGAACATTTTATTGAAGCATGCATCCTTATAACCTGAGGGCAAGAGGCATGACATACACATGAAACGACACTAATTATCCCACTTGCTGCTCCTGCTTCTCAAAAAGAGCAAAAAAGAACCAAGAGTCATAAGATACTAACCATCACATATGACTCATTCCAAAACACCATTAACACATCCACTTCATTCCAAATCCCCTCTTTAACTTACAAAATAAAACCATCTCCCCAAAGCTAATTCCAATGGAATTCCTACCACTTAGAAAACAATTGATTTTCTTATAAAAACTAACAATAACTCTCAATAGTATCTTATAAACCCATCTTTCTCTTAAGGGAGAGACAATGAACAATCATATACTCTAACAACTATTTTACTCCCCCACCTTTGATATGAGCCCTTGTACCTTGAGACAAACCAAAATCACAACCAATTATCCAAAATTGACCACATCTCAAATTACAAACATCTCTAATGCTCACATGACCACTTAAATAATCTTATTTTTGAATATTATAGCGGGCACTAAGATGCCAAGGTTAAATATTTTGGGTCTATGATCATGAAAATTGTATCAACATTACTCATCTCATAGAAGCCCAACTCCAATTGCATATTACAAAACCTTTTAGATAACAAATATAAGATAAATCCTATAACTTGAACCACACTAATAGAGGTCAAATCCTCATTAAGTAGGATGCTTCCCTCTACAATAGCCAAGCCAAGTCGTGTCAATTTTACACCTAATCCATTCTCAAACCAAAACACAAGCATTGTTTCCAACATAATGTCATACAAGCCAAAATAATCACTCAAATTCAAAGTGTTTTGCACAAAACTTCTTGAATTACACAATATTATCGTCAAGGAATGAAATATATTTGAGACTCCGTTCCCTTCATGTCTAATCTCAAGCACTACAAAATAAAGCTTAATCCATTGAAAAGCCAAAGCTTGAACAAATTATAAATGAAGATTAAAGAGACCAAGAACAACTTTAAGACAATAATTTTTTTAATAAATAATTACCACTTTAATTCAACCCTCATTGAATATGAGATGAAATTAAGTTCATATCAAGCGAACTAATGCAAGATAAAAAATCCTTTGGACAAAGCATGCTAAAGCTTACTGGTTGAAGCGAGAGAGAACAATCACAAAAGGCTAATCAATAGGTTGAGAAGGTGCAGCTCCATCTATAGATTGAATCTAAGATAAAGACAATGGAGTTATTACAAATGTTGGCAAGCTTTCCAATATTAGTACCCCACAAAGTTAAAAAATTTGCAACAGTCCTCATTAAAGAACTACTTGATAAACCTCCATTGGCAATACGACCATTGCGAGGTTAGTGATCATGCTTATTATGGATATCTCTAACAAAGAAATTCCCGAAGCTAGTTGGTGTTTCTCAAAAGATAAGGATTTCGGCCCTAATCGCTTCAAAGTCACCGTTATTGAAACATTTGAAATTGTGAAAAAAACTTGTTACTATAGACATGCAACCCAAACACTAGCTACATAACCTAAAGATTCTTAAGTTCATTATTATTGTTCTTATCCCTACAAGTCTTGAATCCATCAAAGATCACAAGACAAAATATGTACAACTTCATATACAAAAATAAAGACAAAAAATTGTCGCTAGCATAATCAAGTTCATTGAACAGTATTCACTTGACCAAGCAACATTTTTAATTGGGTGACTTCATTAAAAAAATGTTATTTGCATCAAAACTAGTTAATTGTTTTTGCCTTAATTTCTTCAAGAAGGCCTTCAATGCAATAATAAATATCTATTAAGCCTTTGACTCTACAAACAAATCTGTCATCATGGATATATAAATCATAAAGGACTTCTACCATCAATTTGTCAAATGGACGTGCATGTATATTCAAGATGTTCACATCACCATATATCTTGATGGTTATAAATGAGTTTATCAATTTTACCAGAATCCTCAAACAATGATGCCACCTATGTCCCTATCTCTTTTCAATCAAAATGGATACATTTTCTTGTATGTAGGATAAATTGTTAACAAACAAAAGATTTGACTCCAATCAACAAAAACAATCCTAAAAATTTCGCCTACTCTTAGCATGTCAAATCATAAATCAATTAGCATCATGAGTACCAATAAAAGCAAATTTCTAATAGATCTCATTATGGAGATCAACAATAATAAGTACACAACTTTGTTCTCCAACAACACTAAAATGAAAGCAGGATGGTATTCATTATTGATATTTAGACTATAGATCTTCACATCACCTATCTTGCTTTGTCACTATCCATCACCAGAATAAAGCCAACCTTCCTTTTGCACTTACAATGAATCATGAACAGATACAATATTTGCATGACTATCTCTTTTATTGCTAGACTCCAAACTGTGAAACTACAATTTAAGAGATCATAAAGTTGCTAGTGTCGAAACTTCCTAATCATCCAAGATAATTTATAAAAATATTAATTCCCAATGTTGTAAGTTTAATATCATCAATACTTGTGATGTGGTCTCTCGTCATCTACAATGTTATGCTTGAGAGCCCATACTTAAAAACATATAGACATATCATACATTATCATCAGGATCACAAATATTGTTCTAAAAAAATAACATTTGTTACATTTTTTCACATAGCTTTACAAAGATATAAATAAATAAGTAAATTATACACTTTCTATAACCTATTTTGAAAGAAGATTTCAACAAATTCAACCCATCTCAAAAGAAAAAACTTTCCAAGTAGAGAGAAAGAAGTCAACTTATCTAAGGAGACAATTCTATTTTGTGTAGGTAGGATCTATTGGTATCATGATTCTAATATCCAAATAATATAAACATGCTACCACAGGATTTCCAAATGAGGAATGCGACCAAAGTGGCACCATAACTCAAGAACTTTCTACCTTACATGGTCATACTAAGAGAAAGTCAAGGAGAGCTTAAATAATACAATAGGGTTTGAAACTAATTCATCCAAAACTATTTAGTCCACAAGAGTATATTATTTTCTCATCCAGCAAAGAATCAAACAGGGGACACTTCCTAGGGGTCGAGTATGCTTTGGGAGACCCGCTTATCTCTTACCTTGTCTTTCTCAATGACACCTTTATGTTTACTATGACCACCTATTAGGTAGCAATGAAGATGTCTTCCATCCTTGAAGATTATTATGCAATAATGAACATTGTGTTCACTAACACCCATCTTCAATCATCTTTGGTAGACTAATGTTAAGGCAAATGCATGATATGATTGTGACCAATTTAAGTTAAAAGATAATTTGAGGAGGGGGCAAACATCTATAAGTTCCTTTCACTGGTAGGAGACATTTTCCACCAAGATTTGCTCATATTATTAATAAAATTAAGAGCAAATCTAGAACGTTAAATAGAAGGGCAAGAATCTTTATTTAATTAAGTAGATCACACTTATCAATAGTATTATTTATATTTTTTTTTATCCCATGTTGCTCTTCAACACAACTTTTGTGCCAAACATTATGAAGAGGTTAATTAAAGTGTTTCTTTGGTGTGGAGGAGCTAATAGATAGGTTATTTACTTTTTAGCTTGAGAGGTAACTTATCATCCCAATACTTAGAGGGGTAATGATAATCATAATTTATGACCTTGGCTGGAGGTTCTAGAAGTCAAGTTGGTAGCCAAATTCCTTGGTTAAGTTGATTCTCTTAGGATGGAAGCCTTCAAGGTCACTTGACAAAACAAGGTTTTCTTATCATAAAGTAAAACTCATTAAGCATGGCCGCTCATTTGTCTTAGTAATGAAGTGGCTATAGATAGTAAAGAATTGACATATCATTTTTTTCTACTTCTCACTAAATCTCTTTATTGGTGCCCACTTTTAACATAAAGAAGGATCTTCTAAACAATGGGATAAGCATGGCTTCAAATCTTCATTTGGACCAGACTTGCAAACAAGATCCTAGAGCTCCCAAGAGAGGAGATTAGCAAAATAGAGGTCTAGGTTCAGATTCAAATAGAGAATATTTGAGCCCCTCATAGAGACACCTTATAAGGAACGGGGGTTTGATTTTGGAGACTCATTAGCCAGCCTCCCTTCATCGCTTCTCTTTGGTGCATGTGCCAGGAAGCTTTGCCTAGGGTTGTCATATGCAGTAGACATTGGATCATGCCCTTCTGCATCTCAGGTCCTTGACTTGCTTCTACTACATATGAAGGTTCAATTAATAAAAATTTATTATCTTGATTTATTACATTCTTTGGAGGTATCATAGATTTGAAATCTATCTCCCCAATAACAATTGCTTGTACCCCATACCACATTTTGGCAAGCACTTAGATATCATGTTCATGGAAATCAATTCCATCACCCTCTATCATCGTCAAGGCCATCATGACCACCATTCGCTCTATTAACTTGTTGGAGGCTTGGAACCTAGCGAGCACATTTTGCCCCCTTTTGTTGATCATCCAGGATGGAGTAAGTTCAATTTTGATGGCACTATCAAGAAGAAGAGTGTTCCTAATATGGGTGTTGTTATTCGAGACCAATGGGTTTCCTTGCTTCTACCTATTAGTATCGGCAATGGCACAAAAGAGATACGTATCTCAACTATTTCATTTCACTAGTAAGATACGTAAACATACTTCCCATCTGGAATTGCACAAAAGAGATTTTTTATCGTAAAGAAATCTATGAAGAATAATGGGAAAACGTCAACGATTATTGACTTATTTGTCAAAGACAAATAAGGTGCGTTATAAGGAATTAATGGATCAGTTAGATATTCTTAAACAGAAAACTCGTTAATTGAATTTGAATTGTTTATTTGAGTTTCTTAGGATTTTCTTCTTAATTAGCCCTTTTTTCATAATGAATTGTATATGTATTATATATGTAATCTAATATGATTCCTATGAAAATATGTATTCTAATATAGTTTCTATGAAAATGAAAGATATGGAAATTGCATCTTTCTTCATTTTTTGAAGAAAGATATGACAATCCAAAACTCTATTGAGTCTCGACAATTAAACAGGAATTTCTTATTCTTATTTCATATCATATCAGAAAATATAAGCAAAGCCTGCATGGCGAAATTGGTAGACATGATGCTCTTAGGAAGCAGTGCTAGAGCATCTCGGTTCAAGTCCGAGTGGCGGCATAAAAATCAAATAAATCCAATAAAAAGGAGATCAAACAAAATAGAAGAAAATAGAAATATAAAAATTCAATCTAACTAAATATAGATTCTATTAATCTATATATAAAATAGAAAATATATACCTAGATTAATAGAATTCTATATTCTATTTAATCCCCAATATCTTTTATTTCTATTTCATGTAGATTTTTATTTTTATGTTTATAATAATTGTTACTTAAGAACAGATATTAACTCATATTTTCTTTTCGATCATTTCGATTGTGATTATGATTCGTGACCTTCCTGACATGGAGAAGGCAAGGACGTGTGTTCTTCTCCAACCTAAATTTGTATTTTTGTTAAATTATCATACCCAGTTTTGTTGTTATTTGGGTGGTAGAACTATTATTGATACAATTATTCATTATGGTGATAGTGAATTTGTTCTTTGCACTTGTGTTTATATAAATAAATGTTGAACTTGATCAAAAAACTTTTTGATATGATTTTTTGCACACCATTTGATAAAAATGATACCTCGTGGCTTGTTTTTTTTTTTTTTTTGCATTTTTTCCCTAATGTAATTTACTAATGAGAAAGTTTATTTTTATTTCTTGGTATAATGTTTGCAATCCTTTAGATTGTGGCTGCTTTTGTATTCATAAACTTTGTGTTGTAGATGTGTCCTCGCATTTCAAGCTTATTTTAAAGGTTTTGAAGTTGAATTGTATTTAAATTAATATTATTGTTTGAAAGTATCTTAATGATAAATTTTCTTAGAACAATGAGTTTTTGATCTGTAATCTCTGAAGGCCACTTTTATAGAGTTGGATAGTAGAAATGTGGGTTTTGGTGGTAGATGACTTCATGAACCATCCTTTGGAGATGCAAAATATGGAAAGTTTGGTGGATGTTTATAAACTTAGAAGTGTTCCCGGTTTCCTTTTCAATTTATATGTTGGGCATATGCTAAATTGGTTTGTGGCATCTTTCCCATCCTCTGTTACTTTATACGATTGCATTATGATCCAATAATTCACTCCTTGATTTGTGGCTTTAGAATGAGATTAGATGGTCACTTGCTACAAAAAATTGATTATTACAAAAAATTAATGCTCTCCCCTCATTTATCATATAGATTGATGTGATTTTTTGTTATGCTAAGAAAATCTCTAGTCATGCATCCTTTGGCTTCTTTGGCAGTCTTTCAAGCATATATTGTGATCAAATACTTATGTTGTATGTGTTTGCATTATGATCCAATAATTCACTCCTTGATATGTGGCTTTAGGACGAGATTAGATAGTCACTTGCTACAAGAAATTGATTATTACAAAAAAATTGAATGCTCTCCCCTCATTTATCATATAGATTGATGTGATTTTTTTGGTTTGGTAAGAAAATCTCTAATCATGTATCCTTGGGCTTCTTTGGCAGTCTTTCAAGCATATATTGTGATAAGATACTTATGTTGTATGTGTTTGCATTATGATCCAATAATTCACTCCTTAATCTGTGGCTTTAGGATGAGATTAGATGGTCGTTTGCTACAAAAAATTGATTATTACAAAAAGTGAATGCTCTCCACGCATTTATCATATAGATTGATTTGATTTTTTGGTATGGTAAGAAAATCTCTAATCATGCATCCTTTGGCATCTTTGGCAGTCTTTCAAGCATATATTGTGATCAGATACTTATGTTGTATGTGTTTGTATTATGATCCAATAATTCACTTCTTGATTTGTAGCTTTAGGATTAGATTAGATGGTCACTTGCTAGAAAAAATTGATTATTACAAAAAGTGAATGCTCTCCACTCATTTATCATATAGATTGATGTGATTTTTTGGTATGGTAAGAAAATCTCTAATCATGCATCCTTTGGCTTCTTTGGCAGTCTTTCAAGCATATATTGTGATCAAATACTTATGTTGTATGTGAGCCTATTGGGAAAAAAGTGGATTATTGCAAAAATTGAACCCCATTTTTCCATATGTGTTGGTGTGACTTTGTTTGGTATGGCAAGCAAATCTCTAAGCATGCATCCTTTGGCTTCTTTTATAGTCAACCAACCATACATTTTGGGCAATTTATATGGTGCTGTTGGTGAGTCAAATCTGTTCGCATTTTCTTTGAAAAAGTCATTTTCTTTCTAAAGTTTGGAGAAGGTTCTTATTAGGCGTGTTGTAGTTTGGTGATCTCCCATCCAATTATTTCCCTTTTAAAGGAGTTTTCAAGGAAGTTGGCAAATAACGCATGTAAGGCGGCACAATTTTTAAATTCGGTGTTGGTGTTAGTACATGGGCATGTGTAGAAATAAACAAATAGAAGAATATTTTAGAAAGATTGGAGAGCTGTAGCAGAGGACAAGAGAAGAGAGATGATGGTTAAGTTGCATAGCTAGCAGTTGAACTAGTGTGACCATGATCTTTGTTGGATCCTGGGTGGTCACAATTAGGATATATAAGTGATCTAGCCGATTTTGGTTATGCCATTTAATCAATGGTGCATGAGAACTGAAGATATGGTACGTCCTAAGTTTGCTAGAGCATTGTAATTATTTGAACAAGTAAATTAGGCAAATACCCTGACTTTTATGGAAGAAACACGTTCGTCCTCACTTATGATGGGATTGAACTTGTGTTGCTGACTTTAGTTTGAGGGTGTGGCCAGTTCTTTTTTCTTTTTATTCATTGTTTAGGAGTCATGTAGTAGATGGTTGGACTTGAACAATCCTTTCTTTATTTGGTTGGGCTCAAATTTAAATGAGATTTCTCAAATTCTTTTATTTGATTATGACTTATAATAAGCCAAAATTACAACAATTATTTTTTATTTGGTTAATTTTTTTATGGTCTCTCTGTACTTCTTTAGTTAGTGCCTAGGTACGCTCAGTTGGCACATGCTTTTGCCCATCAGGTGATGAAAATTTAGTTTGTGATATTGTGAGCATCATTCTATGTCCACTGGATATCGGCCATGCCCAAGGCTGTAGTTAGCTACAAATTGGTTATTCTGACAATGTAACAGAGATATTCTTTAGTAAGTTTATAGGTTCAAAAATTTTCTTTTGATTCTATGAGGACAATTTTTATTTCAAGAACGTTTTAGAAGATCAAAAACTTTTAAGGTGATGGGTCTGATGAACCTGATTTTTGGAACTTGAATGTAGGTGAAATAGATCCCTTAAGTACATATTGCAAATTTTCCTTGCACAGTTTGTACACATTAAAGTTGTACTCAAAGGGTAATTATCATTCCATATTTGGTTATTTAAAACCAAATTTCTACTGTAATTTTATTGAACTTGGTCATGTGATGTTCGATCTTACTGCTTCTTTACTGTTGTTATTACCTTTTTCTTGTTAATCTGTGTTAATCATTCAAAATATACTGAAGCAATTATTTCTATTTAGTATTGGTTGCATATAATGTTACATTATCGCCGTTTATCTGTTTTCCTTGGTAACCTCACTTTATGTTTGTATCCTTTTCAGTCATCAAACATAACAGATATGTATAACAAAGTAGGATCTAGAGAATCAACTAGAAATCTGGACCAAGAAGATAAGGCGACAAACATGACAAAGTTATTGAAGGATATTGAGCGCTTGGGTAAAATTCCGTCTTTTTTTCGTAATAATTTTTCTTGTTGCATTCTGGGATTTCAATATAACATCAATGTTATTCCATTTTTTCCCATATAAATAATTATAGTACAAAAGGGTTGATACAGGACGAAATGAGATTTTTTTGAAGTAGTGAAATTTATTGGTAAGTGGGATAACTTCACTTGCTATTTTAGTTTGAATGTTATAGCAAGTTGTATAAAAAATGCAAGTATAACTATATGCATCTAGATTGTATTGATTATAATAAACTGATTTAAAAAGGTACATGGATATGTTACCTCTGGCTAAGACTTAAGGTTGCAAAGGTATAAGCCAAGGATTAGCAAAAAAGACCTTCGTTATTTGAGGAAGCTCAGCTGTGCTACCCTAGTGTAGCTGAAATGTGACCAGAAGGAGGTGGAGTTGAAGAAGCAGGTGTCTAAGTTGAAGCATTCCCAAGAAGCACTCAGGGACAATCTAAAGCCTGAACCCTAAGGAGCTTTTGGAGGTGCACTTGTTGACCTTGTCACTTGAAGATACTTGACAGGGTAGGGGAAATCATTGATGAGGAGGCCTTCACCAAACTTTGGTGAAGTTTTGTGAAAGTGCAAACATGTTCAAAATTCGAAGGTACTTTATAAATTTGATTATAATTTCAAGAATAATGAGATAATGCAGTAAGTTGGTGCTAGATTGAGAGAGGCATGTAAGTTTGCCAAATAAAAATAGTGATTTGTCTAAAGAAGTGCATTATTAAGGACGATGATAAAGAATATCAGTCAATTAGACTGACTTTTTGATGGTTGGTTTTTTTTCATTAGGTTGTTAGCATGGTTTTGACAATATGAACTATAGAGTAATCATTTTTAGAATATTGTTTTCAAAACTATATGTGCAAATCTAAAAAATTGAAGAGTGGATATGAAATGGTTAGATGATTTTTAGATTTGATGCCATCTTTGTAAATATCAATGCATCTTAGCTTAAGTTCAAAATTAATGTTGAAGACTAATTTGTTTGTCTATATAGAATAAAATTTACAATATTTCAAACGGCACTTATTGATGAATAATTTGATTTTTTAGACCTTTTTGGAAAGTAGAAGTGTCAGAAAGAAGTTATTATGTCATTTTGAATTGATCTTTTACTAAGGTATTCCATGAAAAGTGGATTCTTTATAATGATTTGTGAGTTTTATTAGAGATATTTGGCATAGAATAGATGATCCTTGTCTATTTTTTTATTTATTCTTCAGAATACTCTTTGAGTTGAGGGATATCTTTGTTGGAACTTTGTATTGTAAGGTGTTTATATTGTTCTTGTCATTAAAATATTAATAAACTATTTTCTTGTCTTCAAACTTCAATGGATAACAAACATGCAATCACGAGGATTCATCTTACGTAGTTGCATAGGAAGTATATATTGTTTGTCTTAGTAAGAATAGGGGTATTAAGGTTTGGCATATATCTTAAAGTGGTAAGTAATCCAAACTAGTGTACGATTTTGCTATATTTGGCATATCCAACAAATTTGTAAGGAAATGATCAACTCAGAAATAGAATCAAAGAGGTCTAATTAAAGTGAAAATGTGCATATCCTATGCTATGTGTTATATGTACTTCAACTCTTAAATGGTAATTTGTTTGATTATGCAACGAATGCATTTATTATAAGGATGTGTTGATAATGAACATTTATTAGGCAAATGCTAAGGTAGCTTGTTGGTTATGTGGGTGTTTGATTGAAGTGCAAAAAGAATATTCTAAAGGTTCTAATCAAGGATAAGGTCCTTAGATGGTGGTTTTTGCATGGTAAGCATCAATTTTAATATGCTTTGGAGAAAAAAGAATTCGTACGATTCTATTTATCAATAGACGAATGAAAAGGCTTAAAATGTAGAATGAGACCATGACAATGGATTTAGGTTGTATGATTATGAGAGTTAGTAATTGATAAAGCATAAAAGTAACATCATCAGATTCACATTGCTAATATTAATTATGGGTTATATAGTGCTCTATGGTAAAAAATGTTAATATGCTTTGCACCATATTACAAATATTGTATTATAATACTGACGTAGAAAAGAGAATGCCGAGGTGAATCAATGGTTCTACAAAATAAAAGGTTGAGTGCATCTAAGAAATGCTAGAATAGTTATGAAGAACTTGAAGTTGGTCAAGATAGTAAACTCATGCATACAACAAATGCTTGAAGGGGACCAAAAGCAAAGTTGTTTGTTTATGTAAATATGTGAAATCAACAATCTATTGTTATTTAATTGGGCAATCGTTTCTCTTATTAAGCGGTAGACATTCAAATTACAATCTAAGGTATTTTACCCTATTTTTCTGTATCTATTTGGTTGGGTCTATGTTTTCTTTGGGATAGCATGTATTTAATTACTATTTTAGATGAAAAAGTTCTTATTAAAGAATGTGTCACCAAGTTTGCATAGATTCTTTATAATACATATTAGTTTGTCATCTATTATATAAAATATATATTACTTAATATAACCTTGGAGAATATAATTCAATAAATTGGATTAAAATATCATAATTCATTCTCTTATGCTAACTCATGTCTACCTTTTATTATATTAAGAAACATAGGTATAAACTTCCATTACCTAATCAGGAATCATAAGTTTTAACCTTTGAGGCATACCGAGTAGATGAATAGATAAACAGGTGCATTTGTAGACATTAGAACTTTTGCTTGAAAGATGTTCACCTTTGATAGATATTAACCAAGTGGGCATACTAAGAGGAAATGATCGTATGCCTAGCTTGAGGCTATAGTAAGATGCCTTGTACACTATCATGTGTTTATAACCTTGTTGCGCTACCATGCCTGTTGGTATAGAGGTAGACTCAAACTAAGGTTTTTGGGAAATCATAAAGTTTCGTAGGGCTTCCATCTATTTTGATGTGTTGGGCACAATGTTTGGGTTTTTCTGTTCAGCCACAATCTCAACAACGTTTGTTGAAGAGCTATTCTTTCTCTAAATTTAAGGCCTCCAAATGGTTGATACCCGTGAATTCGATAACATGTCTTTTTGTGATTTGGCCTTTGTGGTGTTCACACCTGGACTTGTTATATTTGGTCTTCTGATTTTGTGAGGACCCAATGCTGCTGCGTTCTAAGGTAAGAACAGAGTTCTAAGAGCTGTCATCGCTAGTGGAGTCTCACGGAGAATTAAGCATCACCCTTTTTTTTTGACTTTCTCAAGATGTGATTTTGCAAATACTTCATGAATTGATGGTAGAGGTTTAGTTCTAAGTATTTTTTTCTCTCCCGTTCTAATTCTTTATTTAAGCCTTAGAGAAAGTTGAAGACTTGGATCCTTCTCAAGCATCTTGTTATAGAATGTCCCAATCATTTGGACACTTTCACTGAATTGTATAAAACAAATCCATCTCTTGACAGGGTTTTGTCAACGTGTTAAAATGCTTGATGACATTTTTGGTCCCTTATCATGTGTTATAAATAATGGGGTCAATTTCAAAACATTGAAATTGTTTTCAATATCTGAATATATATCTTGAACCGCGTGCTATATGTCACGAGTTGTCTTGTATAACAATTGCAACCGATAGCAAGTTCCGTCTAATTAATCAACTATCTCATGGTGATTGAATTCTTACCTCACAAGTTCTAAAATTGGTGTCACTGATGTTTGGTGGATAAATCTCGCTCATAAGATACCCATCTTGCCAATTACTATAAATAATGTGAGAAATAGATTGAAGCCATTCACGGAAGTTCGGCCCTATTCAATTTGTGTTGGGTGATCCGTAGTGAAATGTTCCCTCTGCATTTAGTAAGAATAGCATGGCAAATTGACATAGTGCTGAAGGATTTGTCTATCAAAGATGTCATCTAAACAAGATTGGCCTTTTATGATTAGAAGTAATGCTTATGAATGTGAAACCAAGTGCTTGGCGATGACTGTTGAGTCGATGGAGAAGACTTGGGGATGAATTTAGGGCTATGATATCAAGAAATCAGAATTTTTAAAAAGAAACTCTAAGATACTTTTATTGAAGACCTATTGGTTATAATATATATTAATGATTTTAAAATAAGGAAAGGAAACATAATATGTTATTTAAAACCTAATAATTCAATCCTACACAAAAAGAAAGCAATAGAAATAAGAAAAAAAAACTTTTTCAATTGTGGGATAATTTGAGAATCAACATCTTGTTTTAATAATGGAATTTGAAAAATCTTTTCAAAATCAACAAGACTGATTCCATATCTCTTTAATTATGGGATTTGTGAGATCTTTTCAACAATTTTGAGCTGATATCAATCTTGGTACTGCTTGTATTTTGTTGTTTATATAGATATACAAACATAATACATATGCATATTATATTAGGTAACAAGGATTGCTTGCACCTATAGTTATGTATTTTTTTAATTAAGGAAATTAAAAAATCGACTTTGAGAGAACCCTGGGAAAGGAGAAGTTGATTCCTCAAGAGATGAAATCTCTTCCTGCTTCTTCTTGAATCCGGAATAGGTCTCTTTATAAACAAGAAAAGTCCATATGCATGTAAATTTGTCATGAACTCTTCTGCAAAGTTAGAGCTGTCGTTTCAATTACAGGCAGCCATTAAAGCAACAACCTGCAAGTGCACCTTCGAGGAATTAATGTTAGAATTAGTTTGACATTAATTAAAACTAAGCACTTTGGGTTACAAAAGTGTTTGGTTTTTAAACCGTGCCAAATAATTAATGAATTCTAATTTTTAAATTTCTAAAGATTTTTTTGATCTTTACAACATAACATTCAATTATTTTTTAATGTTATTTATTTTCTAACTAAAAAGTTATTTTCAAAATAAATATTTTTTTGATGGCAAGCTATTAAATATATAACCTTTCAATGACACTTAAAAATTACAACATTTCTCTTTTGTCTTTCTATTTATTTTAATGTCTTAATTTAGGTTCCTCAACCATGACCTGGAAGGAGAGGAAGAAGCTGGAAAACAAGGGCGTGGTTGCTTTGGGTGGGAAGGTGCAGTCCCTTTAAGCTCAGCTGTTTGCATAACAATACTATCATTTGGACTACCCAATTTTTAATTTGCTTTATGTTTCCTTACATATCAGCCTACCAAAAGTCACAGAATTCCACTAAGTGTGGCAAAACCAATGATGAAAAACAAGCTCAAGAGGGAGCAAAAGAAGATTAATGAGGTGATGATGATGACATAAGTCCTTTGGTTATCATAATCAAATCAACTTTTTCAAATTTTTTTTTCTTTTTTAAACTCATGAGTATCAAAATCTAAACTAACATTTTTCATTAAAACTTTGCATAAATTTTCATTTTCAAAAACTTGTGTGTCAAATGTCGTTTTTGTAACTTGTTTCTCTGCTTGACGTGAAACACTACCTTTGGTGTGTTCAGGAAAAGCTTCTTGGAATATTTTGCAATCATGAAAGTAGCAGAAAACCTGCGAAGCGCCGACCTGAAGACAACGTGCTCAAGTCATCTGAAGGCTACTTCAGCAAGGGTGTGCTGAATGTAAAGCATCTGCTTGAATGCCGTCGCACTGCAGAGGAGCACCGCCCAAGCAAGAGATTTGGGAAGCACAAGAAGCAAGGAAAGGGAAAGGGAAAGGGAAAAAGAAATGGGAAGAACAAGGAAAGGAGAAAGAAACGTTAAGAAGACATTCCATAAGTCTTTTACCTCAACTAATAGCTGCATTAATTTCTTAGTGTTATACAGTTGCTTTTATCTTTGGAAATGTTCAATATGCCTCATGTTATATTATTTTTATGATTTTTTAGCCCTTGATGAACTTTGTGTGGGCTTATTTGAGCTACTTGAGCCTTTGTTTTACAGAGTTTTAAGCTTTGTTAGCTCAAGTAGAACAAAACCAAGTTGGTTTAAGTCGAGGAAATATTGTTCCAGTTTAAGCATCAGAGGTCTCTTAGATAAAGTTGGAGTTGAAGCTTTGTTTTAACCTTACCCTTTCTCGTTTGGCCTCATTCGTTACACATCACATGGAGCACAGGAGTCATAAGCACTCGTAAAGGCAGCTTGCATGGCTAGTAATGATGGAGGAAGAGCAAGAAAGAGAAAGAGAAGTGAATTGTGGTTTGCTTGGCTAAAGAGGAAGGGGTGATGGTAGGACAATTAGAGAGAGAAAGAATATTAGATTGTTGTAATATGTTCGAACATTAAAATAAATGTTTTAACATTGTATTATGTGAGGGAGGAAGAGGGAGTGAGGGAATGTTAGATTTTTATAAATAGAGGGAAGTAAACTAAGATTGTTGTGATTTTCTTGTTTAACATTGCTGTATTAGGAAGAGGGGGAATGCTAGATTATTGAAATTTGTTCTTTTCACGTTATTTAATGTTAGAGAGAGAAAGGGAGGGATGGTAAGATTGTTGTGATTTGTTCTTTTAACATTGTGGTATGTTAGAGAGGGAGAGAATGTTATATTATTGTAATCTTTTCTTGTAATATTGTAAAATGTTAGGAAGGGAAGGATGGATTAGGAAAGGAGAGATGGTTAAGATTTTGTTTTTTTAAAATATTAAGTTGTTGTAATCTATTATTCTAATATTGTATTATTTTATATTTTCATTTTTTTTGTTTGTTTGAATTAAATCATTATTTGTTCTCATAACATTGTAGTATGTTATATTTTCATCTTTATGATAGATCTTATGTAATCTTATTTATATAAATTTAATAAATTTTTTTGTTATATAATTATTATATTCTTAATTTATATTTATTCTTAAAATTCATGATAATTTGATCTATATAATTACTTTATTTTTAACATCTCATGTTGATAATAGTTAATTGAATTATTTTTAGTTTTGGGTGGATGTTTTTGGTAGGTGAACCTTGTTAATTTGATCATATTTTGAATTAGATGATAACAAATTATTTAAATATATATTTTTTAATGTTTTTACTTTTCTCAAGTCATTGCTATATCTTGTTGTAGATATATAATATTGGTGATTGCTGTTATTTATAGAAGATTAATGTTTGAGTAAGAACTTTAAAGATGATCTAAGTGTTTCAACAATGAGAAATAATAAAACAAATCCTCTAAGGATTACATGAGTTTTAGGTTTGGGGATCCTCTAAGATCGTCATTTTAGCACCTTGATGATTATGGTAGGTGTTTATTTTAAGAGTTCATATATGCACATTTGTGTTAATTCACTTCATATCAATTAAGTGATTTCTTGCCTAGTTATGATCTTGGTTGAACTAAATTAGTTTAATGCTAATTTAAATTATAGAATATAGTTTTATATGTTGAATTATATCAGTATGATCACTAGGTATATGAATATTTTTTAATTATTTATGTGAATGATTAAATTTATTAAATTAAGGGCTTTTAAAATAAAATTTAAGAAATTAAATTAAATATTTATTCAATCAACAAAATATATTCATGATTCAAAATTTGGATTTAGTGATTTTAATTTTATAGTTGATATCTTAGTTAAATAACAACAAACATTCTCACATTTTATGTATATTTTTTAATAACATGTCAATCATAAGAAAAAGATTATTATATAGTGTTCATTATTAGATCTAATTTTATACATAATTTAATTTAAACTTGACATAATTAATAAAATTCAAATATCATTAGTTGTTATTTAATTTGGTGTTATTAAATCATGTGGATCTAAAATTAATTTCTCTCTAATCATTCGAGAGGTAGAGATTAAATTAAAAAAAATCTACTACATTTCGTTGGATTCCCTACCAAACATTACCACACTAGGGTAAAGGTGGGGAAGTAGGTACCCAATGTTGATTTGTCGAGCACCACTACAAGAAAGCTAGTGTTTCTCCATTGAAGGCATCCTCTTTAAAAGATCATTCAAAAGTCACCTTTTCCTAGGCTTGAAATCCTTCACCTCACTATTAGAGATCATTTGTAGGTTGACTCACACCCAATTGAGGTTTGAAAACCTCACAACCATCACACTTGAGTTCTCCTCCCTTTTCTCGAGAGCCATTGTTGTTTTCTCCCCTCCACCACTGAAAGTGATCTCAATGCCTTTGTCACTTCTTGAGCCCTCGAACCCACCCTTCGCTCCTTTTTTTATTTTATTTTCTTCTTAAGAGCTCTATTATTGTCGTCCCAAGGGCCAAATGCACCTGATCGAACCCATTTTTAAGTTTTTTTTGGAACACTCTACATGGTCACAACTTTTTAAAATATGTTAGCGTTGTTCAAGAAGAGCTCAGAAGCTAACCCAATCTAACATGTGTGGACCTAAGCTAACACATGCCAACCCACTCCAACCACAATCGATCATGCTGACTCGTGTCGACTCACTCATACATTCTTTGACTCACACCAACCGCCTCAACCTGCGTCGACTTTTGTCATGCCTTCCAACCTATGCTTACCCATGAAGCACTCATAGCATTTGACTACACCAGCTGTGCACCCTCGTGCATATCCATGCATGCCTTTCAGGCCTTGTCGAGCAGCTTCCACTCTCAACTGCACCCTAGGTGCACCGTTGACGCACCTAACTATGCCGCCACAATGTCAACCTCATTGCCTTTGTGTTTGACATAGCCATGATGTCTTAAACAATGATGGACTATCTCAAATAGAAGAGCAAATTATAGTAAATTTGGCCACCTTACTGAGGGCAAAAATATCAAAAATATTCAATATCTCTCCTTTCAATAAAGAGCCACTTGATACCTTACTCACTACACCCAAAACTAATTACATTATACTAACTTTCAACAACCTTTCAACATACACTCATTCACAATAACATCAAATCATCCTATCTATGTCTTATGATCCCCATAGCTCAAACCCTATTGACACCCTCTTCTATCCTTGACTTGACCCTAAAAAGTCACAAGAACTTGTGTTTTATTCACCTTAAGAACATCCTTGTTCCTCTAATGATGACCTTCATTTGTTTTGGTAATATGGGTATTACCTAAATATAATCAAGAAAGTTTCTCTTTTTATCAAAGATATCCTTTAAAACCTCTTCTTCCAAAATTTTAATTGTTCAACTCCACCTTCTATTATGATAATTCAGATATTTATGTTTTTAAGGGAGTTTGAGATAATTACCTTTTTAAATGTCATGATTAGGTGCAACCAATGCAAAATTTTCTCTACATATCTTAAAAATATAGCCTCATAATAGTTTTTGAAATTGTCTCATAGATTGATTTTTTTATTTAACTAGTTCAAAAGGCTATTTCTATCATTTTTTATCAACTATATTAGGTCTAAAAAACTTTTTTAATTTCTCCTCAAACTAAGATAGTATCGAGCTTTCCTCTAGTGCTTCAAAGAATATTCTCATGAGGACTCCCGATTTACTCGTGTAACTCTCATCAAGTCTCTTTAATTAAGAGATTTCTAAAAACACTAGTAAGGTGTCATTCAAGATCTATATAAGAAATCTTCAATAGAGCCATTTATTTAATCAAAGAAGAAGAATTTTCTTGGCTCTAGAGATTGGAAGGAAGGGATTTGTTGTCTCCAAAGCCCCTCGATCAAGGACAAAAAAGGTCTCAAGATAACAAAGATTATCTTTAAAAGGCTCCATAGGACTGTCATCCATAAGGATATCAATCTCAGTATTTAAGAACTCCTTTAAGTGCACTCTCAAAAGAAATTTTGGTAACTATTAAAAAAAATAGATAGTATCACAAGTTGAGATTGCTCTCGGGGAATAATCGAGATACAACGAAGTTAACAAATATTATGAGAACCATGACCACATAACTTCTTAATGCAATATTCTCAAAGCCTTAATTAAAAGATTATTGAATGAAGGCTACCTCTAAACCTAATTTTGCTTTTGATAAATTTACAGAGCCAAGTGCCATTAACAAACCTCTAACTCAAAAGGAAGACTAGACTCTTTAAGTAGCACTAAAAGACAAAGGCAATGCTCAAGTTAGAATTGTCTATGTCATCATAAGATGGAGGTAGTTTTACTCCAAAAAATTCCACCATAAGATCACTTAGACAAACCATGATCGCTAGTGTGACAAGTTAGTAAGAACCATCGATTTTATTATCATTCGAGACCAAAGACATACCTCCTCTTGGCAAATCGTATGAAAGTGCTATAGTAATCTCAAGGATTATTATCAAAGTTAAAGTCCATCACATCGACCTGCTTAAACGCTCTCTGACTGGTACAGAATTGCATTGACCTTTTGTTACACCCTTGTGTTTGATGAGTAAAGCATAAATGTTTATATTTTATTTAGGCTTGATTTTAAGTAAAATTGTTAATATTTAATTAAATCAAGCCATGTATTTCACATGTCTAAAATAGTGGTCTCTAAGGACCTTGAAGTCATGGCATACTTTAAGGAAATTTGAGACATGTACTAGAATTTTCATATTTGAGTTTTTATTAATTTTTCTTGAAATTGAGATATCTAATTTTTTAGATTATGAGGCACACTAGTAGTATTAATATTTAAAAATGTTATAAGATTAATAATTATTGAATTTTGATTTTTGGGCCAAGCTTTATTGACTAGAAGTATAGACATTGGTATTTGATTTTTTAAAATTATTTAGGAATTATTTTTCATAAATCTCTTTTTATAGTTATTTAGAAAACTTATAATACTATTTTAATATAAAATTATTTTGGTACACTTATATTTAAAATTTTAGCACAAAAATTCTTCTAATCAACCTTAAAACAACTTAAGTCTCGGGAAAATTCACTGTAGCACTGGGCGGGCCGACCCGTCACGCAATTAGCCCGTCCAGGTCTTTTAGAAATTAAAAAAAAAAAAAGAGATTTGGTTGACCCAAAAAGGGGCGAGCCAAGACCGCCCAAAGCCCGCCGAGAGGAGCATGGCGAGGTCAAGCTACAGCGGTGGTCAACGGTCAAATGAACAGTGCTTGGCTAAGCAAAGCCCGCAGAGAGGAGCTCGGCTAGGTCAAATTACAGCGACGATCAACGGTCAATGAACAGTGCATGGTCAAGTCAACCCGACCGGGTGGTGAAATCCCGGTCAAGGAAGGGGGGAGCCAGCCCCACAGAGGCTCGAGAGATTAATAGCGCAAATCCCTTACTGATCCCTGCTGACCAACTCTAATATGCACAAACCCATGCCACCCTGTATTGTCTTGCATTGACCTGCACAACAGCCACAACACTCAATCGTGATTGTTGCTCACTCTCGTACGCATTAGCACATGCCCATTTTGGCCATACTAATCAACCTGACACCCAACCACATCACTCCATACTCGACTGCATTGCACAATGTTAATCTCATCGCTTTCGTTTCTAACATTGCCAGGACATCCTAAATAATGACGAACTATGTTAAATAGCATCGTACGCACAAAACAATTTCAGTTGAGCCTTTTAATCGAAATTTCACCGCATTGTGCCAATCCGACTCAAAATGTGCTTAAACTCTTTGCCCATACTTATTTGGAAGCTCTATCCTGATCAAGCTTCCTCACCCTCGCCCTAAGTAAGTTTTTGTTTAAATTTTTTTAATCTCCTTTTCACATCAAGTCATTTAATGTTTTGAACAAATATTTTAAGATTAAACTACAAAATTACTTTTTACATAACTGAATATGATGATTTTAAACTTTCTTACAAACTTTTATGATTTTTCAACACAACAATCCTTACAAAATCTAATATCTTGTTTTTAGGAAATATGAAATCTCAAAACTACAAGAATGGTTTGATAAATTATCCCCAAATTAGGAGGGTCCATATCTTATTAAAGAAGTTGTTAGGCCAAAAGCTTACCAACTTTAGACATAAGACGATATTAAGCTCCCAAAAATTTGGATTGGAGACCACCAAAAAAATTCTATCCCTAAAAGGTAAATGTCACTAAAGTTATGTGTTAATTTATTCTAGTGGCTTTCGATGAAGAATCTATATGTTGATTCTCTTGACTAATCAACATAACTGAGAACCCTTTTCAAGATCTAATAAAATAACTTAGCACCACTTAACAAATATTTGGAAGCTTGACTAGTACATTCTTGATATCTCTCGTTGTAGCCAAAATGTTGAAAAGTATTGAGGGAGATGGCCTTGACCCCTTTTACTCCTCTTAACTCTTGTACAAAGGATACGAGAGATAAGGACTTGACTTCATCTCATCCTTTATTGGTGTTCCATCACATGAAGTCTTTAGAAAGCATAATCTTGATCTCCTCTCTTTTCTCTCGTCACAATTGTGTTACATGATTTAAAAAGTATAGTCATGTCCTTTACTCTCTCTCTCTCTCTCTCTTTTGATGATTTTTGGTAGCATGAAAACCTTGAAAAGAGCTAGTTTGTATCTTACCCTCATTCATCGTCATCTCATAAAATGCTCTCCCTTCATCACCTTTATCAAAAGCCTCAAAAAGCTCAACCATTACATTTTCACATTACCTTATAAGAGTGTAATTACCTTTGATAGTTTTTCAAGGCAATGCAAGGACGGCATTCTTTCGAAAAGTCAACAACTCAAGAGTTCCATGGGTGAATCCTCTTTCCAAAAGCATTGCATGTCATCTGTTTGTAGACAACTATTCATTACAATATAAAATGATGGTATAAAAAGTTAAAGAATTAAAGATGCAAAAAAAAAATCCTTTGAAAAAAATAGTGTAGAAAATTTACCACACTTCGTCGGATTCTCCAAAAAAACCACCACACATTATTAAAGAATGGAAAAGGAAATCTAAAGAGGTCTTGGCACCATTCATTGAGCATCGCTGTAAATCCCCCTTTCTATCAGCTGCAAGGGGGATTGGAGGAAGTGGAAGCATGGAGAAAGGGAGAAGGTGCAGAAGAAGGATTAGCTTCGGGAAGCCCCTTTAGCATGGTCAAAACCTTCACAGTCGTCGTCGTAGACCGGTCGCAAGACGAGCAACCATCGCCTTCCACCGAAGCTCTGACAGTCGTTGTCGTAGACCGGTCGGGAAGCATCTGATAGTCGTAACCAACAGGCGGTGGAGATCACTACACCTCAAATTTCACAAATTTAAGACCTCTTTATTGGCCTATTGGTAATCCTTTTTGTTTATTGTAACGATAAATAAAGTACTTTACAAGATTTTTTTCACCTTTCTATGCTTATAAGAGAGTAAATTGGAAAAAGTTTGACCGTCTTATTAAACGAAACTTTATCAAATATACCAAAATCTCTCTCCTTATAATAAAGAGACACTCGAAGCTCTACCCATAACATCCGAACCTCATTACATTACACCTATTTCACAAAATCTTCAAGTGCTCATCTCTTCACAGTTTTCTACCAATCTATCAATACCATACAACCCAAGACCCTTCAATTCAAACTGAAATTATTTATATTTTCAACCTGATCTTGCAATGCCATGAGCTCCTTCTTTTGATCAAGAACACTTATGTCTCCCTAATGGTGAGCCTCATATATTTTGACAATAGGGATATAACATAAATGTCAATAAGGAGATTTCTCCTTTTATTGAAGATATCATTTTGACTCTTTTATCTTTTAAACTTTAACTACCTAACTCTACATTTTATTTTAGCAATTCAAATTCTTATATTTTTTTAAAAAAAATTGAGATAATTATCTCTTTACATATCATGATTGGGCCCATCTTATGCAAATTTTTTTACTTATCTTAAAGATGCAACTTCAAAATGGTTCTAAAAATTATCTTCTAGGTCAATTTTTTTATTTGACCAACTCAAAATGTTATTTTTATCCTCCTTCATTAGTTGTGTTAAACTTAAAAATGTCTCTGAATCTCTTCTTGATTTAAAGCAACATCAATTAGAACTAATTCGAGCCTACCTCTAATGTTTCAAATAAGCTTTTAAAGAGATTGATCAAGAGGACTCTTGACATACCAGCCTTCGTCAGATCTTTTCAACTAGGAGATTTCTAAAAACACTTGGTCAGGTGTCTACTAAAATCATTACAAAAAATCTTTAATAGAGCTATTTGTTTCATCAATAAAGAGGAATTCTCTTTAGCTCTATCTATAAAATCGAAAGAGAATGAATTGTCACTTCCAAGCCCCTCGATTAGAGATGGAAAAGGCCACAAGATGATAAAGATTACCCATGGAGGGCTCCTTATGATCGACAAGGATATTGTTCTCAATATTTCAGTACTCCCTTAAGTGCACATTTGAAAGAAATTTTGACAACTATTAAAAAAGATAGATTATATAAAAAATTAAGACCACTATTGGGAAATAATTAGGACATAATGAAATTCTGTAAATATCATAAGCATCTTTGGCACACAACTATTGAATGTAAGGCCGTCAAAAGTCTTAATTAAGAGATTATTGAAAGAATGTTGCTTCCAGGAGTATCAGATAAAAGTCTCTGAACTAAATTTTATTTCTAACAAGCTTGCAAGACTAAGTATCATTGAAAGAACCAATGAAGATAATCATGCTCTTCAGTGACATTAAAAGACAAAGGTAATTGCCCTTTTAAGATTATCTACGTTATCATCGGATGAAAGCAGTCATACTCAAAAAGCTCTCACATACTTAGAGTGGGGATCACTTGAAAAAGTTTTACCCCTGAAAGGTAAAGACACTAAAGGTATGAGTTAACATATTTTATTAACTCTCATTTTTTGTTCTTTTAATTGACATGACTAAGGATCATTAACAAAGTTTATTAAAAATTCTAGCATCACTTAAAGCTTGATTAGTGTATTCCCGATGCATTTTGTTGCCACGAAAATATTAGAAAATATTGAGAGAGATGACCTCTGCTTCTTCTTTTTCTCATAACTCTTGCACATAGGGTATAAGAGACAAGGTTTAGACTTCTCTTCCTTCATCGGTTCTCTATCACATGAAGGCTTAGGGAAGCATGCTCTTACCCCCACTCTTTTCTCTCATTACAGCTATGTTACATGATATATTTAAGAAGTACTACTTAGATCTCTCTCTCTCTCTTTGAACAATTATTTGTAGTACGAAAATCTCAAGAAAAACTTATTTTGTATCATGTCCATTCATAACTTTAACAAAACATTTGATCATTGCTTTTTCATGCTTCAAATTATTGTCGAATAACAATATTATTGATATATCTTTGTTTTATAACATCCTTGATGGTTTCATAGATAAATCATTTTTCTAGAAAGATTACATGCAATTTTTCATTAAAACATAAATGATGGTATAAAGAGTTGGGAGTCCAAATAAAGATACAGTTAAAACTTCAAAAAAAAGTATGAATAACCTACCATACTTCATCGGGTTCACTTGAAAAATTATTAAGCCAAATTAAAAAACGGAAAAAGAAATATGACGTGGTCTTAGTGTCATTCCCCAAGTGTTGCTATAATCCCCTTTTCTGTCAAAGACAAGGGGGATTGGAGGAAGCTGAAGCATGGAGAGAGGGGAAGGAGCAAAAGAAGGATTAGCTTCAAGAAACCCATCTAACGTGATCGAAACCTTCCCAGTCGTCATCAGAGATCAATAGCAAGATGTGCGAGCTTCATCTTCCTTCGTCCGCAATCTTGGGTTTGCTGGACCCCTCACTGATTTCTTCTCCTCTGTCATCGATCCCATGTTTTCTTCACTTCAAAGCCTCGAAACCCCTCATCGCATTTTCTTATTGCAGGAGAAAATCTTTGTCTTCCCAAGCGTTGGTGGCTGTTTTAGGGATTTAAAATTGTGTTTGAAAACAACTTTTTAAAAGCTGTCTACACACACCTTTGTCAACCCACATCCTGTATCAAAAATCAAGACCATGCCATCCCACACACCAGGGTCGACTCGCGCCAACCCACATCAACTCATCGACTAGCATCAACTTGTGTTGACTCGCACCAACCCCCGTTCACCAGAACTGGCTCGGGCATACCTGAGCTAACTCGCACCTGCCTGAGCCAACTAGCGTCGACCCATGCCTACTTGCACTTGTCTGAGCCAAGCCGTGTCTACCTACACTGACTCGAGCTTGCTCAGCTGATTCATCATCTCCTTTGAGTAGATTTGACACCGATCCTAGGCGATTCGAGACCAATTTCGAGCGTTTCACAGCACATCCAACTGACTTGCCAAGCTCCAGGCAACTTATCATCGATCCAGGTTGATTAGTCGATGATCTTGGCTGATTCGCCATAGATCCAAGACAATTTGTCACCGATCTAGCCGAGTCTCCACCGATTCGACCGAGTCATTGCCAATCCTGACCAAGTCAATGCAGATCCTGGGCAAGTTGTCGCTGATTCTATCTGAGTCGCAGCTAATCCCTGTTGAATTGTCGCCGATCTTGACCAAGTCACCACCGATCTAAGTAGAGTCATTGTTACATCTTACCGCACTATCTCAACATCAACGAGACTTCTTTCAATAATGTCACATACTCGCAAATTAAAGTCGTTTGACTGAAACTTTGTTACATCACATCAACTTGTCCTAAAAGTGTGCTCAAATTTTAATCCCAACTAATTTGAAACTTTCATTCATTCGAACTTCCTCATCATTGTCCTAGGTAAATCTTTGTTCACATTCCCTAAATTTATTTTTCGAATAAATAAGTATTAAATAAAGAAGCAAAGATTAGATTGAAAAAACTACCACAGTTTATCAAGTTTCTTGGAAACCATCCCCATTCCAAAATAAAAAAAAGGGAAGCAAGATCTGATATGGATTTGATATCTGCCAAGCATCACTATAAGGGGCACCCTTCTTATTTGTTAAGAGGGGTAAGAGAGAGTTTCTACGTCGAATAGAGATTAGGGATCATTAGCAGGCCAAGCTACACTCAGTTGAGGTTTGAAAATCTCACATTCGCTACACCTGAGTTCTTCTTTTCCCTAAAAGCCCTTGCCATCTTCTCTCTTCCATCGTTGGAAGTAGACTTTGCGTCTTAGCTGCTTCTTGAGCCCTCAAAACCATTGTATCTTTTTTTTTCTCCTCTGTTGAGTTGTTTGCATCTTCCTGAGGGGAGGGAGGGGGTGACACTTGATAGCACTCATTTTTAGGTATTTCAAAACACCATACTTGCCCACAACTTTTTAAAAACTACCAACACTACCCAAGAAGAGCTCCAAAGTTGACCACACTCTAACATGTGTCAACTTCCATTGACTTGCTCCTACTCACGTCAGCCTATGCTGACTGGTGTCAACTCACTTAGACACTCTTTTACCTACACAGAATCGTGTGACCTACTGATCATGACCGACCAACTTAACCCTCGTTGACCAGCCCTAACTTTTGCCAACCACTACCAATCTGTTCTGTCTCATGCTGACTTGCACAACACCCACAACACTCACTCGCATTAGCTACTCACCCTCTTGTGCATTTACGCACACCCATTATTGCCCTAATGAGCAACCTCCACACATTGCCACATTTGACTATGCCTCCATAATGTCTATTGTGTCGGTGTCTTTTCTTCATCGTCAAGATATCCTAAATAATAATATACTATCTCAAATAACGTCATGCATACAAAACAATTTAAATCAAGTCTTTCAATCAAAATATCACCGTATTGTATTAATCTAACTTATAATGTATTCAAACTCTTCACCCACACTTAATTTAAAGTTTTATCCCAATCAAATTTCATCATCTTTATCTTAAATTTTTATTTAAATTTATGAAATCTTTTTTTCTCATCAAACCATTTAATGTCTTGAACAAAAATTTTAAAATTAAATTACAATATTGGATTTTTACATAATGGAACCTTTCTGATTCTTTAAATTCATATTTAATTTATTTTATATTTTAAAATCGTTAAAATAATTTAAGTTGTTTATTCTCGGCAGTTTAAATTTTCTAATTCTTCGGTTGGAGCTAACCCTAAACCCTAATCCCGAATCTCCTTTTCCCTTTCTCGGCCATGTACAACAATCCTCGCACAGGCAACGAATGGGTGGGAAATGGATACTTCGCCTCACAGGCTCGTCGGAGTAAGTGCGACAAACCCTAGCATTCTATGCCGAAGTGGCCATCGGTATCCGATTTCATTATTTTATTCACTTTTGCGGATCAGTGGAACTATATGGAAGCGCCGGAATGTACACCCTACCGCTGGGAAGCTCGACCAGGGAGGCGATGGAGCGTGAGGACCAGAAGCGGAAGATCCGCGAGGAGATCCTGGCCAAAGAGGGTTGGAGGTGGGCCTTGGAGGAGGAGGTGATGAGGGAGATCCAAATGGAGCGGATCGCGGAGGCGAGGAGGCTTCGGATGGAGAGGTGGACGGCGCTCTCGGGTACAAGAGGGGTGGTTATGCATGGCCACCGGATGCCGTTCTTACTGGAATGTCGCGTTGATGCGCCATTGGGGAGGGGATGGATGCGGGACGCGGCCAATGTTGCGTTTCACGAGAACTCACCGTCGGCTTTGTTCCAGAATAAAACTGGTGTTGATGTTGGACAGCCATTTCTTCACCACAGCATGGCCGGGCAGCGTTTGCTTCCTTGCAAATCTGAGACGCCTTCGACGTCTAATGAGGTAATTGTCTTCTTTGTTAATACTTTTCCATCTAGCATGATTTGCCATTAATGTTGTCTTGAAGCATGCTTATGTTAGCATCACAAGTGCTTTCCTTTAGGTTTGATGTTTGTACTCATGAAGGCTAAGAAGCATGGTAGTAACTCTATAGGGGTATGGGCATGATACTTCATTGATATGATGACAATTAAATATGATAAAGATAATTAAAATAAAATAAAAGTTATAAATTTATAGCATTGGTATGCACAAAAGAGATGTAATTCATGTATGCATTGCTTTCTTCTTTTCTAGACAAGAGGCATGACATTTGAGTTTTTACATCTCGTTATGATTATATTCTAAGTTTTTATAAATATAACAATTAAAATCTTTAGAATTAAATCATTGTCATCAAACATATGATACAAATACAAATTTCAAAAATATCTAAAGATATGACAATTTCTTTAATCACATATAATTCAAAAAATATACAAAACATTGAAGAGGAATGCAACTTTTAGCCTAAAATTGAAAAAATTTCATATGCAATGTTGAGGAAACTATTTCCTTTAATTTTCTCTTTTAGTTTATTCTTATAAATGGTTGCATTTAATTTTCTATCATATTGTTACCAAATTATAAACATCAAGCAAGTCTTGGGCAAGCATCTAGGAGTATTGTTCGTTTGAATTTAGTTTTCAAATTCAATATGCCTCATGGAATGTCGAATATGCATCGATATCAAATGAAGTATTCAATATCAATAGTTTAGCCTTACAGATATTATTAGTGGTTCATAACTTAAACGTAATCATAAAACTTCTCAAATGGTTTTCTCCATTTAGCTCAAATATCTTTTCATGGGCACAATATGTCACTATTAATCTTATTTTAGATATCATAGTTGCAAATGATAAAGAGCTTGTGAACCATTCTTCTATCATTTCATCTTGTTTGCCAAAGTTTCATTGAATTGAAGAGTTAATTTGATGTTTAAGCATTTAAATTCTTTAGGAAGCATTAAAGAGTTCAAATTGTGATTAAGCATTGAATTGTTTTGAGCATTAAAGGATTATGGCATAATTAAGCATAGATACCAACCTGAAACCAACATGGTTGTGGGTTGGCAGATTACCTCTGTTCAGTAAAGACATCTAATTTGTAGGCAACAACTCCTTATAGATAATGTGAGGCCAAATTGTGAATGGTATCTGAGTCAGAATTACTCTTAAGTTGAAATGAATCATTGTGAATCGAACCAAACCAATCATGTTTAGAAGAAGCATATCTCAATTTTATCATTGATTGCTTAATCATTTACAAAGTTAATAAATGTTATGTCATGTTCCTTTTCTACTTAGGGCTGGTCTTTTAAATCAAGATTCATTAATAGAGAAATTTTAATCTTCGACTTCGTTTGTAGACCGAATCCTCGGAATCATCTGGTGTTAAAAGAAAGGTTCACGATGAACCGAGAACGATGCAAAAGCAATGGGGCTGTGCCCTTTGCAAGGTTACCAGCCCGAACGAGGAAGGCCTCAAAGAGCATGTTCAAGGGAAAAAACATAAAGAGAACACCAAGTTGTTGCTATCTTGTAAAAAACCCATTTTGAAGAAGAGTGATGACTCTAAATCAAAGGTGGGTGCTTCAGCTAATGGAGGAACCTTGAAGAAGATTAAGATTTCTCAAGGGAAGAATCAGAGGATTTGGTGCAGCCTGTGCAGGGTGCAGTGTAGCAGCCAAGTGGCCATGGAATCTCACCTTTCTGGGAAGAGGCATAGGAAAAATAACAACGTTTTAAAGGTTAAACCTGGGAAGGATGAAGAACAACCATGAAATAATGGAAGAACCAGCAGTTGAGATTACTACTCTACGTTAGCTGAAGAAGCAGCAGTTGTGAACATTGTATCTGCTTGTGAAGGCTTTTTAATTATATGAATTGTATTAAATGTTTGTTTCTATTACATTAAACAAGTTATCTTACTTGACCCAAAAGAAGAAGAGAAGATACGGAGGTCGGAGGAACCTTCCTTGGTTGATCCATCGTTTTTCTCGTTCTCCTCGTCCAAACATAAATGGCAGCGCCTTCTTCCCGCATCCCTCGTCGTCATCTCTTCCCATGGCTTTGATCATTGGAAGTTCATCTCTCCTCGCTGTCTCCAGCTTCGGCATTCCGTCGCGGGAATCTCTTCGAACCCCTCCGAGTCTTCGCTTCAAGCAACCCGCCGCCTGCATCACTCTTCGAATTGTTCACCGTCCCCGGTTCTCCTCCTCCTCCCGACCTCCGGCTTCCGTCGGAAACGCTGCCGAGACGGAGGAAGGTGAAGAATCCCGTTCCGAAAACGGTTCTATGTTTGGGGGCGATTCGACGGTAAAGGCAACACTGGAATCATACAAAGGGGCTTTGGAAAGGGAAGACGAGGGCGAGGTTGCTGAAATAGAAGCGTTGTTTCGGGCCATGGAAGACGAAAAGAGCTCCCTCGAAGGCAGAGTTGCTTCCCTGCATGAGGAGCTTCAGGTGGAGAAGGATCGTTTGTTGAGAATGAGTGCAGATTTTGAGAATTTCAGGAAGAGGACGGAGAGGGAGAGGGTTTCATTGGTGGAGAATGTCAAGGGAGAGGTCGTTGGGGAGCTTTTGCCAGTTTTGGATAACTTTGAGAGGGCCAAAGCTCAGATAAGGACAGAGACGGAGGGAGAAGAGAAGATTCAGTACAGTTACCAGAGCATTTACAAGCAATTTGGAGAGATTCTAACCTCACTGGGTGTGGTATCGATTGAAACTGTGGGCTGTGCGTTTGATCCTATGGTAGGATTGCTTCCTTTTTCAATGTGATGCTTTTTTACATTTAATTGGCCTCAATTCAGAGACCTAATTGAGTGTTTGCCATGTTTTGTCAAAGCTTCATGAGGCAATTATGAGGGAAGATTCAACAGAGTATGGAGATGGCATCATACTGGAGGAGTTTCGCATGGGTTTCAAGCTTGGGGAGATGCTTCTGCGTCCATCAATGGTGAAGGTGTCTGCAGGCCCAGGTCCTGCAGAACTCAGAAGGGTAGAAGAGGAGGAGGAGGAGGATGAAGAAGTAACTAAGGAAGATGATGATCCTGAGGAATTTCTTCAGGATGGCTCTATAAAAGAAGAGGATCCAATTCTAGCTGAAGAGTTTCTATAGATTCCTTCAAAAGCTATAAAATTGGCATGGAAAAATCCAAGGTTGGGGATTCTTAACTGTTTTGATCCAATTTTGGCCCTAAAGGTGTTTTTGCTATCTTGTGTAGAATTCTATGTCTTATGATGAAACTTAGAGATGATGCCATTTGAACATGAAAATCTAACGGCTTGTTTGGTATCCGTGGGGTCAGATTAATTGAGGTTGATTTAACCCACCCAATTATCTCTATGTTAGTGGGGATAAGATTAAAATTCTATTTAGATACTATCTTAGGTTAGAGCAGGCTTGAATAGTATTGTATTTGGTTATATTTTGGGTTAAATTTTATTAAAGAAGAAGACAATGTTCACAAATGAGATCATATATAAGAGAATGGAGTTAAGGTTAGTGGGGTTAATATAAAGATATGGGTTAAGAATAAGTTAACTTAGGTTTAGATTATATTATGTTTGACAGTGTGTTTGAGATCCATTAACCTAGACCTTTTAGCTAATACATCCGTTTCAGAAGCTGAAGATTTATTTTTTTTTTGTGTAACAAAGTTTAATGCATTCAAGGATGTTTGTTATGATCAAAGTTTGTCTTTGTTTGGTTTCTTAAATTAGATTAGTCATTTTCATGTTTTCAATAGTTCTTATAGCAGTGTTTTGACAAAGCAGTGCCAAGTAAATCAACTCAAAGGGCATATATGATATTAATTGTAATACACAGAAACTACAGATGTAGGCTTCTTTCTGGAACATCATTCAAAAGCTGCTAATTCTTTTCTCATACAAAAAGCTATTTTTCTATAAACAATATTCAATAGAAACAACAATCTTCAATGAAGTCACACTAAACCATAACATTAAAAAAATGTATCATTGGTAGAATAAATAAATCAGCTACAACCACAGCCAAGTATAAAGAGTAGACTGACATGTGAATTCTTCTACAAGTCTTGAAGAAAACTGGTCTTAAATAAGAAACCATGAAAATGGCAGATCCTCACATAGTAGAAGCTCGTGCAAAGCCAGAAAACCTGGAGGTGCAGTCTTTTAACAATGCTTGTGGGTTTCCTTGTTCAACCTGCAAAGAGAAGTTTCAGTCATGAAATGAGTTTTTAAAAGTGGGTTTTAAAGAAAAGTGATTCATGTGAGCAAAAATTGAGCTTTTAATAGAATTGTTTGATGTATGGCTTTCTAAAAGCATAAAAAAGGAGCTTTCTAACAGTGTTGACAAATGAAGAGGCAAAAACAATGCAATGCAAAAAAAAAAAAAAAAAAAAAAAAAAAAAAAAAAAAAGGAAAAATAGTTTGCACTACTATAGATATTGTTGTGTGTTTATCAATTTCTTTTAGCAGGATCAATGATTAGCAACTTGTCTATAGAAATTGTAATTTTTTTTTCATTAAAATTACTATAAAAGATACAATAAATAGCTTTGATATAGTGAAATCAAACCAAAAGAAATCAAAATATAATCCACCACTTTAGTTGCACTCTCTAAGTAATCTGATGTAAGGTATATACACTTTATCCAACAACACTAGACTTTGAATGTGTCTTGGAAGCTGAATTGGTTTCATTTTATGATGTCTTTGAACTGAGCTTGCAAGTTGGGCAAACGCATTAACAACAACATTGACTTCTCTATATATGTTTAGTTTAAACAAACTTAGGGATACACTACAACAACTTCTTAGTTCTTATATTGCTTGTATCTATTACCAAATTATCTTAAGCGACTGCCTCTTTCCCAATTTGCTAAACATCCTCCAGCAAGCTTCCTGTAGCATTTTTTATTCTATGAATTCTAAGATTGCTTCTCTTATCCATAACTGATGCATGGAAAAACCTTGTATTCCTATCTTGCAACCACTTTATTCTCGCTTTTTTTATGCCAAAAGTCCTCTTTATTCTTCATGTTCCTTAACAAGTTGGCTTAAGCTTTAGCTCAATTCTAGCCTCATTTGCAATAAATCATATTCACATTTTTTCTCTTGAACCAAATCCTCAACTTAATCGAAAGAAAAATATTGTTAAATTGCTTTCTATTTAATTCATTGAGGCTACTCTTAATTCCTTTTAATTAGAATCCTACAACATACATTCCATAGCTAGCCATCAGTTGGTTCCAGCTTTCGGAATTAAAGATTTCAAATAGTGAAATTGCAATAGCAAAGGATTATGATTAGATGTGTATCTATTTAGGTGAATATAGTAGATCGAGAAGTTCTCCAACCATTATTGATTGGCAATCACTTTATCAAACCGCTTCCAAACCTTGATTCCATGTCTAGTCCCAAACGTGGTATAAGAACTGTTAGTGGAGGGAAGATTTTTAAAACCATAACTAAAGATAGTTTTGTTAAATTCCAAAATGACCTCAAAATCTTATGTAGCCACTCCTAAATTCTCAAAAATAGAAGAAATTATATTAAGGTCACCTCCACTGATCCAAGAGAGATTGTTGGCTTGAGCTATTGTCCAACTCCTTCCATGGATTTCTCCTACCAGTTCTGGGGCATTTTGCCTACACAAATGAGATAACAGTGACTCCTGGCCATATTGCATTGGTGACTAGTACATGAAGGCAAGATCAGCACATTAGTCAAATTTTGTTGTTACAATTTAGCGTGCAATGATCAAACGACAACTTTTGATGTAATTTTTTTTAGATGTTTAGCATCAACCAAGGGTTCAAAATGAGCTAATAATGAAATAGCATGAATATGCACTAAATGTTTTAGATGATGTGCCAAGACTTTCCCTACTGCATCTCGAATGTTCCAATATAAAACTTTTAACCATGATGGTGTTAATTATAGAATCCATGTTAACTTTGGCAGCTTGATGTAATTATTTGGTTGTTCTCTTGACTTTTGTATCTCTTTTCAATAAATTTTCTTGATTTCAATGTGATAAACCCTTCATTCAATGTGCAATATTCAAGGTAAGATAATGCAGTATGTTTTCCCCACTGAAGTACTATTTTGAATTAGCATTCATGGAATTCTCATAGCAAATAAATGGTTGTGATGCTAACAACAATAGATATACATAGTTATGGAAATGCTACTCATATAAAAGACGACGTTAAGTGGAGAAATGCAAAATTATGGGAACAAAATTCTACATTATCCTGCCTTTATTTCAATTCAAGGATACGAAGAGATGCTATCAAGTATGCAATGCTGACAAAATGAAAACTGAAAAGAAAGGAAAACATCTGAATTTGACTAATTTGAAGCATATTTGGAAATATCATTTGCAATAACTGAATGCAAAAAAAAAAAAAAAAAAAAAAGTTGCTTACCAAGACTCCATTGTCAAGAACTAAAATGTAGTCCATGTTCAATACAATAGAAATTCGATGAGCTATCGTGATGACTGTCATGCCCCTGCATTCATTAGAGATGGAATTTTGGAGAAGAGACGCTGTATGAGAATCAACATTTGCTGTGCACTCATCCAAGCAAAGAATCTGTAAGATAACATATAAGCATTAATTAGAATTCAGCCCAAAAATTAGAAGAGGATATGGAAATTTAAGACCAAATTTTACATAAAAAAAAACCATGACCTCATCTTCAAGCAAGGATATGGAATTTAAGCTCATCAAATTTCTGCTGTCTTATGCCTAAAGCAAGAGTGCCTGCGTTTCTTCTCGGATTGGACCTTAAATTCTTCTTCCATCCAAAGAGAGAAAGGCCAAGCTCATTCCCTGAGCTTGGCAACCACGCTAAGCCCCAAAGGATGATTTTCCACCTTGTGCAAAGCTAAAATGCCTTAGTTACATCTCTATACCAAATGAAGATGACCAAGCATCTTCCTCATGCTTGGTTGACCATGCCAAGCTCCAATCTACAAATTTCCAAAGCTGTAACTTGCATTTCTTTTATTGTTCTCATTCATAGCATGGAGATCTATAACAGAAATTGATATTAAAAGATCAAACTTTCTCCAAATGTTCCCTTGTCATTTATACAATCTAGATAACATCTTCCCATTACAAGAAAATAATTTACTCTTTTAACGATTGACTCGTATACATGATCACAAGTTTCTTCAGTTTCTTGGAGTATAATAAACCACATAATTTAAGGAGTTCTGTATTTCTTTTACTTCTTTATTGATATCAAAGAACTCCAACCATCACATAAACCTATGAATTAGTTCTTCTAAACCATTTAGTGGGTTTCACGATGGGCCAACCTTGTTAGAGAATGAAATCAAGAGTCACCGTTGGCTATGGGCTCTCCAAAACGGTCCATTAGAAATTGGCCAAAGTCCACTAGAAGGTAGTTTGAAGGTTGACCTAAAAAGAGGGAGCGGGAGCTACTGAGAGACTAAGCATAATATAGTTAGGAAGAGTGCAAGTGGAAATATGTGAAACTTGAATTAACACATGTCACCCATCAATGCTGTTTTTGGAGTGATAGATAGTTCATATTATGGTTGATTTAAGGGAGGAGATCTGTTTCCAAATTCTTAATTCGTTAACAAAAAGCAAAAAATAGTGTATAGGTTCCTCTTGAGCGTCATTAGAGAGGAAAGAGAAGCTTGGGGATTTAGAAGGAGAAAGAGAATGATGCAAGAGTTAATTTCCAATTTGTTATTTGAATCAAACCTATTTTTTCTCTCCCGATCTTAAATTATTAACCTCAAGGCTCATATAGACATGAATGGGTCCTCTGGATTATAAACAATAACAATTTAGAATGGACTTAGACTCAAACCTTAAGTACAATGAATTAGGATTTCCCAATCTCATCCAAAAATAAGATAAGATAATAAAACCTAGAGACCTAGATGGACTCAAAGGAGCACCCCATATAAAAATCCTTGAGAGGGTTATAATCCTCATAAGTCAACCAATAAGTCTTGACACGCTATGCTTTCCTTCACTCAAGAAACTCATATGAAAAACACTAGCTTGAGGCATAATATGCCTCACGGAACCTGGAGACTTGGGAGGTCTTGAGGATAGGCTCCTCAAAAGGGTTTTCCTCTAGGTGCTTTGTAGTGTTCAACATGAAGTTCTCGACAATTAATTAATCCTCAAGAAGACCTACTAATCAACAATCCAAGTTATGAGGTTTAAGGGTTGGTGTTGTAGTTGAGAGCTCTTTTTCCACATAATCACTTCCTGTTTCTCCCCACCTAAGTTTGGTTATTCAATAAGATGAAGATACAAAGAGGAAAAAGACACCAGACATCCCATCCCAAAACCTCCAAGTTCAGCTACTGTTCGACCCTTGTTGATGGACAATATTTCCTGAAAGGTAAAGGGAGGAATACTAATCATTGATTAGCCATTCCATCATAAGAGTTATTTGGTTCCTAGTTGACGTGGTTAAGATCTCTCACATTTAGGTCTCACTTGATCCATAACATATCCCATCTTCCCTCTTTCTCGAAATACTATGATGGCAAATTGGTAGAATTGGGAGAAACTTTTTCCAACTGCTTTCTAGAAATATTCTCTGAAAAATTCAACAATATTTATCCCAAGGAAAAGATAAAATTCATTTATGAAAAGAAAATATACTATTATTATGGTACAGCTAGCTAGCAAAAGCTTGCTTTCCATATTTCTGCAGTATGACTCTTCCTTCCCATAATAGCTAAGAAACATCTATAGTTTCCTACATAAAATAATTGTTGAGACAAGGGTCATTGGGCCTCTCTCTCTTTTCTTTGGTTGAAAGCAAAGCACTCCTAACTTCTTCTACTACACCTAGCCAAGAATAAGAGCAGTAGTTGGGCACCCCCTGAACCCAAACACACAACCAAAAAAACAGAAGAACTGAGAACATCTTATATCTAATCTCCAGCAAGGGATTCCCGTCATTGCCACTGTATCACCAACCTCCTCTTTTCCTTCTCAAGGTGAACACAGTTGCCGTCATCTGAGTCAAGTTGTTTCCCATAACTGCAATTGTTACCATCTTACTATTTCCCTCTCTCAGACATGAAGTGCCATAGTGGGCAACTCATTACCTTCTTTCCAGATTTCCTCCTCAGCAGTAAGTCATTTCACCACCTTCCTCCTACTCTCATAAACCTCTTATTCTTATTTCACTTTCACCATGAAAGCTAGCAAGTTTGCTTTTCACAATTCCATCTTTCCCCATAAATTTCAGTATCCTCTTTTCTTAAGAAACACACACATCCACACACACACACACATACACACACATTTGTTATTTCCTTTGCTGCAATCCGATCAATGCCTATTCCTCATGTTAACCAATTCATCAATTTTTGCTTACTTAAGGATTATCATGTGTGCACCATCTTTTGTTGTAAACAAAGATGTTTAAGATAGGTAGTTTTTAATTTAAAACATCTTCATTCATATGCACACACACACACACACACAATTGTTATTTCCTTACTGCAAGCCAAACAATGCCTATTCGTCATGTTAACTGATTCATCAACTTTTGCTTACCTATGCATTATCATGTGTGCACCATCTTTTGTTGTAAACAAAGATGTTTAGGATAGGTAATTTTTAATTTAAAGCATATTCATTCATATGCACACACACACACACTTGTTATTTCTTTTGCTGCAAGCCCATCAATGCCTATTTCTCATGTTAACCAATTCATCAACTTTTGCTTACCTATGGATTATCGTGTATGCACCATCTTTTGTTGTAAACACAGAAGCTTAAGATAGGTAATTTAAAGCATATCCATTCATATAATGCATTGAAATAGATGCAAAAACAAGAAGATAGGATTAGCAAGCAAATAAATTGATGACTAGAACGCACTATTTTAAACATTTACTGTAAAAACTTACCTTGGAGAATTTTATAAGGGAACGTGCAAGGCATATAAGTTGACGCTGACCAACAGAAAATGAGGAACCACTTTCCTTCACATGAATATCAAGTCCCCCACCAGATTCAATCTCACTTTTGATATGACATTTCTCAAGAACTTCCCACATTTTCTCATCGCTGGCTTTGCCTGATGGATCTAGATTATCCCTGCAAGAAAACATCAAGAATAAGCCCTAAAGTTTGATCGATCCTGTTGAGAAAAAGGCTTCATATGATTCAAAAATGATGAATCAATTAACAAACATCAAGTATAATGATTTTATTCCCTCTGATGAAAGTAGAACAAAAATTTAGGACATGGATATTATAATTGAAGTACCTTAATGATCCTTCAAACATGAAAGGGCTCTGTGGAACTACTGCAAAACTCCCACGAAGTTCTTTCACAGCAACCTTGGCCACATCAAGGCCATCTATGAGAATGCGTCCACAACAAATCGGATTAAGGCGAAAGAGGGCATTTATTATGCTAGATTTCCCTGCTCCTGTTCTTCCAACAACTCCAATCTGAAAAATAAATAACCATGAAATCAAATATCTAACATAAATGAGAGTATGCTAATAATATGAAATCTTATGATACACACCTGCATGCCAGCCTTAATTTTAAAAGATATACCATCTAAAGAAGCTGGAAGTGATGGTTTATATCTTAGTGTAACATTTTCAAATTCAATCTGTCCATGGGATGGCCAATTGGGATGGGATACTGACCCACATAGTTCTTCTTGAGGAATGTTCATGTACTAGACAGATAAATCTTCATGTAACTGACCAAATTAAATATGAATGAGTAAAACATGGCCATCATGTATCTATGTACCTGAAGAACCCTCTCAACAGAAACCATCTCCTTCTCTGTCTCTGTGAAGCTAGTCAAAAAGCTGCTAAGTAGGGATACAACCGGAGAAGCATAAGAAAGAGCCAATCCAACCTAAAAAAATGCCTTATTCAATAGCTTGAATATTGCCATGAAAATTAATAATTCAATAGAATAAAGGTCAAGCAAATATACCAGTCCCGGTGTCCCAAGACTAATGGGAAAATTACCAAAGTTCCCAATTACTGCCATGATGGCAATGAAAGAAATAATAGATGCTGCCAGCAGCTGCAATACAAAGTTATTAATTTTAATATGACCATGAAGAAATTTTATACAGTAATCATTGAATACCAGATTTTCTCCTCCAAAAAATTATAACTGAAAACCATTGATGGTTTGTAAAAAAGAATTTAGGGGAAAATTTTCTCTTGATATGTGTAAATATATAGAAGATCACAGGATTTTCCTCAAAAAAGGAGTTGATAGCAATAAATTGCACATTATATGAATCTCTTAAAAGTGCACAAACAAGTTGGAAATGACCACTTTCTAATGCACATTCTCTCTGTATGGTAATCTACCTAAAATGTGGATCAAAGCTCTTGATTTTTATCTACATAATTATATTTAGATTTGGAACAACTTGTTTAGAATATTCAAGGAAATCAGCGTTTGTTATTCCAACTCAATAGCAAACTAATTCAAACAGAAAGATAAGTAATGCCATTCAAATCACATATGCTATACGTAACTGAATGGTGAGGGTGCAGACATCTGTTAGTTAAAAAAAAAAAAGAAAACAACTATAGCAGATAGAAAGCTTACTTGAAGACGAAGAGAAAGCCACAAACTTGCAATTATTTCACTATAGGATGCTTTCTGATATAGCGTAACATGTTCAGAGAACCTTTTCATGAAAAAATCCTGTACAAATAGGTCATCTGCAGCTTTAGAAGTCACTAATTCAAAAAGTGTGTGGGTGTGTGCATATATGCATGTACATAAATATATAGATAGATAGGTATACATGTATGTATCCACACACACAAAATATAGAGATTATTTAATCTTGAAGTGAGTTTTAAGAACTCTTAACAAAACTAAGAGGGTTTTTTAAAAATAATCCCATCAAATGAAGCTAAAACTGCATACAAGAATCCCAACACAAGGCTAACATCATGAACTATGCAAGCATGAATGCATGCCTGTACATCACTCAACACATGAGAAAAGGACGAGGTAGGTTAAGATTGATGATTCTGATCAGAGTTGCTGATTAAATCTTTGAATAATCTCTGAGAAATGCTCAAAGATGATTACTCTTAAATATACTTCTTATCACCCACTTTAATGGTTTTCCTATTAGTGACTAGACAATTTCCAACATTTTATATTATTAATATATTGTTGTTTGGGAAATTTGAGCATGTTATTTCTTAGTCTTACATGATTTCTACACAATAGAAGCTTTAAATGAATTTTTTAAAGGGTTCTAAATAGATTTTTCAGGAGTGAAATCATAACTAATTGTGATATGAAAATTTGTAAAACTCTAAAATTTTTCCAAGACTTTGAATATGTTCATTTGAAGCATTTTACAACTCAGTTTTCTTTGCCTCAAAGTCTTGCTTCAGCTTAGAACTATGTAAGGGTGATATAGTACTCTTTACCTATTTTCTAGAGAACATTAAACTAAATTACTTCCCCCTAGTTAGGAAATTAAGCCATTTCAAAGTAGGTCCCTTGCCAGGTAAAATCCAAAGATCCAGAAATTAATTTTAGGATAGAAAGCTACTGCATTGATAGGGTTTGAATCAATGTTTTCTATGCTATACAATCAGATCTAATTTAAACTTTGCAACAACAAACTTTTTTCATACTTTCAACCATACCCAAAACAATTTATTTAATAGTTAGCTTAGCATAAAGTAGCTACCCATTTATTTATTTTTTTTCTAAGTGTGCTTTGATATGATCTTTCAAATTAAGAACATTTTGTGATCTTCCATAGCAACACCACTACATTGAAAGACCAAGGATTTATGTTGAAACCTCAAACTTAGATAAAAATTATTTTTGTATGCGATGGATCTTCATTGGAACTTGAAAGAGATTACACAAAAATATAAGCTACTCTCATAACTTTGCGAACTCCTTTTGGGGTGGCACTAATATGAATATCATTCATTAGCTCAAGGGAGGAGAAGAAAGCACTTATAGTTTTGATTTTGCACACATTAACTCTTCTAATTGAATTAGTTGGGCTTCTTCCCTTTTATAGACTTTCTTCATGCTATCACGTGTCCTAAGCAGAGCATCTTCCACAACGAAGCTATAGTAAGAGCTAGAACCATGTTCTACACTATATTTTTTAGTTGCATTAATTTTCAAACATTAATTTCAATCATATTTGTCAAGTTGAATTGTAATATAGTTTTTGACAAAAACTTGTTTTTTTAATCATGCGACTAACAACTAACCCTCATTTCCTATAACGATGCCCATAACATTAAAAAATCTTGTGCTCTCATGACAATATATGACATTATTGAGATTTTGGGAGTCTTCATACTCATAATTAAGCTCTACATCTTAATAATCTCTTACTTGAAGGCTGATTAAGTCTAGATAGTTGTGTTTGATGATGAAGATATCTCTTCTTTTGATCTTCTATATCTTCTAGTGCAACTCATCTATTGTCATTCTGTTCATAGCCAATTGAGAATAAATATAGCTTAAATTCAAACCCTGGTTATCATGTCCATTGGATTCTCTATCTCAAAGATTTTCTTTAATGACAACATATCTTTACTTATCAAAATCCTAATATAATGATACTTAAATTGAATGTACTTTTGTCTTTTAAAAAAATATAGGATTCCTTAAAAGATGTACGACACTTTATTATCACAAAACAAGGCATAGTACTAATACTTAAAGAATTTTTGTGTCATGTTGTGTCTTTGTTAGCATTTGAAAAGGAAAATTACTTGACCTATGTAATTGAGAGTGTTGCACACTTTCAAAGTTGTGAAAATTGTGTTATTTTCATAGCACCAATAGGAAAGAAGTATCTTGAGATACTCCTTTGACCAGCCACATCTCTTGAGTTGGAATAAAAGTAGTTCATATCACACCTTGCATAATTACACACACACATAAACATGTTAAAGCTTATGTATAGTGCCTAGGAGTTTGTCTTTTTGAACCATACAAACTCCTCTCAAGCTCATACTAACCTCTCGCTACTGATCTCAAGACCTTTAAGTTGTTCCATTAAAAGTTTCTCTTCCAAGTCACTATGGGAAAATGCATACTTTGTATCTAATTGCTCTACGGTCTAAGTCTTCAATTGTAATTATGCTCATAAGCCAAAAAATAATCACAGTCAATGCCTCAATTTTGTTGAAATCTCTTGATATTAGAAAACACATATTTTAAGGGTTTACTTGTGATAAAGAATTTATTTGATGGGATTATGTAGACTATCCATCTAATCCCACTTATGGTCCATTTTGTTGGATGAAATTCTAAGCCACAAACTTTTATAAGATGGTTTCCATTAAGCAAGCTTGACTTAAAATATTGTACTCTATTGTACTAAACAAAAGAAAATCTTAAAAACACAGTTGTAGAGAATGATGTCCTTTCATGTTTGTCCAAAGGGCGGATCAAAAAGGTTAAAGATTGATGCTCTATAACTACAATAGTGATTGTGTATCAAAGAGGCTAGAAGTAATAACCATGGTCAACAACTAAAATAATACGACAACGTGGCTGGAACAAATGCTTTGTCATTGGCTGCTGCAGCACTCAGACTGTCAATTGCTGTCGGACCATTCATTGTGCCAAACCACCAGTGAACTGCCAGCTGATGTTGTCCTTTATGATCTTCTAATATCTTACAACTAGTTAGCTCCAACATATACAAAATTTCGCATTGCGACGTAGTAATGATGCTCAAGTGAGGAACTTGTGAGTGAATATAAGCCACATTCGGCCAAAACTATTTGAAAAACTCTTTGAGTGTTTTACTTTCCATTGCTTTAATTGGAAATACTCACTTGCTTTCAATTTATTCTCATTATAACCAGCAAGTCTTACATTAACCAAAAAGCTCACAATGCCAAGTTTAACTCTCTTAGGTGATGTAGTAGAATAAAGCAACTGACAAGTTGTGTGATTGAAACATTTCATTAAAATTTTAGAATAAATATCTCTAAAATGCAATGAAGCAAGCGATGTCATAGGGTGAGAATTGTTAACCTGTAGATTTTCAGGAAAATTGCTTGTTTTAAAGAAGTTTTAGAAAAATTGCTTAGCATTAAAGCAAGAATATCAGATAGTCATTTCTCTAATGGGAATGCTCGTATGGATAGGTGACAATACAGAATGATTAGTTTATAAATGATTCCATCTAAAACGATGTTAATGCTTTAGTTGAAGGCACACCATGGAAAGGGATAGATTAGGTAGTTTGGACATATATGGAGACAAAAGGCTCGTTTATCAACGGGACCAAGGCTTGTCATAATTATTGTTGTTATGGCCATGTCTATTTTACGTGCATACAAAGGTGTTTTTATAAAAGCACACGGCATATAACTGGTCGCATGGCCAAGTGGGTGAATTCTCATCCTTGAAGAAGAGCTAGAAGGATTTAGATTTCAAAAGGGCTGTAGGCCAAAAGATAGAATGTTATGTCAATCTAAAACTAGTATATACATCATCAAATGTACTTGGCTATCAAATAAAAAAAAAATAGAAGAGATCAAGTCACTAGCAACACTGACTTTCACTAACCTCTGATTTTAATGCTCTTATAGTAGATGCACCATCTAAGGTCTCACTAAAAGTGGAATAGATGGGTGATCTAGATACACTGTCAAGTCTTCGCACCTCACGGGAAGTGGACCTGTAATAAAACTATAGGAGATGTCAGTTTTATCTCTTTAAACTAAGGGAAAGCAATTAATGAACTAATATGAAGTAACAAAAACGAAAGCACAAGGTTTTGGGAACCTTATTGCCATATTGATGCAAAATAATATACAGCAAGATTAAGATAAATGAAAATAATCTAGAATTCATTCAAATTGAAGCATAAACTTCCATGGAATATCAATCCAGCCTAAAGCTGTAAAAAGGACATGGAGAAACTTCCATGGCTCATCAATTTGGAGAAACTGTGGACAGTCTTTTCGCGTCAGGCTGTAGTCTGCATTTTCTTGTCAAAAATCAAATATCAAATCGGATAAACTCCCATGGAATTAATTCAATAATCAATCAATTCATCAAAAAGAGAACAAATAACCCATTTTAAAGGGCAATATTGAGTAGCATGTTAGAAACAAAATAATTAAATTCCATAAAAAATTAACTTGCTAATTAATCAACAAAATATATTTGTTAGTATACTAAATGGAATTAATTAAATAGGTAGATTTGTGCAAGTAAATTCAATTAACAGAATTAATTGCTGAGTTAAATAACAAAAATATAAGAAAGTAAATGACATCTTGCTATAGCTAAATAAGCAAAGCTGAAATATAAATATATAAAACTTGAATTTCTGCAAAGATTCATCATTATCATTGGTAAGTTCAAAAAAGGTAAACAATGCATAGAAATATTCAGGGCAGATTGAAATAAGCTAAAAAAAATACAAAAATCAACTACATAATTTATTTCACTTTTTTTGAACAGTAATAGTTCACCTAAACTTTTTTTAAGATATCTTAAAATTTGATTCACTACATCCAACTACCTTTTCGTAGATGCATGTATAAATTGACTAATAATGCTCAAAATAAAAGTAATATCTAGCATTCTAAGAGACAAATAAATTAGTTTGCTTACTAGATGCTGATAACTATCCCTATTTATTGGAGGACCTTAATTAGAAATTTTTTGCTTCTAGTACACCTAGGCTTATCATTTTCTTTAAACAAGTCTAAAATAATTTTTTTTGTGAGATGAAGATTCCTTGTCTCCTTGCAATTTTCATTTTTAAGAAATACTTTGGATCTACTATTTCTTTTACTTTAAGATCAACTTAAAGTTTCTAATTCATCTCCTATAATAACTATATCATTCACATAAACAATGAGAACTGCTTATTTTTTAGACTCACCTAATTTTAAAAATAGTATGATCAACTTATTTTAGTAATTTAATTATTTTATCACTATACTAAATCGAGTAAACAATGCCACTGGAAATTGTCTTAAGCAATAAAGGGAGCTTTTTAATTTACATAACTTGGTTGAACCTCCTGGAGCCTCTAATCTTAGAAGGGCTTGCATGCATACCTCTTTTTATATATAGTTATTCAAAAAAGTATTTGTAATGTTTAGTTGATGTAAGCCCTAGTCTAAGTTACAAATAATAGATAATAGAATTCTTATAAATTTTAATTTTGCAACTAAAACAAATGTCTCATTATAATCAATTCCATATATCTGAGTACAATCTTACAACACCATTCTAGCTTTGTATTAATTAATTTTGTTATTTGATTTGTACTTAGTTATGAATACCTATTTCTTTCCAATTGTCTTCTTTTCTACAAATAGCTCTACTAACTCCCACGTCTCATTGTAATTGAGTGCTCTCATTTCCTCTAACATAACCTTCTTTTAATTTAGATCTTGGGAAACTTTATGAATATCTCCTAGCACTTGATCTTGTCAACTTCATTAATAAAAATTCTAAAATTATCTAATTTGGAATATGTGAAGTGGTTTAAAATTAGTTGCTTAATACAAGTCCTTCCCCCTTTCTTATTGTAACTAAGAGATCCAAGTCGTCTATTCCTCTATTATTTTTTAAACACCTCTTTTCTTTCTCATGTGTCTATAACAAAAAGATACACCAATGATTTAGATTCTTGGTATAGCATTGGAGCCTTCAATCTGCTTAAGTAAACCAACATTGGTCGTGAATTTGTTTAGTTAAACCGCCCTCCTTGACATAAGGCTTAAGTAATAATAGATTCGGGTTGACACAACTAAGGTATAGATATGGAAAGAAGAGAATCTCAATGTTTGTTTACTAGATTAATATTCTCCCCTTGAGAAGATCTTGGGAATAGAAAGTTTGAGTTTCATCAAATGAGACAGTAGATGAAACGAAAAAATATTTTAAAGAGGAATAACATTTATAGCCTTTTTATATTAGTAAATAACAAAAAAAAGACACTTAAGAGCCTTTAAACAAATTTATCCTTATTAGGTTGGTCATCATGAACAAAGTTAACACACCCAAAAACACAAAGTGGAAGAGAGTTATGAACACAAGAGCATAGGCAAGTAGATAGTAGAGCACTAAGAGGGATACAATATTACAAAATTTTTCATGAAAGTTGATTAGTGACATATGTTAAAAAAATAATGACTTCTCTCAAAAAAGAATATGGTATATGACTAGCAAACATGATTGACCTTAAGACCTCAAGTGAGGATTTTTTTTTTGACAATAACAATTTGTTGGGGGAACGAAAGAACACGAGCTTTAATACAGTATATCATGTTTTATAAGATATTGGGATAACACTTTAGAGAAATACTCCTTTTTATTGTCTCTAAAAAAATATAAATAAAAGATTGACAAACATTAGATAAATCTATAAAATTACTTAAATATAATACTCATAATTTTTAAATCATTAGAGGCACCCAAAAAATATGAATATGATAATCAGTAAATGTAATAAACTAAGGCTCCTTAGTTAGATTGTTAACTTAGATAGATCATATATATCACTATAAATACAATGAAATAGTTTTGATGGTTTGTAGAATTGAGGATAATTTACTCAAAAATTGTTTTGCTAAAACACAATGGTCACAATAATATAAATAGGGATCTTTATTAACATAAAAGTGAAGATATAAATGTTTCAAATAAAAAAAATGGGATGTTCTGAACGATTATGCCAAATTTTGACATTTGAATCTGAAAAGGTAGAAAAGATATTACTAGACTTTAGAAGGAGAGTCAACACCAAATAAATAGTGAAAGATTCTTTTTCTCCTTTACCAATTGTCTTTGCCAAGCCAAATCTTGAAGTTTACAGTTAAAGAGAAAAATTGTTATAAAATAATTTAAATATTTGATTATCTTATTTAAAGATAATAAATTGTACTTCAAATTTAAAACATAAAGTATTGAATTTAATTGTAAACTCGATAAGGTTATATCTTTATGTCTTGCAGCCTTGCACATTGATTGGTCTACATAGTGATACTATCCTTATAAGGTTTATAATTCATAAGACCTATTATAGACTATGTCAAGTTATGAGATGTACCCATGTCCATAATTCACTTATCACTTGAGCCTTTAAAAGAGAAAGGAGGGGATTAACCTTGATTTACCTTTTGGAGTTGTAAGAGCAATCAGAGTTGAGATGTAGGTTCAAACTCTTGAGTATCTGTTAGATGATTTAAAAATTTTCTAAGCACAACCATTTGTTTTATCATAAATGATTTTGAGATCATGATGTATTCCATCATATATGCAACTTTGCTATCCCTTCTTTGACTTTGTAGCTTTTAATTTATTATCTTACCATATATTTTTCAATATTATGTGTTTTTGGATTATCTCCTTCATTGTGATTTCCATAAAATATAAAATCTTTAACCATATTCTGAGACATTGAGAGCATAACCATGTTTTTACTCTCCTCATGTCATACTTCGACAAAAACTTCCTTCAACAATGATAGAGGTTTTGTGCTCAGGATATGTCCACAAATTTCATCAAGGTCTTTATTTGAACCTTGTAAAAAAAAATATGTTTTTTAAACATTTTGCTATACATAATTCCATCATTGAGACATTTTTATTTTACAACATAAAGTAAATCTATTACTTTTCATAATTTTGAGAGGGTGTTAAAATAATTTGTGACAAATATAATATTGTCGGGCTTTTCAGGTAGTGGAATGGATCTCAAAATTTTGCAAAATAATGTATAGGTTAGAAAAAATTTCCATTGTACCATCCCAAATTGTTTTGATATTTGATAAAAAAAGGCATAGTTGTTCGATTTTGAGTTCTTCAGAATTTATTAGCCATGTCATTATGATAGAGTTTTTTTTCTTCTCAATTGCTATATGTTAATAAGTTTTCTTTAAGCATCACCATTTGGTCCAATTAGGTAACCCATCTTGGCACTCACTTCGATAACCAATATAATAGATTGGTACCATTCATGAAAATTATTACCATTTAACCAATGTATTGCTATTTGAATTAAATGTTTATCAAACTGAGAGTTGGTAAGAGATAGTTGAAGGTTTGAAACCATTGAAATATCAAACGAATCCAATGATGGTGAGTAAAGCATTAAGCTCGCCATTGTCCTTGAATGGAGAAGAAAAAAAACCTAAATTTCTTTATTTGTTACACATAAGGTAGGATAATCTGTTTCCTCAAGGTAAGAAAGTATGATGAAAGTGTTGGGCTGGTGCATTGATCAACCTTGCCACTATTTTTGCTAGTCTTCTAGGTTTTTGGATGGACAAAATCGATGATAAAATGCGCTTGTCTCGACTGTGACAAACAAGGGTTGTCCTCTAGTGCATCTTATGTGCACTACAACTAAAGAGAAACACAATTGATTTTCAAATAATAGAAACACAACTGAATGAAAACTTCCTACAGTGAAGATTTTGAGCAAATTGGCTAACTCTATTACCATGAATAGTGAGCAAATTTTTGAAAAAAATAATCTTTTCTTTCATAATACAATGCTGGATTTGCATGGGTTATGTAAAATGTGATATAGCTAATTACTACTTTGCTATATATAGAAGCAAACTTCTCTAAAGAATTATTCACTTTCCATTTTAATTATTTATGATTAATGAGATTCAAATTCTAAACAATTTATTTACTTCCTAATTAAGCTATTTATAATTAATAAGATTCAAATTCCAAGAGATTTATTTACTTCTCATTTAAATTATCCATAATTAATGACTTAATTTTTAGGATTTGAAAGACATGAGGATTTAGAGAAATAAAGACATGTGAAAGGCATGGGAGGTAGTAGAGAGAGAGAAAGAGGAAGTAAGGGTAAGGTTTCAACAAGCCATTGACAATGGACAATTGTATAATACCAAGCCAAAAACATGCATGTTTGTTCTTCTTAATGTCTTCAACTTTAAATAAAAAGCATGCTTCCCATGCATAATTCTCATTAAAGTTTACAAAATATAGAGACCAGTGTTGAGGGTGCCTCTAAGCAGTACTTGATAACAGACTATGCAAAAAAACTTCACATGGAAGTCAACCAGCACATTTTCTTGACCATTTACTAAGTTACCTTATTTATGCATGCCATATTTTATAATGGATACAATGCATGTTGTGATGGGATTACAATGGTGAACCAAGGACACCACTGAAAATAATTCTCAGGTACTATTACCATAGAATATATCTCACAATGAAACATATCAATCTCAAAAAAACCAATTTAGCACACTGAAACTGTTACAAAAATGAACTCAATTTCATAACATGAAATGATGAAAACACTGGTTTTGAAGATATCTACATATTAGAGAAAAATAATCATATGCAAAGCCAATTAGTAATTGCAAAGACTGTTGATTTGAAGCCCCAAATTAAAAAAGGACAAATAAACATTATCTTAAACAATATATAAATACTATTGTGGCAAAGCATGATAATCACTTAGAATGAAAATATTTGAAAGAAAGAAAGACCATTTTTGAAGGACTCACACATAAACTGTCTTCCCAAACCAAATTTTCACTATCGATATTATAATAAAGGACAACATTACCTCTAATCTTTTTGCGACTTCTCAAGATTAGAGGAGATATAACTTCTTCATCAATTGAAGGCCTCTGATTATTATTATATTTTATGGTATTGACAAAACTGGACTATGTAAATATCTCATTAGTAGTATTATAGCTCATGGTAGAAATAGAAACATGACCCCGATGATGAGAGTTGTAATGTTGAAATCATTAGGGATGGTCTAGAACAACATTGATTAAAATTAATTTCAATTATCATACAACACATACCATAATAATGAGACTCAATTATTTCAGATTTTGTATCACTTTGGTTCTATTATCATATTTAAAATATAAGCATTCTTCGCTCTTACATATAATCCCTCTATACGACAATTATAGAACAAAAAAATCAAATATTTATTTCTTCTTAGTCAATTGTATCACTAAAAAAAATCCAATTTCTTAATATTTCTCATAATTCAAATCCTTTTCAATGTATTGTTTATTAATTTCAAAAATAACACTATTAAGATCCTTCCATTATGAGAGTTCTCACCTTAGTTCTATTATCATATTTAAAGTTTAAGCATTCTTCGCTCTTATATATATATTCCCTCTATATAATAATTATGAAATAAAAAAAAAATCAAATATTTATTTCTTCTTAGTCAATTGTGTCATTAAAAAAATCCTATTTCTTCAATTTTCTTATAATTAAAATCCTTTTGAATGCATTATTTATTAATTTCAAAAATAACACTATTAAGATCCTTCCATTGTGAGAGTACTTAATAACATATTAACAAATATCTCATTGTTAGGTTTATGGGTCATGATAAAAATAAAAGCATAACTCCCATGATAATAGTTGTAATGTTGAAAGCATTGGGGATGGTATAGAACAATACTGATTAAAAGTGATCTCAATTATTGAACAATAAGAATCATAATAATGGGTCGCAAGTATCTCTGGTTTTGTATCTTTGTTTTATTATTATATTTTAAAGCTTAAGCACTCTTTTCTTTTACATATATTCCTTCAAAATAATATTTATAAAACGGTTGGAAGAACCAAATATTTCTTCTTAGTTAATTATTTCATTAAAATATTTATTCTTTTCTTAGTTTCTCTTATATTAAAATCCTTTGCAATGTATGTTTATTAAATTAAAAAATAAGCCAATTAAGATCCTTCCATTATGAGAGTTTTTAATAATATCTGAGCAAATATCTCATCATTAGTATTATAAGTCATAATAGAAATAGACATAACCCCCATGATAAGAGTTGTAATGTTGAAATCACTAGGGATGGTTTAAAACAATGCTGATTAAAATTGATCGTAATAATTGAACATGGATCATAATAAAGGGTCTCAATTATCTTCAATTTTGTCTATTCCTCGGTATTATTATCATATTTTAAAGTTAAAGCATACTTCTCTCTTACATATGTCTCATCAATATTTGATAAAACTACAAGAATAAAATATTTCTTTTTTCTCAACCAATTATGTCATTAAAAAATTCTCTTATATCTTAGTTTTTCTTATAATTCAAATTCCTTTTAATTTATTATTAATTAAGTTCAAAAATATGCCTCATAAGATTTATCCATTATGAGAGTTAATAATATTTGATTCACTTATCCACAGTTATCAATATTTGATGTTAGGAATATGGACATTACACACACATATATGTCAATAACACAAGGATACTCATAGTAGCCTAGAAGGAGAAAAGAAAAATAACTAGGATTTTTGCTTAGAATATCCTTAGTTTATCATTCTTTCATTGAAAATCTTCTTCTTGTCAACTCTTCAAAACTTGTTATCACGTGTCCATATCAAAACACAATCCATTGACAAATGGCAACCACTTATGTTGCAAGTGCACGAAAGTCAACATCAAAACTACTAATTAGACCATTACTACAAAAGCCACACTTGATTTATCTCCTTGCACCTTCATATAAATGTCATCAATTAACATATTCCTTGTACACCTAGAGAGGACTTGTAATAACAAGCCCTCTTGTCATTCTCGTACTCCCATACTATGTATCAATTATGCTTGTAATTTTATGGCTGTGCACGTAGCGTTTGTAAGACTAAAACCAATATATCAATTACATTGAACATGCTTATGCTCATTTTTGTATGAATCTATACACCAATATTAGGTCTTACATCTTAACAATCTCTTGAAGATTGGTTGCTTCTAAAAAGAGTTGTGTTTTACGAGTGAATATTTTCTTAGATCTTGGTTAACATGTCTTATGGATTGCTCTTACAAGTATTTTCTTTAGTGACAATGCTCCTTCATCAATCAAAATCTTAAAGAGACGACATTAAAGTTGAATTATATTTTGATTGGGAACAAAATATAGGCTCTTCACTAGACAAATAGAACTTTAATTATCATTGAACAAGGTGCAACCTATTTTCCTTCACAACTTCTTTTAGAAGAACTTTGAACCATGCCATTTCCTTGCTACTATCTAAAATGGAAACATACTTGACTTTTATAACAAAGAGCACCACAAATTTTTGAATTCATGACATCTAAATTACTATCACATGACCAATATTATAGACATATCCAGATGAGCTCTTTCAACTAACTACATCTCCAAGATTAGCATTGAAATACCCTTGTAAGACAATTGAGTTGTTTCTAAAACATAGGCTTGTATTTGATATTCCTCTCAAATAATGGAAAAGTGATTTTACTGCTATCCAAATACTCCTTGAATGTTTCAAGAAATTATTCAAAACTCCAACGTAAGCAATATTTAGGCTGTATCAATAAGCTTTATATCTATAATTGCATCCAACATACATTTTGCATTTGCAAATGATGTTACCTTTGGTGTTATGTTTCAACCAAATCCTTATCAATCTCCATTATATGGATGCATTCCTTGTTAAGCTCATAAGCATAATGACAAACAAAGTACCACCATCTTGGAGTTTGATAAGGACTAGAAAACAACAAAATTTTATGGTGCTACTACATCAAGAGTAGCTTCATTTGTTTAGATATTTTTTCATTATATTGTATCTTAGAAGTAGTAGCCATATTTATCCACATCATAGGCAATGAAGTAGCACCATACCTTGTTCACATTTAGTTTGTCCTAGTACTTCAAGTAAACTATGTGCATGACAAATACCCAAACTCTCTTAAGTGATTCAGCATATAATCTCATTCTATTTACATGAAGACTCAAACTCATGTTTACACACACAATTACTCGATTTTGTGATGATCTGTTGGAAAACGATTTTGTTATATGGATTCCAAGAGTTCTTTAGTATTGGAAAAATTCATTGTTCCTATATTGAGCACAATAGTCATACCACAATGCTTTGAATTTATTATGCATCATGAACTCCAATTTGCCTTGCATTTCTTAAAAAGGTAAGATATCTAACTTGTTCTTCACAAAATATACTAGACCTTCTCAATAGAGTCAACAATGAAGGTAACATAATACAATGATCATCAAAGTGACGGCATTGTGGTGGGACCCCATATGTCTATAAGGATTAGATCCAAGTTCTTAATTGGCCTTCAAGAAAGTAATACATCATTTGCTTTCCATGTTCTCAATCCTCTTCTACACTCAATTTTATAAAATTCATATTTGGAAGATAGCCTTTTCATACTGAAATTTATATGACTTACGGTGCTAAGTTGAACATGCCATGGATAAGGACCTTCAACAAAACTTGAAAAAGTTAAACTACTTCTCCAATGCCAACTAACCACATGAAGTTTTGTTCTTGATGCCATAGGCAACCACCAATATACGCTTAATTGTCTACCAAGCATCATCTCCAAACACAATAATATAACATGCACTATCCAATTACTAATCAACCTAAGTTCTCTATTCAAATGAGGGGCATATTGTTTGTTGTAGAGCATAAACATTGTGTCATTTGATGTCCAAATCTGCACATTTCCTTTCCCTAGGATGTCCAGAGGCTCTTATCGACTATAAACACCTTGCTATGATGATTTACTACAAAATCTTATAGCAATGCCTTGTATGGAATGGCATGAGACAAAATCAACAATGAATGCCAAAAAGGGTCCTTAAACATAACCTCACCATTGGTTTGATCACCTTTCTTCGTTAAATCCATATAATCACGTTTCAAATGCCTTCTCTTATTACAATTCTAGCAAACAAGCTCCTTTTTTGGTTATAGATGACTATAATGAACCTTGGATCTTGATTTATCCATACTCGCACTATACACTCGAGCTTATGTGCTATAACCTCTGCTTCAACACTCAAGGTAAACCTGAATAATTCTTCTGATTCTTTACACCTAATATCCTTCATTAGAATCAAATCCTAAAGCACTTGTGACTCAACTTTTGGCATCTAATAGAATTGTTAATTACAATCATAATTACATTTCCAATTTCTTGTAGGGATGGCAATAAGATCAAGGCTTTTATGTCATCCAAAAAGTCAATCTCCAATGAATTTAACTGTGCTGTAAAGATTTATTTGTTTCATCATAGGTGGAGACAAAGGTAGGACTTTCCCTCCCATAAGTGAAACTCAAACACACTCAAAATGTTGCTGAGTTGTCCATTAAAGAAGTGTTACTTCTTATAAGAATCCTCTATTCTCTAGATTATTTTAGTTTATAGACATACTTCCTTCTTGGTTTGACCATCTTTCTTGTAATTGTATAATAATGTTTCAGATGTCTTTTCTTGTTATAGTTGATGTAAAAACTCCCCTTTTCTTTGGGCATGAGCAACTATGACCATTGGATATTGAATTACTTATACAAGTATCTCATACTATATGCTAAGACCTTTACCTTCAACACTCAAGTTAGACCTGAATAATTCTTCCAATTCCTTATGCTTGATATTAGCACTCTAAATTAGATCCCAAACCTATCATAGCTTCTAACTTTTGGCTACTAATAACGCTATTAGCTACAACAATAATTGCATTTCAATTTTCAAGCAAGACAATTATAAGATCAAAGCTTTTAGCTCATCTTAAAAGTCAATCTCCAAAGAATTGAGCTATGTGGTAAGGGTTCATTTGTTTCACTATATGTAGAGAAATAGACTTCCACTTTTAAAAGTGGAACTTAAAAAGTCAATTTTTAGAATATTGTTGAGTTATTTATCGACAAAGTGTCTTTTGCCTTCAACACTCAAGATAGACCTCGACAATTGTTCTGATTGCTTACTTTTGATATCCTCACTTAAGATTAAATTTCTAATATGTAATTATTTTATCATAAGATAGGGAGAAGTGGAAATGGAAGACATTTTTTATACCATGTCATTTGTTTGATTTAATCTAGAAATGGAAATGAGAAGTGGGAGGTGACCAAGGACAACAACGACGATTGACGAGAGGGCAACAATCGATTGTGGGTGGCAATAGGTGGTGATGGTTGACAAAGTTTGGCTAGCTTTTGATATGTTAAGGATGGGAAGCCCAAAAGTGACATTGGTAAGTCAGTCACATTCCATATTGTTCATAGACCCCCTTGATTCATCCAAAACAAAGGAAAAGTACCAGTTCTAATATATCTAGAAGGAAAAGTCTTGACTCTTGAACTTGTCGCTCATGACCTTAAATCTTCCATCTCTTCTCCATATAACACTTTCACTAACTTGCAAAAAGCTTAGTTAGTATAAGTTTTACCCCTTCGTCCATTTACACCAATAACACCAAGTTCTAATACCATTAGTTGCTATGGCTCTCAAATACCTAAAATACACCCCACTATGTTCTAGATATGCTCCCCAAAATGGCTACAAAGACAAAATTCTCTTACTCTATCACCTACAACTATACCATTTAAAACTCAAATAACAACACCAAAAGATGTGATAATTACAAAACACATACTAGAATTTATATATATATGTACATATATATATATATATATATATATATATATATGTACATATATATATATATATATATATATATATATATGTACATATATATATATATATATATATATATATATATATATATATATAGAGAGAGAGAGAGAGAGAGAGACATAAATTTACATGGAGGACCCAAATTTAATAAAATCAACCATGCACAAGAGCTTTGATAGAATTTGAAAGATATTATAAAGATACTCTCCTAGCTTTCACTTTTATAATTGTTATAACATATCATTCATACAATCAAGGGGAAGGAAGAAAACTATGTTTTTTATTTAGAATATCCTTACTCCTTTTTCCTTCACAAGCATTCTTCTTCTTATATATTCTAGAAAAGCTATTGCCATATGCCCACATGAGAGCATGATCTGTTAACAAACACTAAACACCCATGCATTATATGCTACAAAGCTTGTCATAGCTACTTGTCAAATCCCTTTTGTAAAGGCCAAATCTAATTTGCAACATTCTGCATCTTTACAAAAATCATTCATAAACATAATCCATATGCCCTTGGAGAATGCCCACATTAATATGCCCAATAAATGGTGTGCATTTGTACCAATTACTATTATAATATTATGCCTACACACACTGCATCTATAAGATTATGCCTGGCATAACCATATGAACTTGCACATCTATATCATGCTTCATACCTTAGAAACCATCTCTTGGTTGGATTTGTTATTTGTTTATTCAACTTTTCATGTAATTCTTTATGGATAGATTAAATCACATTACACTTGTCTTTCATTTCTTGATTATTTTCAATATCATTCAACTTGTAGAGCTTATGTTTTGTTTTTAGTTAGCATTATCCTTGTCTAGCTTATTTAAGACCCATGATACATATCCACATTCACAAAAACATTGAACTGGCTATGGTTATATTTAAGTGTGCATGCATGCATGCATCCATATATGTGCAAGGGTGATTGCATAATGAACAATGGTATCCTTCAAATTGATGTATTGTTTGTTTATTCAACTTGTCATATTGTTTGTCTATTCAACTTGTCAAACTTATATTAAATCATGTTACACTTGTCATTTGTGTCTTGATTATTTTTGTAGAAAAATTGTAGAGCTTAGATTTAGATTTTAGTTAATATTAATTTGTTGTTGGTTATCTTGTTTATTTGAGACCTATGATCCATATCAATATTTACATGAACATTGGGCTCATGTTTTGCTTAAATATACATCCGTGTTTTGGCAAATGTGTCTCATATATATATATGTATATGGGCAATTACATGATCTATTGTAACCATTAGATTCAAATATTAGCTAAATTGGCTGCCAGATCTAGAGAGTGATTATTCTTTAGAGAGAAGAAGATGAATGTCTTCCCATAAATTCAAGATTATCATGCATAAAATAGCTATGACATCAAATAAGAAATATTACAAGATGGAGAGAATTATGATTGAGGCAAGAAATTTGAATATTGCCCATTTACTAATTTCAATTTATAATCTTACAATACAATTTGGTTATGCAGCATGTTATTTGTAGAGCAATTCAACAAAACATTTCAAATGGTTTCTAACAATCTAGCAAAATAAAATAAAGCTAACTACAATTGTATTTGATACAATTATTATTAAATATTAAGCTGATTAATTTAAAATAAATTTGAAAAATATCATTTTTAAGTGATATTAAAATATTTTGTATTTTGTAGACAGGCAACAATAAGTAATTAATAAGATGATTAATATTATGAAGTAGCTCAAATAACATATGATTTATTCATAAAAGAGCAAAACAAGTTTTTAATATTACTTGAAAAGATAAAAAAAATTGTTGCATTTTTCATATTAATTTTTATTTTTTGGATTGAAAAACTGTTTCAAAACATGATTAGGCAAAATTTCGATTATATCCCAAAAGACACATTTTTAAAAAGCTGAGTTTGTAAACGATGTATCAAATGAAGCTTATATTAGCTTCCAATTAGTTCACTATTTGTGATCTAGTCATGCTAAAAATCACAAACTAGTCACCCAAATCTTTGTTTAATAGCATAGCCATTCGTATGGACACCCACGATCTTCAAACACAAATAGAATTTCAACATCCAAGTTTATATTCCTTGGTAAAAGTGGACATAAGGTTTGACTATGTATTTAACTCATATATCTGAACCATTTGTTCAACCATTCATGTAATGTCTTGAGGCTGAAAAGTTAAAGGAAATGACATGCTTGAAAACTAGATAGTGTAATAAATGAGTACCTGTAGTTTGCTGTATATGTACCAAAAGGGAAATATAATAAGTAAAACCAAAATCTGTAGTATTTCAAAACAACATTCGTTAGATATATCATAAAAAAACAAATGTGTATCATAGATCTCATTGCTAAGGTTATGTTTTTACCTGTGCATACAATAAAACTACAGCAATACCCAAGAGACCTAAGAGATTTGCCAAGAGAATGTTAAGAATAAACGGAAGTGAATCATCAATCATGTAAAGATCTGAAGAAAACCTGTGCAGTATTGTTGCATCAGACGTAGAACTTTAAACATAAAAGAATCTTCTAGTTCTTTGAATAGGCAATCTTACCTATTAAGTATCCTGCCACTTGGATTTTGCTCAAAAAAATATATAGGTGCATTGACAATTTTAATTAGAAGTTTGTTATGCACCTGAAGTGCAGCTTTAAGACCTCCATATGCAAAAGAGAAGGCCCTTAAGAAAGTTAGAATAGAATTTGCAGCACTGAAAAGGGAGAGTATAACCTGAATAATAAATCACACAGGAGATTAAGATGATTATCACAAGGTGATATTTTCAAAATATCTAAATACTAGAGGAAGGAGACAAATGTTGTTACTTCAAAATATCAAATATAATCAAGAACAAAAAGACAACTACAAAAATAACAAATTACAATAACAAATTTTTAAAAGTTTTTCTAATCAAATGTGTTCTTTGACTAGAAAAGAAGAAAATATTTGATAAGTAAATTGGGTAACAAATCGATCAAGGAATGCAGAGAAAATAGGTAACAAATTCTCAAGAATCAAGAAATGGATTTAAAAAGTTTTCAACAAGTTCTTGAAAATCAAGGAACAAATTTTACAAGTGCTCAACGCTCCCTCTCAAGCTTGGCATAAAAATATCTTCCTTTGTCGTCTTGAAAATCAACATCCTTTTACAACTTTTCCAAATCTCTCAAACCAAGCCCTCAAGAACCATTCAAGCCTACCCAAGGGTTTTTTTAATCAACAAACCTTGTTTGCCCCCAAGGCCTCTCAAATCTAGATGAAAGATCTACAAAAACCTTTTCTTTCAAGTTACCATTTAGGAATACTTTTTTTTTTTACATCAAACTGATGTAATCACTAGTTGTACCAAATATCTAAGTAAACCTTTTTGTTATAAGTCACATCTTATGTCTTTCAACACTGCCATCAATCATGCACATTATAGTGAAGATACACTTGCAACCAAAAATAATCTTCTTTTGCAAAAAATCAATTATTTCTCACATTCCACATTCCAAAAACACTCGTCTCCTTCTGGACTGCTAACTTACAATTTGTACTGTAAAGCATTTCCCAAATCATTCTAGGTACAGGCATATCTGAATTTTTTGAAAGAAAAGCTTTGTTATTCGAAAAGATTATGATAAAACAAGTATTTTGTAATAGGAAGTTAAGTTCAAGATTGAACTTCTTTCCCAATAGTAATAAAGAGATTTGCATTAGAAAATCCCAAGGGTTGTGAATTCAGAAAAATAAGATCAAATTTTGATTTCAGTTGAATGTCAAGAAGACCATCAACCGGTGATCAGAAATAGACAAAATAATATCCATGTTAACTAGAGGATTACAGTTACTTTGACAATGTTGTAATATGTTTTCCCTTGAACTGGATATAATAATGTTTGGCATATATTGACTAAGATTCTACTCATTCTCAATATTTTGAATATTAATTTCTTTTCCTTGTAAATCAAAATATATTGGTAACAAAAGCACTTCTGATAGTAATTCAAAAATCAATAAAAAATCATATTCATTTATATCGATCCTCCCCTAAACATGGTTTTTATTTAATAAATCTTTTTTTCAATGAAAGACACAAGCACATTAATAAGAATTGTCTTAGTAATAGGATTAAAATAGTGATACCATTTCCTACAAAGTATAATTAAAATGCATGTTTAAGATTTAGGATCCAACTTTGAATGAAATATATAAGGAATATAAACAGAACATTTGTAAAGTTCAAAACACAAGAAGCATTCAATTTGTTGAATAAGAAGCCATTAAAACCACATCCCCAGAAACATTGTAACTTTTAGAAAAAGGATGATATCTTTAGCTAATTCAACTAAAAGACTATCTTTTCTAGCTATCCCATTTTATTGAGAAGTTTTACAATATGTAAATTGATCAATAATGCCTTCAGTTTCTAAACAATCCCCCAAACATTCATTAAAATACTCAGTTTCATTATCAAATCTAAGAACGTAGATTTTTGTTTTAGATCAAATTTCGATTATATTGCAAAAATCCTTAAAAAACTTGCAAATTCAGATTTTCTAATCATAAGATAAACCCAATATATTATGGTCTAATCATTAATAAAGAGGATAAACCACTTTTTTTCAAACAAAAAAAATTTTCAAAGCCCCCAAACATCATTATCGATTAAATAAGTTTTGAAAAACAACAGAACAAACTTTATTTGAGAAATTTTTGATAAATGACTTCACATAGAAGAAAACAACAATCCAAATCTTTAAACATGAAGAGGTTATATTATATGTTCTAAAATAGACTTGAACTCTTCATATTGCAAACTTAATTCTTTTATGATTGAAGGAGGTATCATTGAAATAATAAAGTCCATCTATCTTTCTAGCACTTAGACATGCTCAAGTTTTGGCATTGAAAAATACAAATAAAAAAAGATGACACAATAGTTAGAATCTTTGGATAATTTACCGATAGCCAAGAGGCTACATTAAAATTTAGATAAATAGAGTACATATTTTAAGATGTATACCGTCATAAAGTTTAATGTTACCTATTTCTAACAATAGAAAAGAAATTTTCAATTAACATATCAAACTTTTTCATGGTAAAAAAAAGGAGCATAGAATAAATGAGATAGACTTGACAAATTGTTAGACGCTCCATAATCCAATGATCCAGGGAGAGAAATTAAAAGTTTTTGAAGGAGCAAATGAATTTCTTCCTATGTGAGCCATAAAACAAGAAGCAAATTCATTTTATTCAAGATTTATCATCTAATTACAAAAATGAGCTTTTTGATCTTTACCAGATAAAGGCCAGTATGATTTGCTCCAGTTCTCGAATCAACCCAAAACGACAACCAAAGATCATTTCCATTGCGAGACATTTGCATGAAAACTGCTGACAAACCAATAAGAACAACAGTAGACCAGCCAACAAACATTGCATAACTTCTGTGAAGTAATCACAATCATGCAGTCATTGAGAAGTTCATATATAAAGATAAAAAAAAACCACATTCCTAATTTTATTTTTGTGCAAACAAATAAAGTACTCACTTGTATACACTAAGTTCAACTCTTCCATGTTTCCTTGATTCCGTCTCAACAATATCAATGCATTGTTCTATAGAATCCATGTAATCAGCTTCTTTTAACAAGTAGGACGTTATTTCACTTGGATTACTTGAATAGCTTTTTGATTCACTCGAAGAGGAAACCTTCAAGTCAGATGTCATGGACAACATTGAATATGGAGAAGATAAAAAGCTCTGAAAGGTCCCAGTCCACCTTATACTTCCTTTGTCCAAGATCAATATCAAATCTGCAGAAGCTATTGCCTTAAGAAAAAAGCAAAAGGAATTATCAACATCATACATAAGTGGGTGTAATGTTAACAATTATTGCTTAACTCACACTTAAAAAACTGCAAAACATGAAGTAACTGTAAAAGACCTTTCAGCTTGTACAATAAGATCAGCAACCAGCTAAATGGGATGAAGACAAACCTGGTCATTATGAGTACATAGTATACGAGTCCTCTGGTTAGTCAAAGGACCTAAAAGTGCTTTCTGTATAACCCAATTGGCAACATGTGAGTCAACAGCACTTAGTACGTCATCAAGCAAGTATATATCAGATTGGCGATACAGGGCCCTGCAAATATGAACATAATTAACTTCTTAAAAATTAAAGCCCTAAATAATAGAAACTAATGCCAAAGTTGACCTTGCCAATGCAAGGCGTGCCCGTTGACCACCTGACAAATTAAGACCTTTCTCCCCAATGCTAGCCAAATCACCCCCAGACATCCGTAAAATGTCAACATCAAGTGCACATGCATGCAATACTTGCCCATACCTGCTTTCCCAAACAAATCACAAACTGGTCAGAATTTTGGGCGTGTATTCATAAAGTATCAACTAAACATAACGATAATGCCAATATGAGCAACTAGAAAACGGATCAATCAATGTGTTGTATTCATTCAAGAACATGAAATACAATAATAAACTAAGAACCAACCATGTTTCAGATATCTTGGACAAAAACAGTTTTGTGATATGCTTATTGCAAATTTACAATGCTGTTAAACCAGACTAGGCCGGCTGGCCAGCCAAACTAGAACAAGGATATGATTTAGGTTGAATATATGGAAAAGAACTGCCCAATCAATGGAATGTCATGAACTGGCACAGTTGGGTTAAAAAGCTAAACAGCATCTTGATTTGCTTACCCCAGCAAGAGTACATGGCCCAAATGGTTTGGATCTCTCTCATCTACAGCTTCCTAGTTTTATTTTCATACCTTTAGTTTAAAAGTCAATACTACCAAAGAACTTTGTCACCAAAGATATAGAATGCCCTTGATACTTCTTTGGCATAGCTCATTGTCTCAATGAAGATATATGCTTAATTTTCTACAAGAAGCAATTCTACTTGATGCCAAACGTATTGACACTTGAAATACATAAATATACGTTTTAGGAAAAGATAATAGAAAACTCTTGGAAGACAAATCTCATTTGAGACGCCTAGTTGGTAAATTGATCTATCTAATGGTCAGCCGACCAAATATCTCCTTTAGTTTAAGTATTATTAGTCTGCTTATGAAAAAGCCAAAACAGTTGGGATGTTGCTACAAAAATATGTCAATATGGCTCCCAAAAAGAGATTTTCTTTATGAAGCATGACCATCTATAGATTAAGGCATACTTTGATGTCAATTTCAGGTTACAGCACCTTTTTAGAAGAAAATTTAGTTACTTAGAGAAGCAAGAAACAAACCATCATAACTTTATCTAATGTTCAAGCTGAATATCAAACCATGGCTCATGGAACTTTTGAAATGTTTGGGTCAAACATTTGTTTGAAGAACTTGAATTTTAGCATGCTGAATTATAGCCATGCACTTCAACAATCAAGTTGCAATTCACATTGCCAGTAATCCGATTTTTCATGAGAGAACCAAGCATAATGAAGTAGATCATCACTTTATTTAAGCAGTATAAATCAAAAGATATGCATCTTCTTGACTCCTAACAACCATTTGATTAATGTATTTATCAAAACATTCATCTCCAAACATTTTAAAAGGAAATATGATAAGTTGGCATGATTTAAATATATGCTTCAGCTTGAGACAATGTATTAAATATATAAGGCATTAACTTAGATTCCATTAATGTTGATCTATAAATAGTAGGCATAATATTCTTTTTTAATGACTTCAATCCTTTTCTATTTGTTGTTTGAACCAAATGTAAAGAGTGTCAAATTCATAATTTTTAGTCAACAAGTTAAAAACATTTTTTTCTTCAAAACCATATGAATACAATGAAGTTCAAAGTGCCATTACTACTAAAACAAAAACATATAAAGATTCAGAAAAAATTGTTGTCAATGACCCATTGAATACTACTGCTTTTCCTTCCTAGAAGAATGACAATATCTTGAATGGTCATAGTAATGTCATAATAAGCAACCCAATCACCATTCATATAGAAATGACAATTCAGAAAATGATGACGTTCAAGAAGACTAAGCACCAAATTACCCAGAATCACAAAAATATTTTTGCCATAAATCAAAGAGTCATGAGAAGAGAAAAAGAATTTCTTTCACCAACATTTTAACTACAATGAACACAAAGGCCAAATTTGATATCTAAGGGAATCCAAGTGAGAAAAATTTAAGCACTCCAAAAATTAAGCATCGTTAGATATTTCTTACGCATCCAATGCAACAAATAATCAAAGGTGAATTCTAAAGTAAAAACAAGTGTGCAAATCCCACAAGATGGAGATGAATTGTGGGTTTTAAAATATTTTTGTTAATTTTAGAATTGTAATTATTTTTCAAAAAAATCTTTAAAAAAATAATCTTATGTTTGTAGAAATTTTGATTTATAAATATATTATTTTACAATTTTTATGATTAAAAAAATGAAAATAAAATTGAAATGGTACACCGAATTTTTATGTGGTTCGATTCAAACTAGAACTTACGTCCACCCCCAATTAAGGTCAGGAAATACTCTACTAGTAAAACAGTTATAACTTGAGATTTTCTTTATGGTTCACCTCCAATCTAACTGAGTTTTTTACAACAATTTACCTCTGACCTACTAGCTTTTATAAGTTCAACTATAACCCGAGCTTTTACGAGCTCAATCCCAACTCGATTTTTTATGAGATCGAATAGAGTTCGGGCTTTTGCAAATACTGAGCTGCACAACCCAAAAGAAAAGAAAAATACAGCAAGAAATAAATTTTCAATAAAAATATATAAATTTTTCTATGCTTCTTGATGAATATAGAAAGGCATAAATCCAAATTATGAAAAGAATAGAGAAAATGAAAACTTAAAAGAATTAAGCTTAGCTTGAAGAATTTGGAATTTACACTACTAAAATATGATGCAGCCCTTTTTTGAAATATTAAAATATTGTTCACGTTCATTAGTCATTTTATTTGTCATGGTTAGATATTTATAGAAAAATTTTGACTGCAGCCATTAAAAAGTATAAAAAAGATATTGGAGAAGCTACTACCAAATAGCTTAAAAAACTTTTCAAAAAAGATTAAAATATTTTTTTTACAAAACGAATAACGCAACGGCTAGAGAATTAGCTGTTAAGCAAGATGGATTGGATTGGTTGAATCAAATCAGAGAAGTTCTATATCATTAGATCAAAAATAGTATAAGAAGATGACTTATGGATGATTAGATCAAGGAGGTTTAGATCTGGGTCATCTGATCAAGTCGGATGAGATTTGGATCGTTCGATTAATCAATAGTAAAATTGGAATGATCACAGCCATAAAATTTAAAGTGGATAATTTAGAATCACACAATTCAAAGATAAATATTTCAAAATGTGGAAATAAACAAAGTCGTCTGACAAAGCCGGACATGATTTTTACCATCTGATCAGAGCTTAGAAGTAAGGCTTAAAGGTGGGTGAGATGTTAGTAATGCAATCAACGATCGGATGGGAGGAAATTCACAGAAAGCGCAGATAGATCATGACCACTGTTTTAAAACATAGAGGCGATCTCCATCGTGTGATCGGACAATGCTAAGTCGGTCCCGATTTTGGAAGCGAACAAGCACCAAAGGAATAGTCCCACATTAAAGCATAAGAAAAAATTTTGCACTTTATAATTATTTGCACGAGTGTTATATGCGAACCTAATTGGGGCTGGCTCCCCCCTGTCAAGATTTCATCACTTGGGCATACTCGATACTTACAGGTTATTACGGGTCCAACCTGACCCATACGCATACTTCGTTCAAGTGCTTCCTGGCTCAATCCTTTGCCTTACCTTATCCCATTCAGGAATTCACCTTCACCAAGATTGGGCTCAACTCGATTTGGTTCCGACTATGTCCTGACCTGAGGCTTGCGAGTGCCGCTCGAGCTTGCTTGACTCGAGAGCTTTGCACTTGGGCACAAGCTTAAGCTGTAGCAGTAGTTTTTTTTATTATGAAAATTTTAATAGATTTATTATTTATTTATTTAATTTAACCAATTAATCTAAAATGAAATTTGATAAAAATATAAAAATAGGATTTAACCAAAAAAAAGATATAGGGATTAAAAAATGAAATCCTATTTTTTTGCTAAATCAAGAAGATAATTGAATAATTAGATGTTTAAGTAGGATTTAAAATTGATACAAATAAATAGTATTTTATAATCAACAAGCTAAAATTCTATTTTATAGTAAAAAAAATCTTATTAAAGCTGATGTGCATGTCTTCAACCTTTGAAGTTTGAAGAACCCTCCAAAGTGCTTCGAAAGCCACTAATTCACTATCTTTAAAGGTGAATGGCTTATTCTTTAAACCTTGACCCAATTTATACTAAACAAGCCTATTAAAACAAAATGTTAAACATTTATGACATAACTTATCAAACACAAGAATGATCTAACAAATACAAACTAAACAACATAAATAACACAAGTATGGTTAATTATGGGACATCCACAGTACCCATAAACCCTACATTTAAAAAAAAAGCATGCAAATATCCTTTTAAGAAAAAATTACCCAATTTCTCTAATTAGAGTTGAAAAAATAAAATGCAAACAAATATTATTTATTTTTTGTAGAACGCATTTTGGGAATGGAGAATGACACCAAAAGTAAAGCATATTATAATATAAATTTAGACAAATTGAAACTTAATAATAAGTGGTAATGATTTATCCATCCACCAACTTTGTTATGAACTTTTTGAAAGAAACTTGAACATTGTTTAATGAGATTTCTCAACTTGAATGCATGAAACCAAAGTACGTGATTAGTAAGGAGTCAAAGAAGTTCATAAAATTTATATGAGAATGTTTGCCTTGAATAGAATTGGAGAGGATAATGGTGTGTTTTTTCTTATTATCTAAGCGAAATTTCAATAAAAAAATCATAAGCACAACGTTTAAGGGACTGATGGTTTAGGAATCAACCTTCCTAAAGATAATCAAGGCATCGATAAATCAAACATGAAAGACAAACTTCTAATTTGGGCGGGCATTAATTTGTTTATCAAAAGCATAATAGAAAGAATTCATGATATTGAAAAGTTAAGGAGAAATCCTTAACAAAGGTCTCAAGAGATCTAAATTAACCCTTGATAACAATTTTAATCATTGTCAAAAATCTAACATCCTCCACGTATATCCATTTCAAATTAATAAACTTCTTAGGAAAGCCTTTGATAGCAAGTGTTTTAGACTACAAAATAGTCAAAAAAATCAAAGGCTTTTGAGATATCAAGCTTCACAAAGAATCCTTCAAAGAGGAAGAGTTGTCATATTTACTAATCAATTCAGTGGCTAAGCAAATGTTATTAGAAAGTTTCTTTCTTTTGATGCAAGCAACTTGGGACTTATCAAAGAGGATCGGAGTAAAATTCTGAAGCCAATTAGACAATAATTTTGCAAATATTTTGAATTTTATAACGATATCAATTTTGTTTTTCAACTTAAGGGAAGGCATATTTTACAACTCCATAAAAGTCCTAGCCCACCTCAATTTAGTAAGGCCTTCTAAGCCAAGAAACAAGTTCTTAAGGACTTCTTAATAACATGAAGAATGTCATCCATTGATGTTTCTAGCAAGTGGGAGGCATCATCGTGAGACAAACAGTTTCTAGTTGAAGGCATAATTAATGCATAAGCATGAAGTCTATTGTAGATCTACGCAAATAATTAAAAGGCTCTGTTCATGATCCAACATTATTATCTAAAGGAATTATTCCCTTCTAATCGTCTTATACCAAACAAAGTATGCTTTCTCCCAAAAGATTGCTTAACATCTCTATACCAACATAAAATATTTTTCTCCTTTAACATTATAAGATTATTCTTCCATGTATCCCTCTGTTTAAAACCTTATCATGAATTGCTCTTATTCAAATGATTTCTCTTTTTAAGACATTACTTGGCAATTAGTCCATGTCCAATTCAGTCTCAGATGTCACAACTTTCTACTCTTCCTTCTGGCATAAAGAAGTTTGCGATTTCCCTACCCCTAAATAAGCCATCAATCCATATAACCCCCCTAAATAGCCCAAGAGAAATCTAACATTTTAAAGACAATGGAGCTACTTGGCTTTTGAGGAGTTTACAAGCTAGCAATACTTTTTACAATCCCAAACTCAAAGATGAGCCTTAAGATTCTTACCTTTGAAAGAAGGTAGAGCATAGGATCCTTATTAGTCAACACAATCTAGATGCTTCCAATCAATTTTGAAAAACAAAGTGTAAAGTCAAAAAGTTTTGAATTTAAAGAATTATTAGTGTTTCCTCTTAATGTACTTACAACACCTGGGATGTGTTGAACTTTTGGCCCTTGCATCGCTTGTTTGATAATAATAAAATTATTATGTTATTTTTATTAATACTTTTCTTAAATATTATCAAATCATATATCTCAAGATCAAACAAAACAATTTAATAGAGATTTTGATTAATTGAGTCATTGAACAATCCACATATGAAGACAAGCCAAGTAGTTTATGGTGGCTGTGTTTAAACTTGACTCAATTTGCAAATTTTGGAGAGCCTTTGTTCCTAGCTTTTGGTAGAGTGACTACCAATCCGAAACTCATCTTAAACACATTATTTATGTTATAATTATTAGCACATAAGATTGCATTTAATCTACTCACACATAATTCACATTTCTATCTATCTTCTCATCAGTTAAACAGTAAAGAAATGGCTTAATATTGATGAAAGCACAATCTAAAAGGTTAAATTAATTTTAGGTTGAATATAAAATCACTAAGAATTGAAATCATGTTAACGCATAGTTTTGATTTCAACCTGCATATATATATATCATATAATATGATGTCATTTATCATACTTGTACATCTCTTTATTTCTATTTTATCACAAGTCACATATAATTAAAACTGTATGTCATATAGCTATGATATTTTCATAATATTAGAATGATTTTTTACTTATCCTATTCTGACCTGTTCGTATTATGTATACGTAACTCAAGAGTGTTCTGTTTGTTAAACATTCTCAGTTAACATAAAGTATGAAGTTTTGTTTCATGCTTATAAAATCAATTCCCTTTCATAGCACAACTAGAAAAGCTTATACATAGTATAGGTACGATGAATTCATCGTACAAATATGATGGTTGTGTTAATTATAAAACTGAGAAGAAAGAATATGGTCTTACATGGAATTGTCCCTATGCAAAAATCCTTGTGTTTGTGTTATTAATACTTTTACATGCATTGTACACATACAAATCATATTTCATATTTATAAAACTATATCACCATCCTGAATACTTAAATCAATAAAGCCATTTAGTTAGATTGCATAGATATGTTTTATGAAACATACTAATATGATAAGTATTTAATGTTGTACTTTTTCAAAATAATTATATCTACTCATTGGTTACCAGTTAAGGCCATTTTGTATCAATACGATATATATAGTATAAGTAAAACCCATGAGGTGCGCAAGTATTATCGTACATATATGAATTTGTCATCAAACATGTATAACCTATGAAACAATTAGAAAATATAATAGCATAATGGTATCAAATATATACAACGTATTACTTGTAATAATATGGGCTGAGTTGTGATCATAAAATACAATATACTTTATCATATTCATACGATAAACTTCAAATGAAATCAACAAGTTGCCAGACTCTTCATCTAAGGCGATCAGTTCTTTTTAACTATTTCCTTGGTATGATCCAATGGTCGTACATATGTACAAATAGTTGCCGAAACTTGAAAGCTAAGTTCAATCATTTCAAGAATGTGATTTTATTTATTAGAACTTCTCTAATGGGTGATATCTCTTTGAATAATATAAATAAGAGTCTAATTGAGTGAGAATAAGCTAATAAACTAATTTGTAAATTATTTAAAAGTGAAATGAAATCTATAACTGTGGGTTTTGCTTAACAATGAAGAATTTCCTTATCCTATTATTGCATTTAGTGCTCCATTTGATTTACTTATTTAGATATTGTTTGATTTATTCAAGTGTTGTATTCTTATAATGACATTGCAGTCTTTTTATAAGATTTACCTCTACTAACTGTAATAAAAAGAAGTGGTTTTTAGTAGAAGCTTAATCAAGTTGATTGGGAGTGAATGTAGACACAAGTTTAGCCAAACTACCAAAAAACTCGAGTACTCTCTTTCAATTGTTTTACTTATCTTTTTCTTAAACATAAGTTTTATTTTATTACTTATCTAATGCATTATAAGTGATTCCGTACATGATGCACTGATAAGGTAGTAGTGCAACGTGTAAAACAATAGAATATCTAATAAGGAGCAGTAAAGATTAACAATTAGCTCCGTTTGACTTTCATTATTTTTTTTCCTTCATAGTTGTATTGAAGAATTTATCTTTGACCAATTGAATTAAAGCAAGGTAGTCATTAGAAAAATTTGACAAGACCAAAGCTTCATTATAGTCAACCACGACGTAACTCGATATCTAAAAAAGGAATCATTTTGCTAGCAATCTAAAGAGTTTTTCATGAAAATTTTTTAATTCTTCAATATCTATATTATGATCAATAGTCATAAATTTCTCGTAAACATGATTAAACCTTGGAATAGAGTGCTTCATCTATAAGCTCACTTAATGGTAAAGTACGACTAGGAGATCAATTTAAGTAAGAAGTCAGATGAGATTTTGTCTAATGAAGACGTCAACATGGTAAGAGAAATCAACTCTCCGAGAAAAATCCCATATCGAGGAAAGAAGGTCAGCAATGAAGGGCTTGGGAGTAACAGGATCATTAGAGGCATTGGAGGTAATATTTTGATTAGCAAAGATACCTTCAACAAAGGCTTGAACTTAGGCGGTGACACCTTGATCAGTAGTAATTTGAAGAGAAACATTTTGATTATTATTAGTCTGTATATCTAATGAGTCAGAGATGTGTGGCTAAAGCGTCTCTTGCTTGGGTTGAGGTCTTTGTTTCCAAATTTTCTGCTTTTGAAATTCTCAATGGACTTTTGATTCCCACGGACATGCTTCGGATTTTGACAGCAATTTGATTCCTCGTGACTAAGTATGTGGCAAAAATAGTAGAAATCAAAGATATTCATAATCCACAATCTATCAAAAGCTAGACAAACTATTTCCTATCCATATTTTAAGTAACAATTTATTTTGAAGATTGATTTCAACATATATCCTTGTGACACTAGATCAAAAAAAGGAGACGATCCATCGATCTTACGAAGGTCCCCAACAAGGCTGCATATAGAAAACAGAGGGCCTTTGCGGAAGAAACTCACAGGAAAATGTGAAAACAAGATCTAAATAAACATAATTAGGGACTCCGACTCAATAAAAAACAATGACCACTTGAAAGTTCTCATGAGGAAGCCTTGGAAGGATCACTCCATACCAACACCTAAGAAAATCTTCTTCACATTCAAACTGAATTAAAATATATTAAGGATCCAACTACCCAATTGAGAAGACCTTAAACTCAACTATTAAGAAACCTTTATGCAGTGAATCCAAGTTATGATGGCCAAAGAGAATTTTCCAACCAAAGCAAACCTTAAAAGGCTGAAAAGCATATGCACATTCTCGTCAATGAATCAAACTATTATTTTGCTTTTGTAAGCAATGGCTAGTTAGTTCATAATGAATGTGTATTCAAACTGAATTAAAATATAATAAGGATCCAACTACCCAATTGAGAAGACCTGAAACTCAACTATTAAGAAACCTTTATGCAGTAAATCCAAGTTATGATGGCCAAAGAGAATTTTCCGACCAAAGCAAACCTTAAAAAGCTGAAAAGCATATGCATATTCTCGTCAATGGATCAAACTATTATTTTGCTTTTGTAAGCAATGGCGTCCTTCACAATGGCTAGTTAGTTCATTATGAATGCGTATTTATTATCCATTAGATCTGTAATAGTCAAGGGCTTGGGTGCAACTGAATGATATCCGCAAGGGATTGTATTGAGTGCATCGTGGATGCTCCAATGGGATTGCAAAGAGTTGCCACAAAAAGGTAATGCAGGCTAAAATCCCCTTAACCACTTAGGCGAAAAGGGCAATGGTAGTTGTAGCAAGAGGAACAGAAACTAGAAGAAATAGTATAAAGACCAAAGGAGGGCAAGAGCGGAAGGAGTCGAAACAGGTTTTGTACAAATCGGAATAGAAGCCAAAGGATGAGGACCAGCCATCGCAACCAACAACAAGACCAACAGAGACAAGACAAACAAGGCCAACTTTGATGGAAAAGAGATGTAGGCACCGAGGGATAGATCTACAAGCCAAAGCAATATGCTGAAGCCACAACGAAATTGATTATACATCTATGCCCTAATGTGAACAACAATCCAACGAGAGAGAGCAAGAGAGATGTTCAACAACATCGGAGATGTACGAGAGGGAGACAAACAGCGTTTTGCTTATCTTATCACATCGCAATAACCATTGTTGTCACAAAGGTTTTTTTAAAGTTAAAAAATATTTTTTAAAACTTGCTATAAAATCAATTAAGCTAAAGAAAAAATTTTCATAGCAAAATTATTTGAATTATTGAATTGGCTTAATTTTGAAGTTTGTATAATTTAAACCCTTTGTAGTATTTTATTATCTTTAACCTCAATAGGAAAAGGTCAAAAAAAGCATTAAGAGTAAAGGACAAATAACCACAAGAGAAAGTAATCAATCATTCTTCATGGAAGAACGCACGATCAAGTTTGGAGTGAATAGAATAAGAGATACAATTGTTGAACAAGAGAAATTCTAAAATAGAATATTAAAAGACTTATTCAAAAGGATATAAAGACATTAATTCATCATGGGATGTTGAGTATACCAACACCTCTTAAGGAACTATGATGATGAAATTCTTGCTTAACACTAAGATTTCCTATGAAACTAGAGTCGGGATATCACTTTGTGAAATAGAATGAGTCTCAATTAATCATTAAGACGTGTCCTAAATAAGATCATTTTTATTCATTAGCTTTTAAGATGTGATCAAACTTTCCACATGAATAAGAAAAAAAATTTAGTTCTAACATTAGGCTTATGTTGAAATATCATAAGAGCCCCCTAGAGGGAGATATCAATAGAGATAATGACCAATAAAGGTAGTTTATGAGGAGGAGGGATACCAATGTTAGTGAGGGGAAGGTTAGGAGGTAAGGAGCTAAAAATGAGCATGATGGGGTAGGGCAAAAGAGATGTGGCAAAAATAGTGACAGAACAATGACTAGCACATAACTCCCATTTCAAGAAGCAAGAGAAGTGACAACAAACAAGTTGGGAATGATGTAAGAAAAAACCCAAACAATGGGCAAAATGGGCAAAGACGTGGCAAAGAGTAAGGAGAAGAACAACAAGGAAGAGGAATGCGACAAAAAAAACCTAATAAGAAGGAGATCAAACAACCAAAGAAAGCATAAAAAAAATGTAGAAACAGCATAAGAGCGCCCGAGGATTCTCCCTTTGAAAATGGCTCCCCCATCATTCACTTCAGTGATTTTTCTTACATTTAGAAAGGTATCTTTTTGATGATAGAAAGATGTGAAATAAACCAAAGGAAAGATCAACAATAAAGGCTGGTGAGGACTAACAAGCAAGAGCAGGAACTACTGCATTGGGTTTGTGGCACAGGTATTTAAAATCATTGTGCTGATGAACGAGTTTTTCCTAGATGAGAAATCTTTATTAACACCATTTGGTGCAGCAAACATTACTAAGTGTTCCTTTTGTATCGAATTATTTGTTCTATTAAACAGCATTATACATTAGTGATATTGAGGACTAGTTGAACCATCAACTGCTAAAGAGAGCAGCTAACATACACAAAACTTGAATATAAGTCATTCAAATGCATGCACTGGGTTATGCAACAAACATTAAATTATGTCTATCACTCAAAAATCATCAAAATAATAGCCCACCAACCTTTGGGTATTCATTTCTTCTCCAAATAAAATATTCTCTCGTAATGAACCAGATTGGATCCATGGGACCTGTGTCAATTAAAAAAACAGACATCAGAGATCTATCAAAATTGAAACATACACAAACAAGAAAAAAAACAAAAGCTACACCATCTCCTCCATTAGTACAACATGTGAAGACTAACACAAATGAACAATCTCCGAAATATGAAAAAAAAGAAAAAAGATAACCTGTGGTATATATGATATGATTCCATAGGAATGCGTGCAACCATGAATAATTCGCATCTCCCCTAACACAGAATTTAACAAGGACGATTTACCCGAGCCAACCTGAAGAAATAACACAAAGGTTTCATGTCAATAAATACACAAATCTCTCCATTTCACCACATCCACATGTCTATAAATATAAAAGCATACATGCATGTATACACCTTTTCTCAACAGTAGGCTAGTACTTTAAAATAGTATAAAATCCATTCTTGCACAATTAATTGTGAAATTAAGGCATTCAAAATGACATAATCCAGCTAATAGTATGAACTATAACCTATGAACAAGGTAAGGACCTAATTTGATAAAGGTTTGTGAAACTTCTTCCATTTATCAAAAATGATGTCTAAATGGAGGGCATACATTACACCCTTCATCAAAGAACCACTTTACATTTTGATTGAAAACATATCTATTAAAATTATTTTTAATTTTATTTCAATACAAAACTCAGTATACATGGTGAACATTTACAACCATTGCTTATGATATCATATTTACATTCTTGAAACATGAAAAAAACCATATCATTGTGAAACCTTATGAATAATTACATATTGTTGCATATTATAATTTAACATTATGAGACCTATGAATGGATTGTAAATGTTCAGAATATTAAGTCCTTTAAACTTTAAAAGTTAATGTGTCCATTGTCAATTATCTGTTTTGCTTGTAGAGTGCACTGATATTCAGACATAAACAATTACAATAACAACGTGTAGTTAATTTGCTTTGTATTCACATCTCTTTACATTAAACCTGTTGTTTGATGCATGCATCTCTTTACATTAAACCTGTTGTTTGATGCATGCATCTCTTGCAAAGTACATAATTTGTTATCATTGCACATGGAGTTTCTTGTAATTATCAGTGCAGCTCACTATTTTTTTTTATCGTTTATTTTCCAAATTACACTGATTTCTTGAAATCTCTTAATGTCTTGGAAACATTTTAACTTTTATGTATGTAATTATTGTCTAGGAACAATTATTCACATGTCAATACTCAATTATCAAGTAAGAACTAATTTTAACTAAATGCTGAACATCATATAGGCTAAATCTAGGATAACATTGGCATTGGCATACGAGTAGTTACAAGAGAATTCTGCAAAGAAAAGAGTTACAAAAGCATGAAGATGAGATGATGCAACGTGAATTCATGAAAACAAGCCAAAGGGATAAGATCTCAAAAGTATAAAAAACTAGATACATGTTATATCAATGTCACACATGTAGGCAGCCATGTGAAGACACATAAGGCATTGTATCAAACATGCCACGTGGCTTGTTCTATAACTAAAAATAATGTTCCATGTACATAATTTGAGCAGAGTAAGACACAAACAGAATAAATTCTACACCCATGGGAACACATCAAGACACGTGTGTGGTATACAACTTAACCCAATTATTCATAAAAAAATAAATAATGACTCTTGATTCTCCCATCCCATGAGAATTTGATGAGAAATAGCAGAAAGCCTCATCTCCTTGGGTGAAAACAATGTAGTTAAAAAGACAAGGGTCTGCACTAGAGGAAACAACTCATTGAAAGTATCTAGATTTGGTATTGATGTTTGTCCAAAATAAATAGTCCATGTAAGAAAAGCTAAAATTGGATAATTTAATAGGAAAAGTAGGCTCAAGCAAGGAAGGCGCCGCTTCCATATACATATCCACAAGAGCAGTTCCAGAGTACCAAGTGCTTCTTAGCTTATTTGAGATGAAGATGCTTGAGCCTATGATGAGAAAAGCAAAAAGGGGCCCAGCTATTAAGAAGGATTTGAATATGAAACTCATGGAATTGTTTGAAGACAGCAAAAGCATTTACACTTTATTCATTTGGAATGACTTTTAAACAAGCAAGGATACCATTTTCGATTGATATGCCTAGAATTGCTACAACCCATACAATATCTAGTTATTTACCTTCGTTGTTTTTATAGTCTTATAACAACTTTAGTTTGTTAGTTTTGATATATTTTGAGTTAGAGCATGCATCAATATTTATGTATTCATATAGTAATCTAGGTCATGATTGTATTTTTGCTTTTGATGGAGTTAGAATAACACCATGGTTAGTAGCATTATGAGAGGGTTAGTCTATTTTTGTATAGTCAATTTTCAAAATGACATAAGTTATAAAGGCCATAACATGCATTCATATTAACTAATATCGCACACTGACAGAATACAGTATGACCATTTTCAACATGCCATACAAATGAAGACTAATAGGCTTATAGCTATATACTACCTTTAATCGAAGATCCTATGTCAACTTTGTACCATAAGGTTCATAAAAGGGAATCATACAAGCCAATTGTCATCTATCCTTTCTTCTAGATGATTTTCCATAGGTTTGCTTGTGTAAATAAAACCATGTCTTGTAGGGATTAGGGATTTTTTTACCTTGCATGTAGCTTATGATGTTATGATACCAATAGGCTTATAGCTAAATACTACCTTTAATCCAAGATCTAATGTCGACTTTGTACCATAAGGTTCATAAAATCGAATCATACAATAAGCCAATTGTCATCTATCCTTTCTTCCAGATGATTCTCCGTAGGTCCGCTTATGTAAATAAAATCATGTCTTGTACCTTGCATGTCGCTTATGATGTTATGAATGAGATTTCAAAGCTTCATTCTTGTGATTGAGAATGAGAGGTGTTTGATCTTTCCAACAATATGCGATAAGTATTGTGCAATGTTTTACAACATGAAAGCCTTGATTTTTATGTTATTCAAGGAACCATCAATGAAGTTTTGTTTGATGGACTGCAGGAGTTCATTTTAGCTGATTGTTCACCAAGTTATCAGTTTTTTGTCTTTCCTTTAAATTAGTGTTTCTTAGGACTTCAGTTTGATAACTTGACTACATATTTGTGAAAATTGAAAGGTCATATGATTTCCATGATATTTGAAGCTTAAATTGTCCTTGTATTGGTGTTTAATATAGTTATTAAAAGCTATAGACTTCATCAAAAAAACATGCTCACTGTGAGAAATCAGCTATATAGCTGGCTTTCTATGCTCTTTGAGCAATTTAAATAGATTAAACCATCCTACACCTTCCATCCTTTACTATAGAAAGTTCATAATGATATTCTCAACATAAACATAACCCAAATCTCATAATCTATTTCCAAAAGCACCTCAAAGTTCGTCTATTTTTTCACTACTACTCACCTTGGTTACTTAACCACTTTCATAGTGTCAAATAAAGAGATTAAAGTAATGTTTTACAACATGAATAAAAAAACCAGCATGCCCACATTTGTAATCATTCTACTCAACTTTATAATCCCAAAAGATTTGGTATTAAAGAAGAAGATTTTGGAGCCCCATCATGTAAGCTTACAATTAGTGCAATGGTTCAAAACAACATTATTGGGTACAAATAGCTTTAGAACTACTTTTTAGCAAAAAGAAGAAAGTACACCTAGTTAATTCATTATATCAGTGTTTAATTTCTTAGATTATCTTTTATTCTTAGTTTTCACAAAATCAATAATCTTCATGAAGATTTCTTCTTTTGACTTGCCTAGAACTTGCCAGCACTGTACAACATGCTAGTGCTGCCAGACTGAGGTGGCCTTGTTGATCTTCATACCTCAATGTACAAGGTCATTGACCAAGGCCCTCACCCTAGCTCACTTTAGCTTGACCTTCTCACAATATGCCTAGCCTAAGGCATCTAAACTATGGTGGCAATTTCGCACCACTGTTCAGTGATCTACGATTTTGTGCAATCAAATCTAGTGCTTGTGCCTTCTCATCAAAACTTTTCATGACGTTCCAAGAGCATTCAAGGAGCAGTACAGCTGAGCAAATCTAGTGCTTGTGCCTTCTCATCAAAACTTTTCATGGCATTCCAAGTGCATTCAAGGAGCAGTGCAGCTGAGCAATGGAAGCCCGTCCTCCATTAATAAGTCTGTTATAGCCCAAGTGAGGGGTCGCATTAAGATCTTACCACCAATATTTCAACTATGTCTCATCACCAAAGAGGGTCACAAGATGAAGGGTCATGAGAAGTGCCTCCTAGCAAGCTACCATTGCTCCACCTGTTCATGTTACAGAATCATTAACTGGGTCATTCTCTATTCCTCGATTCTTGCAACTAAGCAACCTAATCTTTTGTCTAAAATCTTGGTGATCTCGTATAGCATTCCACCAACTTCTCAAACAAAACAACAAGCTCCTACAACTAAGGATTAGAAGTTCCTTTTTACTCCCCAAGTTAAGTCTACCCAGTATTTGGAATTTTCCCCTAATAAAATGCTATTATTTCTTTTTTCTTCATGGAAGATTATTGAATTTCGAGATTGAATGGTTCTATTCTTTGGTGTAGTAATGCATAAGAAAGTATCCTCCTTATATTAGAAGATTGTAGAAACCAAGAGATAGTATTTATTATTTTACTCCACATAAAAGCTTTTTCTTGTTCAAGTTCTCCTTTGAGGACTATATAATGTTCTACAAGCAAAAATTTCATCAATCACAAGAAGACTTTGATATTAAAATGGACAAATCTTGTTGATGCAAAAAAAAAAAACCGAAGAATTTAAATAAAAACTTACTTATATCAGGGATGAGAAAGTCAATCCTGTAAGCAATGGGGCAACTCTGGGTAGTTTGTAAGAGTTTTTCAAGAATTTATTGTCAAAGCAAGAACTTGTGGCTAGAGTGTCAATGTAGCTTACAAAAGCTTTGGGCAACTTAGAGAAGCTTTAGGCCACAGTTTAAAGAAGCTTCGGGTAGCTTATGGGACTTACAGGAAGCTTATGGCACTTCCAGGCAACTTAAAGGACTTCATGGGTAGCCTTGAGCAGCAGCAAAATCCTTTGGCAGTTTAAAGAAATTTGCAGGCAGCTTCCGTGAGGCATGGGTAAGCTTCCAAGCATAGCACATGAGGAATGGGCAGCATACTTAGAAGTATGTATCTTCTAGACTCTTCAGGGAAACCATGGAGAGGGGTAAGTTTTGGTTAGCAAAATGGGGCTCGGGAGGAGAGAAAAAGGCTTAGGAAGCAAAAAAGCTTTTGGGGAAGAGGAAAATGAACTTGGGAAGCAAGAACCTCTCAGGAAACCTGGGGAAGAACTCAGGAACCAGAGGAAGAAGAACTTAGAAACCCAGGGAAGAAAAACTCAAAAAGCTTGTAGAAGAAGAGTTCTGCATTGGGGAGCCTCAAATGCATTTGATCAAGTCTTTAGGGATCATCTTATAGCCGTTATCAGCTAATGGAGCCAAAATCTAATTAACTCTTACTCACTCACTTTATTCCACCATGACCATCATCCTAAGATGCGGACGAGGAATGGTGCGCGGCAGCAAAGTGTAGTGCATAATGGTAGGTATCGTGTCTCTTTCTTTCGAGTATTTTTCTCTTTTTCCTATTCATTTGGTTGCTAAACTTTTTATACCATCACTTATGTTGTAATAGGGTTAACTACAAGCCATTGCTAAGAATTTAGTAGATGAGAGCAACATTCAATTTTAAATTTTTAAAAAAATGATTCACTAATTGAGTTGTTAGTTGCTTTCATGATGTGTAATACACATAGGGAGATATGGACCTCCCAAATGAAAGAGGGTCATTGATAGTTGTATAAAGGAATTTTCTTTGAGAAATCTCTACAAAAGTTTCTATTACAATCTTATAAATGAAAATAAACCCTTTACCTTTAAGGGTCATTATAGAGGGATTTCTTAAGAGACTTATTCTAGCTAGACGGAGGATGACTTAAAGGATAGTCAAAGACCAAAATAAAATCAACCATTCCCGTTCCCTAAGTGTAAGTGTTACAATCAAGGATGGAAGAAATGAGGTGGGACTTTGCACTTCAAGAACTTGAATTAATTCAATAATGTTGAAGGAAAGCGAAGACTGCTCTTAAAGATCTTTTGGCCATGGCAATGGAGAGAAGGCAATGGCCTCTCGATGCCCTATAAAAGGGAGTGAAAAGAAAGCATTCAACTTAATATGATCTTCACGTGATGAGGCAATGATGAAGAAAAAAATCAGTTCTTCTCAAAGTTTTCATGGGACTGAAAATCTTTAGAAAAGAGAAAGGAAAGTAAGACCATGCATCTTGAGACCTTCATGTGACGTAGCAACTATGAGAAAAAGGAGAGAAGAGTAAAAACATACTTTTCAAAACCTTCATTTGATAGAACAACACTGAAAGGTGAGAATAAGTTAAAACCTTGTCTCTCACATCCTTCGTGAAAGAGAGTTATGACAAACGTGAAGAGAATGGGTCAAAACCATTCCCCTTGAAGTATTTTGATGTCAAAGCAACAATGAAAAGAGCCTAGAATGAGATAGCTAAGCTTCCAAATGATTGACCCGAATAATTTAGTTGGAGCTTCGAAAAGCATGCCAAGATGACCATAGTCATATATTAAATTTGAACATGTTATTGTAAAGATATCATCACAAGGAACCCACAAATATGAAGTTTATAATTTTCAAAGACCATTTGGATTTTTAAAGAAATTTTAAAAGACAAGATTTAATTAAAAGAAATAAAATAAAAATGATTAAGAAAAGGATACTACAACATTTGGAAACCAAGTGAGAAAGCAAGAGAGCAAGTAGAGTAGCTCTGAGGGTGAAGGAAAATGTTTTAGCTTTTAGATCTCGAGTTCTTGTGCCGCTTCAGTAAAAATGAAAAGCAAGAGAAGCTTTGAAGGAAGAACAAGTTTTAATACCAATTTGTGAAAATGACATTTCAAAGTAAGATCACACCAAGGTTTTTCTTTCTAAAACACGTATGGATCATTTGGATGAGTAAAGAAAAGGATTTTACAAAATTCAAGTTCACTATGGGAATCGACAAGAGACTTTTTACCAAGAAATTATGGTTAACATAATGATCATATTGGTATGACCAACATATCGGATAGCACGAAGAGAAAATATTATTACTCAAGATTGTCTGCCCGATCGCTAGTTAAAATAATGTAAATGGGTCATACTAGCATGATGCCTACATTGTACAGTATAATAGTAGCAAAAAATATAACCTGAGACTAACTATACATATATCATTGTCGTACGACATGCATATATCAGACTATTACACTGTGGCATAGATCCTGAATTATACTTTCATGACTGTGCTATCGAATGACTACAATCGAGGTCATTTTTACTGTGACAATACACATTACCAATCATATAATCACAAAACGCAAAATGGACTACTATGATAGGGTATGGTACTATGCATTAAATTGCAGCAGATCAAACAAATATGAAACATGCATTGGCCTTATACGATACGTTTTTTGAAGATTTAACAAAGATCGACTATAAAACTCATTTTCTGACTAGCATCAAGCATGAATCATATGGTATGATATCGTATGTAAAATAAGAAATATAACTAAAGCATAGATCATCCAATACGAAATAATAACTGGACTAGTATGATTATTTTATGAACAGTTTTACTATAAATTGTCTGTCCGATCCCTAATACGACTCATTGACTGTCTTAGGTCATATTGGTATAAAAGGTATATCAAATTGGTATAATCATAATAATGCAATAGTCCAAGCATTGTAAAGCACTGATCGTACAATATGATATGGTTGATCGTACTATATGATATGATGATAACAATGAAAAAGAAGGCAATTTGTTAAGTATGGCTTTTGGAAAATACTTCCATAATAAAATTTGGATTTTTATTGATAATACGAATGAGAATTTTTTAATAGAACAAGAATCAATTAAGAGAAAAGAAAAATAATAAAAAAGGTATCTTAGAGTAGTCAGGTAAGCAAATCAATTAATTGTAATGTAAATGGGTTGTTAAGTATTCCTTGATATTATTGTAAAAGATTTGATAATATAAGCATTGCATAACATAACATTATTCTTCATATGTTATGATTTCATTATAATATTATGATTATTGATATATAGATATATATATATATATATATATATATATATATATATATATATATATATATATATATATAAATATATAATTATATATGCATAGTTATATGAGTTATATGATACTATAAATCAAAACATATGATAAAATAAAGAAAAACAAAATGAAAGAAAAAGAAAAGAATGAAAAGTGGCTAATATAACTTGAGAAAAGCATGAACCTATTGGATAACCTGATAGATATGATATATATGATATAAGCCCCCCTTGGTGTCATGGAACTTAGAGATGGGGTCATGGCAAAAAGATGTCTCAACTTAGTAATGATAAGATATTTCACTCATGGGTGTCATAGGTATTTAAAGATGAGGCTCCAATATTCTAAGCTCTTTGTACTTTGTCAACATAGGATGACATTAATGGACAAGACTTAGTGATGATAAGATACAACACTCCAGAGTGATGATAAGATACTACACTCTAGAGTATCATGGGTCCTCAAAAACAAGATTGAAATTCTAAACACCTCATTTCTTATCAACATAAGATATTGGCACTAGAGGCAAGACTTAGTATTAATGATATGTTTTACTCCTTAATATCGTGTTACTTAGAGATAAGGTCACTGCATTTCAACGTATCGAGGCTTGTGATAATGAGATAATATAAGATCCCCAGGTATAAGGATAAAAGTTATGAAAAAATCTAAGCCCAAAAAAAGAATGAATATGTGAAAAGAAAAAAAAATAAAAATAAAAAAAGAAATGGATGTAAAAATGAAAGTAGAACAAAAAGTAATATATGCTTATAATGAGTTGGATATATATGTATATGACCATATACACATTGTTACAACATCTTTATATAGGCTATCATACATTCCTTAATTTATTATTTTATTTTATTGTTTAATTATTTTATTTGTTCTTTATATTACTTTATTGTATGTAGCTAGAGATTTGTCTACTACACATATCATGCTCATTTCTTATTTATATTACAAAAATGTTGTTGCCACTCATTGAGTTGAGAGTCCTTATAAGATATTTCAAGACCTAGGCACTGAGATGCTGATGAATTTGATGAGTATAAGGGATATTATGTGTGGATGCATTTGTACTTTATTTTGAATTTTTCAATCAGCATTAGTTTCAAACTTTCATGTAGCATGATAGCTGTTTATTTTTGTGTATTGCTATTTTTGTGTTGAAATATTTAAAGATTATTATAAATTTTTATGTCACCTCCACTCATTTTAATAACATACGTCCTCCTTTTATACTGTGAACTCTGATTAATCCAATAGATTTGTGTTATAGATGTATGTCATCAAGTTGTATTGATCATGCTAAGCAAAGCATGACAATTGTTTTTGAACAATACAAAGTTTATAATTTTATATTTAATAGTGATCGTATAAATCTGATGTATTAATATACTTATATGCGAAACAATTTATTTATTGGTTCACATATTCATATGATACAAATATTATATTCTTACGGTACATTAAGCACAACAATTAATGAACACAAATACATGCTTATACGGTGAGCAAAACAGTAATGTGACGAAGTCATAATGATACGATATAGTATTTAGACAAATAACAAATATAAGCATGTTTATATAAGATTTTCACTCGAAGTACAGTCACAATACAAAAACTTCATAACGTACAACATGTAGCACTAGTTTAACACAATTAACCAAATTTGAACGTAATAACATGAAACATAAAGTCGTACAAGTCTGACCTATACTCAATACAAATCCTAAGAGAAAATAAGATGCATATTTGTACAAAATAAGCTTCATATGTATACGATACAAGTGTAAACTCAACTTTCAGAGTTCAATAGCATTCATACAAGACAATACCTTGTACAGCCAAGTTTGTGCACTCATACATAATTTAGTAGGCAGTCGTACTTGTATGATGGATACAATTGTACTTGTGTGGTCCTGACACCAGTTCATGTTTGAGTGCAAATATAATCCAGAAAATAGATCATCTAAGTACGATACTAACCATCTAACTGTACAACCAATAGGTAGTAAAGATCATGGCTTGAATTAAAATGTTTTAAACTAGATTTTTCAAAACTAAAACTTATGTAGGACCTAAAACAGCATGAATTGATATTTAATAAAGTTAATACAATTCTAGCAATCAGAACAATACAAAATAATATTTAGCAAGCGAATACATCTAATGCAACCCTAATTGTGTCACATAAGTATTTAAAGAAAGGGTTTTACAATCTAACCATAAGTAATGTGTAGATGAAAGTCTTTAAGTGATTTAGCCCTACAAAAAGAAACCTAACTAGCTTCAAAATCTAAGAGTTAAAGCCAATCTTGAGCAAAGTCATTAGCACTCATTGATATATCTTTATAAGTGCATTGCTCCACGAAGCATTTGATCAAGCACTCTAATTGATTAATTCTGTTTTGGTCATGAGAAACATAATCTGAAACATACTTAAAGAAAAGAATTAGAAAAGACAACACAATGGTTTTGTGCTCATCAAATAAGTGATATGCAACCAAGGATTTAACAATTAAAATATTTTAATAAACTTTAAGAGTGAATTCTACCAAGTTAATTAGCAAAAGAATCTGTATTGATTTAGCAATAATAATAATAAGGCTTATAATAATATTGTATAGATTTAACATCAAGCACTTCAATAATCAAATATTCAACTTAGAAGAGAATCTTTGTCTAAGTTAATAAGTAATGTGTTACATAAGACATTAGATTAATCATACCTTTCATAATACTCACCTTTTAGGGATAGAATTATTTCAAGTGGTCCCTACTCCAGTATCGTAGGAGCTCCACATGGTCTCTTGCTTAAAGCTGATAAGCATTCAATACCACAATTTCTTCAACTAGATGTGACCCCTTCCAATTTGAAGCAATTGTACTGAGCTTCCTTGTCACTTTGAGACATCACATTTTTTCTGAACGAGGTTACTAACCCTGAAAGGATTCTTTTAATGTTCTTTTTGAATACTTTCCCATACTTTTTTTTCTATTGAGTTGACTTAAAATGTGCCTTAATGAACTTTTCTTCAAAGAAGTCTAGCTCGAGTTTCCTACATTCATTTGTTTGACATTGATTGGTTGACTAGAAGAATGGAGACTCCCATTGCAATAAAAAGAGTTGTTTGATATGCCTATAGCAAGCTAGGAAGCATGTCAACCAATGCTCATTAGTTCAAGTATAAGCTATAAAGGCATATTTTAAGTGACAACAGCACTTGCAAAAGATTTGGAGCATCTCAGCTTAGAACATACTGGTATTATCGATGACTATACTTGAAAAAATTTTAAATCTACTAAATATATTTATCCAAAGTAACAAACTTCTATTGTTGTCTGGCCAACAAGAGGTTTGGCCTCAATTAATCTTGAAAAGTACTACGTAAAGGAATTTTCTCTTCCCCCTAGCTACGAGGAAAGGTCCAAAGAAATCCATGCCCCAAACACAAAAAAGTCAAGAAATGTTGATGACTTCATTGGGACTACCAGTTGTGAAAGACAGAGCATGAAGCTAACACCATTTGTATCTTCTAACAAACTGTAATATCCTTTTGCATAGTGAGCCAAACAATCCTTATATCATAGTTTTCATGGCCATACTACAAAAAGATGTGTGATTGTCACATTCTCTTAGGTATGAATCTTTTATAATGTCTTGAATCTCATATGAATGGATACATTTGAGCCAAGGCTCAAGTTAAGATTTTCAATAAAATTAATCCTCAATTAGAACAACACAGGACGTGTCACTTTATTTTTCTTGTATTTGATTTTTTTGATAAAAAAAGACCACTATTTTGATGTAGGCGTCCAAGGGGTTCATCTGATAAATAGGCCTCTTTAGTCCAAGGAATGTTATCTCTAGGGTCTCGATGGATGACTTCTCAAGAGAAGGGAAATCTTTCTTGGGGTTTCATTGCTTAGCTAATAAGTCTGTCTCTTAATTTTGTTCAAGATTATGCCATTGTTCTATATGCCCTAAGAATTAGGTCCCTAGTCTTACATAAGCTATTGACTTGACTAAAAACTAGTTGTAAATCACCAAAGATCAATAACTATTTGACTTGCAATCCCCAAGCAAACTTTAGCTCAGCTATCAAAACCTTATTTTCAGATTGGTTGTTCATAACTAGAAAGTTGATTCTAATTTCTCCTTTTTGGCTTAATCTCTTTTGGACCCAATAAAACAAAACCAATCCAACATGAATCTTGTCTTGAGCCCGATCTATAAATAACTTTTAAGTGTCTAATGATGGAGGCTCAAGTCAACTTCAAAGGAAATTCCCTCAACCAAGAAATCAACAAAAACTTGAGATTTAAGAGAAGAGCGAGGATGAAGGCAAACACAAATTCACTAAGCTCAACGGCCCATTTCTGCAACCTCTCTGACTCCTCTATAAACTAATGAAAAGTTCCACAAAGTCATCAATTTGAAATAGAGGCTAAGTCTTTCAGGTTAAGATTCATTAGTCAATGCACATGCATTATTTACCATTTCTTCTCTTCATAAGCACCACATTTTTCAACCACTTAAATAGTGAATGGTCGGATAAAATTGGTCTCAAGTAGCTTAGATACTTCCTTGATTGCCTTTTGCTTCTTGACGCTAAACATGCATTTCTTGTGCTAGATGGTCCAAAATCCCTGTTCTATGTGAAGAGAGTGTTGGGCCACTAAGAGGTCTACCTCAACATGTCTGAGAACACCCATACAAAAACATCAAGATATGTGACCAAAAGCTTGAGAGTGGATTCCTTTTTATTTCACCTCAACCAACAAAGATAGTACAAGCTTTGTTGGTTCTAAAGGACCAAGAGGAAAAGAAAGATAAAAGGTCAATAGCATCCTTATCTAGAAACTCAATAGTTGAAAGTGCTAGCTTAACTACAATTTTCATAATGTTAAGGTAGCATTTCATTCATTGTAAAAAGTTTCCTTATACTCACACCACATCTATTGAAGTATTGAATTTTATGTAAAGATGTGGTGATGAAATTGCCATTCTAAATATGTTTATTATTGAACTTTTGAGGATAACATCATAGGAAGAAAGAACAATGATGATAATGAAGTCAATTATATGGATGGCTGAGCCAAAAGAGTTTCTTATTATAAGGGACAATGTGATGGTTGTTTGTAGCTTCATAGATTCTTCCAAAAAGCCCATAAATGAACAAACTTCTAGTATTGATGAGCATGCAACAAACTTCAATATTGCAATTATTCCTAATACTGCTATGGCATCATCATAAGGGTTGCCTAGAGATGGTACATCTTCGAGTCCAAATGATATCAAAACTGGATCCTCTCGTTGACTTGTCACATTGGCAACCATGGTTCTCCCAAGGGACTTCAAAGTGGAGCTCCTAGAACATGTGCACTACTTCCATCTTATGACAAACGATTCTGACTAGGACCTTATCTTTATCTTTTAACACTAGTTGAAGGATCTAGTCATCCTTCTCAGTTTGCAGTTTGACGATAACATTTGGCTCTATAAGTTTATTAGAGCTCAAGAGAAATGGGTTCAAAAACTTTTTACTTAATATTCTTGAAGGAGGTCTCCTTTCAATAGCCTCTCAATTAAGGCTTTGAATGCTCTGCACTTAAAAGTTGTGTGGTCATGATCCTCATAATATTTGCAAAACTAATACGAATCTTAATTATCCCATGAGAATGGCCTAAGATTTTGATACAATTCATCTCTTTTTATGGCCAACAATATTTCTTTAAGCAATGTGCTTCAAGAGGTACTAAAATGTTGAGCTTAGTAACTTGGAGCATGATGGTCACCTTGAGGGGTCCTTCGAGAATCTTTTTCAATCCACAATCTTTTTTGTCCTTGATCAACGGATCTTGAAGGCAATAATGAATTTTCCTTTATATCTTCCAAATAGAGCCAAGTAGAACTTGTTAATAAAGCAAAATGACCCTTTTAAAAATTTCGTGTAATGACCTTGGTAGACATCTGCTCAGGTATTTCTAAAAGTCCCTAAGTTGAAGAAACCTGATGAAAGCGGCTCTGTAAGTCAGGAGTTCTCTTGATCCACTTCCTTGAGGTTTTCTATGAAGCAATTAGAGGAAGGCTCAAGTGGTTCCGATTGATGCTATCTTGCATAGAGAAATGATTTAGAAACCTTCTTAGACTGCAAAGGATGAAAAGACTAGTATGTTGGGTTGATTAAATAAAGAAATTGATATAAGGGCCAACTTTCAAAACCATTTTGAGGATATACTTTTAAGGTGAGTAGAAAAATCTTGCATCTTAAGTGCCTAGTTATGACATACAATGAGACAATTATCTCAAATTCTTTAAAAAAAATTTAGGAGTCTGAGTTTCAATAATAAAAAGAATAGTTTGGAAACTAAAATTTAAGAGATAGAGATGATGAAAGGATCTCTTCTGTGAATGGAGAAACCTCTTTGACAATATGCAAGTTATAACTATATTGTCAAAGTAAATGAGGCCTCTCATCAAGGTAACAAGGAATAATTGAAGTGTATCAAAAACAAATGCTAATGGTACTTCGAGACTAAGTCAATGATAGAAGAAATTTTCAGTTGGGTGAGAGCCAGAGGGCCTTACATTATAAGATATTGTTGGGTTATTAGTAAGATGATGTTGTGAAGGGTAATGTAATGGGAAATTTTTAGAAGTAAAGACAGCGTAATGAAGTTTTTGGGTGTAATGGTGAGAGTTTTAAGCAGCTCTTTGTTTGAAGGATAGAATTTTTCTATGTTTAACATGTTTGGCATATTTGGCATGTTTGGTATGTTTTGGCATGGCCTCCTTTAGTGGAGTGGTTGGGCTAGCTCTAACTTGCTCTATTATGAGAATAGGGAGAGTGAAAAAAATTGGTTAAATGCTCCATCTATTTTTGAATTAAATGGAAAGGATTATCGACAAATAATGGAGAAAGTTCCAAGGCTTCTGAGGTTTGAGTTAAAGATGCGAGGACCTCTATTGCCTCTGGAACATGACTATCAAGCACTTCTTCCTATATAATGAGTGCGGCTCCCTTTTAATTCTCCATTTTAGCTTGTTTTTATCTTAAAGATGGTGCAAAAAAATGTCAATGTGAAAAAAATGATTCAAGAGATTTAAAAAAAAACTTGTATTGAAGACAAAGAAGTCGATCCTGTGGGCAAAGGGGCATCTTTTAGTGTAAGAGCTTCCCAACAACTTATTGTTGAAGCAAGAATTTCTAAGGAGCCTATAAAACATCGACATAGCTTACAAGAGCTTTGAGCAGCTTAGAGAAGCTTCAAGACAGCATAAAGAAGCTATTGGAAGATCATGGGACTTATGGGCAGCTTATGGGGCATTCAGGTAGCTTAAAGAACTTTGTAGGCAGCTTGGGCAGTAGTAGAAATCCTAGACAGGTTGAACTTTGCAGGAACTTAATTAAGGATATTCATCCTAAGATGATTTGCTAAGCTTTCATCCACTCAGGAACAAATCCACAAGAACCCATGAGTTTATTATTGAGTTCTTCAACGATTGCTAAAACATTATTGACAAGGTATTCATCAATGAAGTTTCCCATGTGGTCACTACTTGTAAGTTATCTAATTATGCTAAGACAATAAGATTATTTCTAAAATCATTGCTAATAAAGCAAGGTTGATCAAGCATCATTTCATAGATCATAGGAGGCTTTTTTTAAGGGGGGCAAATTGACAATAATATTTAACGTCTTACATAATAGGTGAACCAGTTTAGTGTTTTCATTTCAAAAGTTAGCATTCAATGAGAAAAATAATGTATCTATGGCATTTGACTCTAATAATGGAGAAACACTATATTAAAGACTAGCTATCAAGAGGTTTCCTCTTTATTAGCTATATCAAAATGTCAACCAAAAATCTAAGGAATTTAAAGTATTTCCTTAGGATGAAAACAACTAGAACCAAAAAAGTTAATTCAATATCTCAAAGAAATTATATTCTTTCTCTTGAATGAGTGAGGTATGTTGAGATATGTTGATGGATACTACTCAAACATTTGCAAAATATGAGAATTTAGCTCCATTTAATAAAGGCTAATGACAAAGAATTGCAAAGAAACTTATCTAACTTTACCATGAAAGAGTTGATATTGGCTTTTCTATTAATATGATCAGCCAATTTATGAATGATCCAAGATTGAAGCACATCAAACCAATTCACAAAATCTTATAGCACTTATAACCTACACCACGAAGGGGATTGTTTTTCAAAAAAGGTTTAAAACAAAAAAGTAGTCAGTGATGCTGACTGAGCTAACACAATAATGATAGAAGATTGGCATCAAACTAGTAAGAAGCGATCAATGGTCTCTTGAAGCAATGTCAAAAACAAATTAAAAGATTTAGCCCATGGGATTTGTGGGAGATCCTGATAAGAAGAGTCCTATAGAAAATCCATATGAAACCAAGCCAACCTATGAAGCTCCTATGTGCCAACGAATCAACCCTATGCAGTGCTAAGGACGTGGTTGATCATTTAATCTCATGAAGTACATAGAATTTGGCCATCACTTTTTCAAAGAAAAGAACGATAAAGAACTATATTGCATCTTTATACTCCATCTAGTCATCAAGTAGTAGAAAGCTTAAACAAAGCTCTTCCAAGGAAATGCTTCAATGATTTAAGTTCCAAGCTTGGCATAACCAGTATTTTCAACCACCCTTAAGGAAGAGAGTGAAAAATCTCAATATTTATTATCATATTATTTAGTTTATTATTTTATGATACTGAAAATTAGAAATCAATTTTTTTTGTTATTTCATATTCAAAAAGATTTAGTTGGTTTGTTACCCAAAGTTTAGGAGATTAATTTTGAGTAGTTTCCTTCTTTGGTAGATTTCGATTTTTATGTGCACAGAAAAAAATGCCTTTTTAAAAATATAAGTTTGAAGAAGTTTATCATGTGTCGGGTATGATAAAGAAACTATTACAGCTCAAATAATGCATGGACTTGATATTTGGAAAGGAACCAAAATGGTATCTATTCATAATTGGATATCAGAAATACTAATAATAATCAAGGAATTTATTGAAGAAGTCTATGAAGCTAACCTCTCCAATTACAGCAATAAGAAGACCTCTTGGTATATTCAAACTCAATTTGCTTAATACAGGGTTCTGCTCCTCTTGATCACCATTTGACCAAACAAAGGATGCATCTTGAAAAATTATAGCATTGTGATTACCATTGGGAGAACAATGACAACCAAAGTGGCAAACAGGATCAGTGGGACTGAATCCATTGATGTGCTCTGGACACGACAAAAATTTGCTCAATCTCTTGGCAGAAATTATAGCCTGCGATGAATCCCACATCAGAATAGAAATTTTAATAGTTCAATATATCTGTTTGGTAAAGTTGTTACAGATAAGGAACTCACATCAATAAGTCCATTAATCACCCATGGAAAAGAATTCAATGGAGAAATCAAATTGTTGAAAAGAGCCAAGCACGTAAAAACCTAGATGATAAGGTAGTCGAAGTGTTGGAAAGAAAAAGATCTTCTCAGTTAATATAAAATAAAAAAGATCATAGTTACTTACTCTGGCAGCATCTAGAGAGTTTCCCATCAATGCAAAGACACCAAATGTCGAAAGAGAAAAAAGTGTTGGAGTTGTAGCCCAAAAGAAAACACACCACGCATCTAAATATTTCCTTGTCTATGATGATGGCCCAATGTTAGGATGAACAAATAAGAAAGCAAATGCGTACAAATTCAACAAGGCAAACTACTCCTCTTACAGAAAGGTGTTGCACTTCAAATACTCTTCTCTCCATAATTCGTTCAGTAAATATGTGTTCCCAGCTATACATTTTGAGAGTACGAATGTACATCAGAAGTTCCCCAACTCTTCTTACTCTGTTGAATAGCAATATGAACAAAAAAATAGAATGTATGCACTATTTTTGTACTGTGAAATGGAAAGATCATAGCAAGATTTAATATGCTCATAAAGTAATGCTTTGCTTAATATAACATCAGGTAAACGTTCAACATAAAAAAATCAGTAAAAACTTGACCTAAGGTTCACAATAACCAAGTGAATGACCTAAGCTAAAGGACTCAAAACACCAATATGAAAAAAAGTAGAACTGAAAGTTGCTAGCAAGAAATGTGCACAATTTTATAGGGTACATGAAATGGACAATAAAAGGTACAGCGTGTATGGCAAATAGTACATTAATGTTGAATGCACCTCAAGTGAATGTAGAATGCACCATTCATGCATATCAAATACTGGGGGCCAGATTACATCACCTTTCTGTCACCTCTGATTTTCTTAACTCAGTGTTAACTACATCCACGACGGATGAGCAACTTTATTGACTCATCAGCATGCAAATTATTTCAAATAAATATATATATATATATATATATATATATATACATACATACATATACATTCATACTCAAACAATGAAGCACACTTCAGCCTTGGCTCTATTTTTTCCAACCTAATGTTACCCTCAAACGCTGCAGCTGTCTTTTGTAACAGCAAGGATGCTCATGCATCACATAGTAGCTGCTCTTATGCAAATGATACCTGCACCAAAATATGCAAGTTGTGGTCTCATCACATGCTAGCTCCCATCATCATATTATGAAACTACATTTTCAGCCTTATAATAAATCAAAACATTCCTCAATTTTGGAAACATCATAACATAAAGTAGATAAATCTTTCTAGTTTTGATCCATTATACTTCAGCCTTCTTCTCAGTTCTTATTTCATGATTTTCAACAGGTCATGGATTATCATTTGTGCTATCTGAATCTATTATGTTCAACTCTTTGGCTAAATTAATTTTTCCTGATTGATTTGAATCATTGTAGAATATTGTCCTACATGTTCAACATAGAAAAGTGGAAGGCTGATATTAGCTTTCAATATATCGAGCCAAACTGACAAGAATCTTTTACAAAATTACTCTAGCGCTAAAGCATCCCTTGAAGTAATAAGCATTGAACAGTGAAGTGACAAGGGAGGTAGATAATAATAATGATATGAATCTTTGTAAAAAACCACTTCTCGAATAGATTATTTTCTCCTTTTGCACCAATTCTATTTACCCTACTTTGTTTTTAAGGAATAGAGTAGAAAACAGGACTATAGTCAGAAAAGAGGATGTGTTTCATGAATATTGACACAATGGCAGATAAACATTGTCATAAAAAAAATGAGTGGGTAGATGGGATGGCAAAGAAATTGATACTATAAAATTCAAGCTTTGGTGCTGAAGCAAGAATCAAGCTAAGAAATGGATTAGATAAAACATTAAAAAAGAATATGATAGATTATATGGTGGAGGTTAAAATAATTGGAATATAAATCCATAGTTCTAAAGAACATAACAGATGTGCAGACCACCATCATCATAACTATTATACCTTTTTCATAAATAGAGGTGGAAGTAAAACTAAGAGAGCTAAACATAGGAAACTCAGTCCTTCAGCTATTGAATCACTTTATGTTTAGGAGCATTCTCATTTTTTTTGGTGCACCAATTGAAGATTCACCCACCAATTTCTTGCTATAAGTCATAAATGCCTTCCACCATCTTTCTAGCTCGAGGAGCTTCTTCTATCATTCAATAAAATAATGGTTGATATAAGTGAATTCCAGCACAACCATCTTTAAACGGTATTGCTAAGTCACCCACAACCCTCACTTGCTAACCTACATTTCAACATTCAGAATTGGTAAATCTCCCCATTCTTTGACAAAAATCACTAACAAAATTCCCTATTGAATCCCACAAAGTACATCCCACTACAGCAATATCAGAATTCCAGTAGTTTATAGCATCCATATTGACTTTAGTCCAACCAACCTTTATTGCAATACAAACATACATGTATTGATTCCTCTACAAGGGACTAAGTTCCATGCTATCCTTGAGTTGGTCTCCTTGATCTTTCCCATCCTTATTAACTCTTAGCTGTATTTCAAAAAGAAGTGTTAAATTTGGATAACTAACAAGTAGGTACCATTACATTGAGCAGATGTGTAACTAGGTCCCTCTTATTTCTATAGTACTAAACCTATTCTCTCTAGTTTGAATATAGAAAAAACTAGGTCAAACTGAGAGATCAACTAGAGCATGAACAATTTACTTTGGTTTACATGCAGACGAAAACATCAAAAATTGGATTTCCATTTGCCATGAGCCTAGTATGCACATAATATAGTTTGGTAAATAAGTCTATAAGGATTAATCCATTTGAAACATTTAATAACCATAAGCCTTGTAGCTTTAACAGATTTACCTTTTCTCCTTATGCATGAAAACAATTCCAATTCAATTAAAGAATTTGCACAACTTATCTATGAAACACATAAACATATTAGGTAAAAAGTATATCAAAATAATCAAATTTACAAAAAGCTAACTGAAGCTCACAAGAACTATTACAGTAGGAGAATATCACAATCCATGTGAGACGTAAAAGATTTTCCTCTAAGACAATTCAAAAATTTAAATGCCAAGAATGATGATCCCTTCTAGATCTTGAAAAGAATTAGAATGAATACAAATGCAATGGTTCTTCCTAATGACTATATTATCAACAACACTTTTAATGTCTCAAACTTAGTAACATACAAGGAACCAATTGTAATATCCAATGAACCACTTGTTCCCATTCACCTCATCTCTTGCAAGTGAACCTAACCTTGAATGTCTGTCAATCCAACTTGGTGAGCAACATGAGTAGATTGACCATATTCTAGACAACTAGACAATAGTAGTTACAAGTCACAACTATTAGAGATATCATATGCAATAGAGAGATTGACTAGACATGAAGGACATTTGGATCAACCAAGAGGAGCTTCAAAGCATTAATCTAGAATTCTTGAGACATATCATGACAGCATCAAACCATACTCATTGAAATTGAGTTCTCCCCACCAATTTTCATCTAAACCCTTTTTAGAAATGTTGAACAAAGGTTAATAGCCTAAAGGAAAAAGCGAAGGCCCAAATAAACTATAAGGTGAGCACTCACGGCATATATACGTCAAAGAAACATCTTTCTATGAAGCCCACCATGAAAAATGATAAAACCAAGTGCATATATACGTCAAAGAAACATAATTCTATCAAGCCCATTATGAAAAATGATAAAACCTTTTGACTTAGTTATCTCAAGTCCAAAGGATACTTCCAAGGAATCCAAGATAGAATTCAAGGCAATTAGAGCAGATTTTTCAACTTTACCAAAGACAATCAAATCATTAACAAAGAAAAGATGCATAATAAGCACACTTATGACCTTTAAATCCCTAAATTTGTTTTGGTGATAAAGCATTTCCAAGTCACAAAAAAAGGTTATACCATTGAAAAAACACTCAATATGGAAATATATATCCCCTTAAGATTCTAATAATAACCATAGAAAGTGAACCTTGGAAGCATACATTTTGATCAAATTATGAAGATCAGGAAAAAAAACATTTCTTAGCCACTATATGATATAATACCTCCTTATTAGAAAAGTAACAACCCGGCTTCTGAGCTTGTCTAAAGGAGTTGAAACATCCAATTTTCGCTCTATTATATAATAACACAAACTTATCTTCACCCTGAAGAAAACATCAAACTCTAGCCTATTAGGTTGCACAAGATAGGTTCAACTTAAGTTTTATCTTTTTGCCATTACAATTCCCTCTTTAGTCAAGATGATAAGATCCGATAGATTTGCTAAGAAATATAATATAAATCCATGTGCACATTAGATTTTTGATTAAAAGAGTTGACCAATCAAGAACAAAAACATCTGCTCCAACTTTCAAGAGCATCATTGACTTTTCTCTATTTTCCATTGGGAAGTTAAAAATTAGGTAGATATTTTCAGGGTCAAATAATACTTTAGGTACGTTATCTTTAAAAAAAGATAGATTCCTTAGAAGTTATTAAATTTAAAGAAATAATTCTTCTTGAGGGAAATAACATGAGCATTAGAGTAAGGATTGGGAGAAAAGTGAACCTAGGTAGAAAGACCTTATGACATTTGCCCTAGTTAATATCTGAGAATCACAACAATATAATTGTATATTTATGTGCAAAATTTATATTTATATAAACCATGTATTTATATACCATGCAATAAAACAATGTTTTTATTTTCTTTATCAAAGTAACTAAGTAGCAAAAATAAGATTATAAATCCAAATGCAAAAGTCACTTGCTATCTCAATTAATATACAACCATCACATATTTCATATTAACTATTATTTAATTATAGCAGTTTAGTTTTTCAAATATCAACATGTTCACTGATAGCACAACCTCTCCTCTATATTGTTTTTTGTGTCTAGTGTTATACACCATCCATACATGCACGTATTAATTAGCATATGTTGAACCATTATAATATGTTCAATACACAAAACCAATATAATATCAAATGTAACATCATAGTAAATCAATCATGCCACATACTATGTACATGCACATATAAAATAGTTGAATAATCACAATTAGAAATATTTCTTAAGTAATTCATTAGTCACTCTATATTTTACACCTTTCATGCTTCATCACAACTCAGGTGATGTCACACCTTCATGGCTTGTTGCAACCCAAGCTATATTAAACCTTTAGTGATTCAACCCACCCAAGCTACATTTCCTCTCATGGCTCATCACTACTCAAGTTATGTTACACCTTTCATGGGTTAACACCACTCATGTTTTACTTTATCTCATGTGATTCATCATCACCCGTACTATATTATGGTTCATACTTGCACACATGTTATATACACATATATCAATTTTTACCATGCTTTGGCTATAATATTTAACTTAGTCGTCATGCAAGTAATAATCATACCATACTATATCATTATGCACAAATCACCTATCATGTTCTTTTCAATCAATATAAAGGCTTCATTCAGGTAATAAAATAAGCACACATCAGGCAGAAATACAACACAATAATACGAAATAACCTACCTAAATGTTAGAGTTGAGTATTCAATTTCTCATTCTCTTTCTCCTTCCTTTTCTAAAATTATACATAGATCATACATTAAATTTACACGTATTTATAAATAACACACTCTATTATGTTTATTACATTATTTGAACTATCAAACCCACTATACTTAAAGTGGATTTTCCCTGATAAAACCACGCATCGACTCCATCGGACCATCCAATCCTTCATATTGGACTGTACTATGTGCATCTAATGCCTCATCCAATCGCTCCTAGGTCCCCATCAAACCATCAAATGGTCTCATCAAACCATCCAATAAATGTCTAACATTTATCAAATGCTTAGAATTCAATTCTGATTCACCATTCGACACTCTTAAGTTCCTATCAGACTATCCAATCTTCCATCGAATTATCCAATCTTCGCAAATCCAAAAACCTAAGACTCGGGATCTTTTATGCTAAAAATAACATATCATACTTCGCCCTTAATGCATCATACACCACTTTATCAAACCATTCAATTGCCCAATGATGGATTATCAGATATCCCCATCAAATAGCCATCCAACTGTCTGATGAACATCCAACAGAAACTACACATTCTCAATAATTTTACCAAACCATTTTACTCGATTAAATAGTCGAACAATCGCCTGGAACTACAAGATTTCTCTACATGCCATGAATCTCTTTTTCTATTATTCACCATAATCATAATAACTCCATAGTTGTGGTTTACAAGTTTAACCTCTCATTTTACGTACTATAATCCATACACAAACATGGATCTACAAAGAATCTCATGGAAAACGAATCATACGTACGAAAAAGACTCAATTTGCTCTAGAAATTAGATTTCCTCACATTATCTCCTTCAAATCAAATTTCTTCCCCCAATCCTTCCATCTATGAACTCTTTTCTTTTTAAAATTGCTAATAGCCCTACAGTCATAAGAGTTATCCCTTTCATTTCCCTCTTCTTAACCCCCAACCAATGCATGACTAGTATGGATTGATTTAATTAATTTATATAAATCCTTTTAATCTATGTAATAGAATTTATTATTCTTCTATAACTTCATCCTTATATTTATCATGGAATCACATCCAATCTCAGTGATATCATAATCATTGGATTTCTTGTGTTTTACTTTATAATATTAAATATTTTCTCCCTCTTTTAGGAGTCGCATACCACTACAATTATTACGACCTTTTTACAAAAATACTCTTTGCAAGAAAAATTTTACATTTCTTTAAATCCATAATTTCAAATATAATGGTGTTTTATTCAGTTATATTATACATTTGTATAAGAGTAAAGGCCCTCTATTCAAGCCTAATTACACAGCAAATAATAAATGAGATCTTCTTTACAGATTTTCCTTACACATGTCTCCAACTGGGAACCACCCCACCTACTTATTCTCCAACATCATGAATGCAATCGGAATAAACTAGGATTTGCCATATGTAGCCCTGAATAATTATGTGATGAAACTCCTCCCAAAGCTTTATTTTTGCGGCATACCAAAATTTGGAGAGGTGACATGGAAGCAAAAAAGCTGAAGGGAAGCATAAAGAGTTAACACTAATTGAGTCAAAATTCAAAAACAAAAACACATCCCATTATTCAAGTCAAAGCTATAGAGCTTCCCATTATTTTAAAATAATAGAAACTTTGAAGCCTAAAACTTGAACTTATGAGCATGAATAGTTATTACCAAAATTATAATACAACAACTGAATTATCTAATGATAAAAAAGTGCATCACGATTCTGGAAGCATTAAGCTAATCTCGAACATTCCAAGAAGGAATGCTTAGTGGGTCATTCAGATTGGAAGGAAAGGTTAGGTCTATTCAAGAGGGTAGTGACTGAAGGGATCTTACCTTCTTGAGGAATATCACTACAACGTGCTTTGAGCATAGGGGCCCTTAGGGTCTTTTTGATCTCAAGCAAAGGAAGCAAGATCCACCATTAAGATAAGCTATGAAATAGTAGCCACCAAATTGTCTTTCTTTTCTTATGTATACAATGCATTTCCATTGAAGGAGTTGATATAGTTCTCATATGGGAGAATATCTTCATAAATTTTACCTTCCTCCTCATCACTAATTTGGTGTAGTGTAGAAAAAGAATTTTTATCATACCTTCCTATTCACCAAATTGTCTTTCTTATCCTTGAATAGGCTTTTGTGAAAGTCTTTAGATGCCTCGCATCAATTCCTTTAGTGACTACTACTCTAGCCTTTTGGATTGATTAAGACCTCATGATCAATATGTGAGGCCTTTTACATGATCTTCCTTTTTGAGTTGTATAAGGCTAAGTTCAAGTTTTTTGCAAGATGAACAAACGCAATACCCATATAGCTTTTCATAGTAAGATAAAAAATATTTAAGAGTGAAAATAACAGTACAGAATTCAATCTAACAAATCAAATGAATGAATCTACAAAAGATAGCAAGCAGCTAACATTCACCAGGAACCTGCTTATGCTACCTCTCGTCCTTCTCTTTCAACATTTTCTCTGTTGCATGTGCAATCTTTGTTGAAATCCACTTGTTTACTGCATTTAAATTTCACAAGTTATACATACAAACCTTGCTTTTAGTATTTCAATCCCAAAACAGAAACCAGGAATGATCTAGACTAACAAAATATGGAATAAGCTACTACACAAAACATGTTTTTTGAGGATTTGGAAGATTAGTACCGACAAAACAGATTATAAATTCTACCTGGTATGAGCAGTACTGTTATAGCAATCCCAGAAACAAATGCATAACTGACTTGTGTATATAGAAGGTACAAAGCCACACTGATCTGCAAAGGTAAGCTGTGAAGGTGGAGAGTTAGATTGCCACCATGTTAGACAAAAAAAAGGGAAGATGAATACATCACAGCAAGAAGCAAATGTTATGTTTGTTAGTACGAAAAAAACAGAAATAAGCTAACAAATAAATGCTGCATATCCGTTCCCTTCAAAAATTAATGTTGGTGTGCTTTGGTGACCTTTTCTACAAGCAAATTTCTGAACAAGAAAGTTTTAATAGTCTGACACTATTGCTTGAAATTTGCCGTTACTTGTAATTTGCCATTATATGTAAAATTTTACTTGACCATATAACTTTGATCTGATTTAAATATGTTCCTCATATGTAAAAAACTGGCTATATTAGATCATTGTCCATAAGCTCTGGTATTACAGTTTAGCATTGATGTGATGCAGGATAGAAAACCATGCTCAACCTGGAAATTAGTTTTTCATTTTAAGCAGATAAAAAAACATGTTCCAGGATTTCATGGCAAACCAACATTTAAGATTTCCATTAATTACAATTGCCAACATGAATGTTAAAACCAACTATTCTTAATAGAACTCAAAGATGATGCTTTACAAAATCATTTTATGATGCAACCAAGTAGCAAGAACTGCAAAACTTGTTATTTATAATATCTGAAACTAGAATCGAGCAGTGAAAACTGCCCAATCCAACAGCCAATAATTCTAACAACAATCAGGAATCAATGCAAATCACCAGAAGAAATATTACAAAAAAGATAAATAACATAAACAAATATGATCTAGTCAAGGTCATGGCTCTTATGCTTTCAAGACTCTAAAAGCTGATTGTGTCCATTTTTAAGAATGGTGAATCCTCAACACAGTTTCAAAAGTCAACACAAGGGATAGCTTAAAATTGTCAACAGAAGGGGCAACATTTATGCAACAATATTTCAAAAAATAGCAAGAAGTAATGATCAATAAGAGTTCAAATAAAAATAAAAGTAATGATCATTCCTAGCAGTCAAAATACTAAAATGTTTCTGATAAACAAAATACTAATGACAAATGTCAAAGATGATTGCTTAAACCATTGTCACCAAAATGAGGTATCCCAAGCACAATGCAATGCCCTCAACTGTGTTTTGTTTTGAGAAGAGTGTATGTAAACATGCAGTTTGCATATTATTGAGTACAATATCATATACAGTTCCATGGAAAGAAAAAAACAGTTCATCTTATTCAGTCCTTCCATAATTCCTACACAACCAGTTCAACTCGATCTAAACACACAACCTAGTTAACACAAGCAATATTCAGCCCAACATACTTTAATACATGTTTAACATTATCTTTGATGTAATCATTATTCAACTCAAAACAATTTGATTTTTCATCATGATTTCCATGCCTTCGCTTCACTACTACACATTAAATTTAACATTTCTTGATTGCAAAACATAAGTAAAATACTTCCAATAAGATGCAATGTAAACTTGAACATTCTAAGGGGTCCTTTATATAGCATCTAACTCTAGAAATTGGAATATAAGTTTACATTTACAATTACCACTTGTGCCAATGATTACAAAACTTGTGTAATTGATCCACCAAATAAATAAATGGCTTGGGCTCTACACCATCTTAGACATCATGGCATAAAACTTACTAGAAATTAGAGCTATCAGAAGAGCTCAATGTGTGTGAACAGTCCAAGTTTGATTTGTTAAGAACACACATTTGTTATTTAAAAACAAAATAAATCAAAATAAAACTGAAGTTCTAAAAATGATTTATTGATTCAACAAACGTGAATAAAAGCCTAGCTAGCTTATGTTAGTTTCATTCATATAACATTAAGATGTATACAAAATATGCATACATGCATTCACACACATACACAAATTAAATATTCACAAACAACAAAAGTCGTACTTTTTCAACTTTGTTTGGTCATGTTCATTTCAAGTTACTCTTACTAAACAAAACGAATTAAGTTCAACAAAAACACAAGCTTGACAAATATCAGTACATTAATCTCGAACAAGCTGTATGAGAACAATATTGCCATTAGCAAACAAAAGAAACACTTCAATCAAAAAAATTCAGCACTAACAAAGTTCATTTATACTCGACTCATTTATTTCCCTTAATGGTCGGAAAGGATTGTTGCATCACTTATATTGAAATTTGAGAAGCAGCATTGCCTAAACCCATTGTTCACCACCTCTTTCAGATTCCCAAATCACCACTTATTAGCAATTTCATTATTTTTGAAACGTTTTAGTGAGCATGCATTTCAACAAGTTTGAAGATTTCAATATCTGCTGGAGTTTAGCTCAAGCTGACTTAAAAACATCCATTATTGTGGTTGGCTTTTCAATAACATAGAGCGAAGCAAATTTATTAAATAAAAATCTAGAATTAGTACCTCACAAATGGACCAATCCATTCAAAATACATATCATGTTGCTTCTATAATACACAAACACTAAATAAATACAATTAAATATAAAAACATCCTTACCATTATTTGGTTGTCTTTTCAATGACATGGAGCAAAGCAAATGTATTAAATAAAAATCTAGAATCAGTACCTTACAAATGGACCGATCCATTCAAAATACATATCATGTTGCTTCTATAATACACAAACACTAAATAAGTACAATTAAATATAAAAACATCCTTACCAATGTGGATGCAAGGCTACATAAATACATGGATATGTGCCCATCTTTTTAGATGCAAACAAATTTTTATGCATATACAACCATCTAGCCATGCATGCTGAGTCAACTTGAGGTTGCATTGAAGTAAACTTGAGCAAGCTTTCTCAAATTAAGGTTAATCATCAGTTTTCAATAGATTAAAATGAGAGTCATCATGGAGCTACTTCAAAGTTTTGAGCAAAAAAAAGCCAAGCCTAAGAAGAAGGATACTTCCATTACAATAATTTTTAAAGTTCGAACCCTCTGAATCAAGCAATGCTATTTGTTTTACCAAAGGTAATAGTATAATCTAGGATGTTCTTCTAAATTAGAATCGCTATTCAAAGTAATCATGCACAAAAGAGTAATTAATATTTTTCAAGCTTATTGGTGAGCAAATCCAATTTGATATACCTAAAGCTATGGTGAAATTTGATGAGCACTATTCAATTTCATCTCTACAGAAAACCATCTATTGTCGTATGATGGTTCATCATGGATACTACATATATATAGCTTGAATATGATCTGAAGAACTTCAAATAATACATGAATATGATAGTTACAAAACGTTTGATGGAGCTCTTTGTAACAGCAATGCTCTGATGGCCGATGCACGCAATAACCCTCTTTGATTTCCTCCTCCACTTCGGCATCACTATTTTAACAAAGTTTTACAGTGAAGCATGAAAGAGCTTACAACATTGAAAACATAACAGCCATCTCTTTCAAGTCGACTTCCGCAGCTCAAAACCATAATTCTGTTCGTAATAGTGCTTGCCATCGATCGGCTATTAGTTCGCTAGGACGGCTTCTCTGTTCTACCATTGAATTTATGAACCCCTTGCTGGTGTCATCAGTCCATGAAAGTACCACCTCCTCTTGCCACCGACACCTCCAATCCAGTCTAGAGGTTAGACTATTCTTATTGACGGCCACCTCTTCAAACCATTGGCCATTGCTACCACTTGATCCAGTGACCGCGGCCTCGCCGTGCACCATTAGTCGTGAAAGCAGACCCTCACCCTTCAGCCTATGCTACACCCTCCTTAGTCGCAGTCCCATTCTTCGGCTCCTATTTGTGATCAATATTCTTTGTTCCTCTAATTTTGGCTCCTACAACGGTCTCTTTCGCTAGGGTAGTTAGGGGAGTTATTGCCCTCTTTTCTTCTCCGACTACAGCCTTTCACAGCCTTGCCAGATGTTCCACAACACATTCACGACAATCCTCTGCCGACATCATTAATTTCACCTCAGTGGTAGATCTATCACTAGAGATCTTATTAATATCAATCAACCACTGAGGATCTTGCTAACATTAATCGCACCTTCATCACCAATCAATCAACTAATGTGAGGGATGTCAACACCACAAAAGAAAGCTAACAATTATTTTCTCTGAGGATTATGTGAATTCGCTTTCTAAACCTTTTAGGTTTGCTTTAATCGATAAATTTTCCTTGGGCCACCCTAGCATGGAGTATTTGGGTTTGCAGGTTGCTTCTCAGTTAGACTTCTAGATCTTAAGTATATTTTAATTCGATTTGAACTAGAGGATTTTCTCATATGCTGTTTGCATGAAATTTGAACCTTTCATGGCTTCATCATGAGAACATTCAAGTGATCACCAAGTGTTTCCACTAAGTTACTATTTGGATTTTGTTTACTCATTTGCCAATGCATTTCTTCTATAAAGGCCCCCTTTTCTTTATAGATTAAATTATCATGAAAGTTTTTAAAATTGATGGAGTAACAGTATCCCTTGCACAACTCAATATTGCAAAGATACGTGTGAAGATAAATATCCTACTTGAATTGCCAGATAAAATATAAGTAACGATACAAATAATCTTTTTTACAGAAAGTGGAATATAAAAATCCCCCCAATTTCTGTACTCTCTGTCGCACGCTCAATTACAAGGAATCAATTTGTCGTCTAAACCCCTAGCAAATCCATAAGAATCAACAACCCTGTATAAATCACAAGGTACAAAATCATAAAAACTGAAAACAAAAGTATCAACTTAAACAATCATAGGAGACATGATGACATCTTTCTCCTATATCTAATTCTCATTGGAGAGTTGATTTCCTATACCATGATGATATCTTTATCAAGTAGAATTGCATCAATCTCCTCTCCCACATAGAACAGTACCATTATATGAATGTGGAATGAAACCACTACATTTGAGCCTCTCTACAAGATTTCACCATGTTTACAAGAAATGCATGATTATTTATTGGAATAAAGAAATAGATCTCAAAACTTCCAGAATGAACTTCAACTCAGATTATATGCAAAAAGATTCAATTTGTCTGAGCAAAGCCATGATATAATTGTCACTAATGGTACTTAAGTCTTGTTAGATTTCTTTAATAACTACCTCTCCCAATTAAAGTGGTTAAAGATTTCCCAATTCATCAATACAAGTACATGGGAAAAAAGGGAAAGTCTTACAGGAATAAACGTTGACCTTTACTGACCTCTATTAGTGCTTTGATAGATTATCAATACTAATTGTCATTATTTGTACATCATGTATTAAACTTCTCAAACTTTATTGAATGCAAAATAAAATTTAGCTTTTGAAAGGAATGAATATCCATGATTGATGTCTATTATTCCAAACTATAAACATTAGTAAGTTATGCTGCCTCGTTGCCCCGAGGCAAAACATACCAACAACCCAGCTTCCTCAATAACCAGCAAGTTTTTTACAGAAATTTTCCTAAAACAAGAAATGTCAGATAATGCAATCCTAATGCCTTTACTCCACACATTTAAGATTGTTTTAGATTACATTCAAGTATGGACTTAGATGATGCAAATAGATTAATGCAACAACCAATATTCTATATGCAAAGTGTGATCAAATGATTCTTATGGCTGGTAACCACAAAAGTTAAGTAGGAAAACTCGGTAATCTACAAACTTTAAAAGTTCTGCACAAAGAGGCATGAGATGCAGTACCTCCATGCATCGTGAAAGCTGTTGCACAAATTTACGATCTGTCCTACATCTATGGACATGAAAGTTTGAATTTCTCCCTCAGAAAACTTGGAGCGTTCAGCAAGCCTAACGTGTAAGCACTGTCCAATAAAAAAAATTATTCCATGAGAGCAAGCTAATTAGACCAAAATAAATAACATAATTGCAAATCCTGTGTTTTTCCATCCAATATTATTGAATAGGACATTTAGCTTTTATTATCATCAAAAAATTGCAGTACCAAAGAACTCATTTAATATACCTTAAAATATCGTGAAAGGTTAGCATATTGAGTTGGCACATGCATAGTAAGCAATCGGGGAAGTCAGCAAGAAAATATTCCAAAACAAACGATTTGCAAAAACAAACAGAAAACACACCAAATAATTCTTGTAATATATATTGTTCTATGTGCATCATCTAATGCAGGACAGTCCACGAAAGGTCACATCAAGCACTACACCAATATTTGATTAACCTACAGTTTCTTGAAAAAGAATATATGTGATACAAGGAACAATATTATATAGTAGAAATCTAAGTTAACTTTAATCTTTAGGATCATGTCAAATGCACACCTTCATGTAATAGTGTCACTCAAATTCATAGTTTCTATGTCATAAAGGCCAATCCATGAGTAAATCAAGAAACATCAGAACAAAAGCTATTCTAAATAAATCAATGCTTCAATTTTTAAATGCAAGAGAGATTTCAAATTCAAGAGTCTATTTGATGTAAAAGTTTTTTATGGCAATGCAAAAATCAAGCTGGAATGCATAGTCATGTGGAAGAAATAACTAACAAGAAAAACTAGATTGTAGAAGAAAAAAGGAATCCACAACCTCTTCACAAAATTGGGCCCTCACAAGAAAATTAGATAAGAATTTCATCACCTTTGGCTGCCCCCATGAGAGAAGATCTATCCTCATTCAAGGAAAGAACATCATAGCATATCCCATAAACCAACACTAAAAATCCTATAATAGAGTTCTCTAACATTTCAACAGCTTGTCCAGATAACAAATCATAACAACTCCTAATCAAATCTAGAAACTGAACCATATTGAAACAAATCTGAAACAAGCTATTTAAAACAAACAAATGCAGAACAGCATGAAATTCTTAAATCTGCAAATTCCGAGTCAATCCTATCAGACGATCAAGAAGGGTCATCATGTAAGACGCTTGTACAATTGATGATGATCCCTCTATGAATTAAATCTTCAACCAAACAGAATTCCTTAAATTGGTTCATCCCCAACAATCTTCTCTAGCAATCCTGGAGGATCTGACAATTGTCCTAGATAACCAAAGGCAGTTATCAATCCAAGCTTTTGTACTCCGTACATGTGATCCAACACAAATTGTATAGCTCTTGCTTTCCTTTATGTCACTTGCTCGTTGTCATGCCTAACTCCAACTTCCCTCAAAATCACTCACCTTTGTTGACTATTCATGCATATGCCACTCAATCATGCCAAATCAAATAAGTTGATGTCATCACTCAAGACCCAAGTAGCTTCCATAATAGAATTTCACTTTAAAACAACTAAGTACTCCTAAAATCCTACATCAGCAGTCAAAATAGTTTTAGAATTAAGGATGATATCTGGTATCCCCTAATCTTGACATATCTAAAGATCTAAAGTAGGATTAGTAATAATAGCATCATGTGAAGTAATAACAGTATCAACAGGACCACATGGAATAGTTTAACAGCATCAACCAAAGTATCAAGCAAAGTAATAACCATCACAGTGTATGATCCTTCAATATTCCATTAATAATCAATTTGAGCATAAATAGTTTAGTAAGTGAAAAAAAACTAAGAATCATTCTGAAATTAGAAGGACATAATGAGAACAAAACAGAAAACCACCAGCTCTCAGGTCTCTTTCACTGGCTTTACCATATATGTCAAAGGTAGACAATAACTCCCATCCCGAAACATCACAGAAACACAAAAGCACATGGGAGAAATTGCACACTAGAGTAACTAGATTAAAGAAGAAAAAAGAAAGAAAAATCCCAATTCTTTCCACAGGATTGGGTTCTTGCAAATATTTGCTCATCAGAGAACAAAAAGAAACTTGTTGATGGAGAACTAGAGATAAATTTCATCACCTTTGTTCACCTTGATCATAGAAAACAATCATGACAAATAATATCTAAAAGAAATTGGAGAGTAGCTAATTAAAACAACAAATTCAAAATGTTCCAAACTTCTAAAAAGTGGAAATCCAGATTTGATTATCTCAAATTATGGTGGGATCAATTTAGACAATCAAGACAAATTGTCACATATGATGCATGTTGAAGATCGAATGAAAAAGTTGGATGAAATTCCCCATTTGAGGGTTGTCCTAGATGATGGCCAAAGTTCATCCTAGAGGATTGATTATCATCTCTAGACAATGGAAATCTGGAACATGATTTAATTCTAATTATGAGGTCGTCCAAAACGATATACTCCAACCATCCATGTACAATCTAGTGATCATTCCAAATGACCAAAGGCAATAATCATATCATGCTTCTATAGTTGAGGACAAGTGGTCTAGCACAAGCTATGTGATGTTCTCAGGTCTTCAAGTTCATTCACCACCATAGCTCACTATCATATATGACTTTGTCATCATGTGCACATAAGTAGCATATACATAAGCTCTTTATTAGTCTTTATATAAAAAATTACAAGGCCAACAAATTAGATCTCTCATATATATACACATATTTCTACATGCATGCATGCATAAGTGCATATATTAAGTGTTGAAAATAGATGTAGAAATATTTTTTTGTACTTCATACATTTAAATATACATATACATTTTAATAAATGTGTGTGTACAATCAAATATGAAGGTATTTCACTATTTTATTTAAAAGATATTGAGGGCATAGCTCAATTTTATTCTTATTCCCATAAAAGTAGGTTACAAATAGATAAGCTAAGATCCAAATATCTCAAGAAAAATCCCCTAGTACAAAAATGTTGGACTAGGAACAAAATGAAACAAACATTAGGCAAAACACTTAAAAGAGAGCAAAAGAAAAAAGAATGGACCCAAAAGCTAATAAATCAAAGCTAGAGATAAGAAGCAACGAAACGGCGAGCAACAAGATAGCCAACCAAGATGGCTAACCATGTGCAATCATTTCACCTTCCTTCTAGAAGAAGCGTTCAGCAAGCAAGCAAAGGAAGGCAAAAATGGAAATAGACCAAAAGACAATGGCAAGGAATTGGGGCCATAAAATTCTAGCATAGAGAAAAGTACACATTCAAAGACCGATTGCCAACCAACAAATAAGTGAATTTATTTGAAAGGTTTAGATAGTAGGAGATTGGCAGGGAGGGCTTATCTGAGATGGATGGAAAACCTTACGATCAATCTTGAAAATGCCCTCAATTAAGTATTTTCATTATCAAACACCCATTTAAGTTTCCTAATTTTCTAAGAATGATGAATCATTAAGGACAAAAATATAAATATATGTACTTATAATAGTATAAAAGATACATGCTATCGTGTCCCTAAAGATATAGGTGCATGTCTACAAGGATGAATACATAAATATTGAAATGCTATCATGAAAATTATATATGCAAAGCCAAAGATTTGTTTATAAAGCATGTAAGTGAATATATAGCCTGACATAACATATGTGTGCAAATGAAGCATATAATGATGAATATGCATACATGCATGCATGCATACATACATACATATATATATATATATATATATATATATATATATATATATATATATATATATATATAGTTATTAGTGGGAATAGATGACCCCAAATTTGTTCCAACATGCATAAGTCAACATAGTCCAAACAAACTTATTTCACCCAAGACCAAGTAGCATTCACTAATCATCCTTTTTGAAAAACCACAATAGCTTTTTTACATATGAACTTAACATCATGTCTGTCATTTATCTAAGTTATAAAGTCATAATATTTCTTTTGCTTATATTATGGGTTCATATAGTAGTTCAACAAAAACTTGCTAAAAGGCTTGTTTCTACCAGTTACAAGACATGCCATCCAACGAATGGGTTTTCCCTTGTATTCTAAAGCAATACAAGAATATTAGGTTAGTCCATCTACATTACTTTAAAGTGGACATACATTACCTTACGCTATGCATACCAAAGATCCTATTATAAAGTGGATTTGATCGAGCATAACATGCAATGCATGTTTTCTAACACGATATATTAATGACTTTTTAGCCCTTTAATTTCATGTATTAAAGTTAATTACAATTGCTCGTCGACATTTAGGATTGCATGAAAGTAGTTTATATCTAGTGAATGAAAATTACAACTCTATGGTCTTGTTTTTCTCTTCTAATGTGAAACATTCTTTCTTAATTTTCAATAGTTTAACAATGACCAGGGATTTTTTTTTACAAGCTCTCTAATTTGCAAAGAAATCGTTGGGATTTGTCTTTTTGATTGCTCTTAACTTCTCCATATGTTGCTATAATAAGTGTGAATGACTTCAGCTTAATTTCCCATGTTCACATTGATTGAAAACTCCATCACATGTAGATGTGTACAACGTCATCAACACGTGATGCATTGGCTACTTTTGTATGTAGGGATGTCAATATACATTTAAGTAGTTTTGTACTAATGTCTATGTACTCAAATATAAATAAAAGCATGTTTATTATGTTGATTTGTTTACATGAGCAATAACATAGCATGTATTATGTGAGGAATGCACCAATTTGATCTTTAACCACGAAGACCCATATCATGCTTTTGGTTTCCATTCCTATCATCATCCTACAAGAAACTCCTCATGCTCTACCACAAGAGAACTTGGAGTCCTTACCAATGTCATGGTAAGGTCACACTATGATTCTTGTTAAAAAGTTGGCCAATTGCATCAGTTATTAGCTTCTCTAACAAGGCTGAGTTCATGATTTACATTTTTGGGGAATGCATGTGTTTGAATTCATTTCATATTGAAGCATATGGGTGAATATATGAATCCAGATATGCATGAACAAGTCAAATTCATATAATACGCAATAAATATAATAATTTAAAAAGCAGAGTGCAGATATGCACAAGTTATTATATGCACGATTATAGCTGAATCCGCGACTTCATGGAGGTTCTTTTCCTAAGAAGCTGCTATCTTCTACATATAGCCACAGGTATTGCCTACTAACTGCATTAGGCCATACAAAATAATACATTAATCTTCACCTTGTCATAAAGTACTGTCATTATACTTGACCTTAGCTTCAACTTCAGCTTAGAAAGACGGAAAGTGTACTGTGTATCCAAAAAGGACCTGCAAAATAGAAAAATGCCACTTATGCCTCACCTAGTAAAGAATATCGCCAAGCTTCTAGTTAGTGTATTATCCCATCTCAAACTTTTCAATATCTAACTGTCCATAGAAATTGATTGAAGATTAAAAAAGATAAAACATGTTAACTAGCTCTCAAGTGTAGTACATACAAAGGTCCTTGTCCATCAACAAGGGTTCAACCACTCAAAATAGAACTTAAAGTTTGCAGGATCACTTTTAAGCATTGAAATAGCATGACTAGGAACGTATCCTTTCACAAGGAAAACGCACATACAAAAAGCATGTGTGCAGCAGCATGAACACCAAAAAAACATTAAATGCACCAAATTTAGTTTAATCACAGCATAAATTATGTTACGTAACTATAATGTAAATTTGCATGCATATTATGATAGTCAAGAGCATCTTTTCTGATACATAGATTGGAAGTGGTACAGCATAGTGAAAAATCTATGGTCCTGTACTATCTATTTGCTCATTTGGTTGCAACGTTGTCACACAAGGGCCTTATAGGAAAAGTAATATTTGGTTGCAGCTAAGATGACAATAAAAAACTTGTTATCCATGCCTCAGGGAGAAAGAGGTGGCAAGATTCCCATAGTGTGTTCAAGTGATTACTCTCTAATTAAAAACTCAACCAAATCTAAGCTGGCTGATCACAGGAAGCCAGAAACACCACGTGGAAAACCACTTGTCCTACCAGAGTACCAATCCTCCTCAAAGGGAGAGGGGCATGTGCCTTTTTTAAATACTTACAAAGCAAGGGCAATAGCAACTGCAACCATGACCAACTTGGTTGGCTTTAGGAGAACAGCTTTGATTCCAATGTGCTAAGATATCAGTGATAACAAATATTCCAAGGAAACGAGCAGCAAACATAAATTTTCAAGTCAAAATATGACTAAATCACTGTGCAAGATCGATACAATAACTATTTTTACCAATTATAGAAAATCTTACATCAAATCATTCCAAAAAGCTACTTAGATGAACAATTTTGCAGATGGAAATTTTGATTGAAGAGAGTTCTAAACAAAAACAAAAATTTAGAGCAGAACAGTTTTCCAGAAGTTATGAAGAAAAAAAAAAATAAGCTTATGAAATGCAATCTTTGTGCCCATGCAAAATTGAAGATTAATAGCAAGAATTGTCAAATGATCCAAGATGTACATGCAATCAAATATCTTAGATTACATAATAAATAACAGAGAGATCCCCATACAAATTCTAAGGTTAAATCAAGTGATTGTGTTTGAGAAGTACATTCAGAGTACCATACAAGAGAATATCTTGAAAACCTAAATGTGAATTATACTACCAAAAATGATTTTTTTTCAAAAAGGAGTTTAGCAGCCATGGACTATTTGAAAGACAGCCTTCAAAATAAAGAAAGAAAGACAACAAATCCCTCCAAACATTTAAACAGGTTGGCATAATACAAAAAAGTAATTTGTTAAATGGGTAGTGGCAAAAAAGAGAATAACAAGTTGGATGTTTGGTAAAACCACCAAGGAAAACCAATTGGAAATTTTCATTAAAAGTTTTACTTTTAAAGAAGATATACAAAAACACATGGACCTTTAAGGCAGGCACCAAATAGGCAGAAAACACACTAAGAAATTGAGCAAACAGCTTAACTGAAGGCAACATGGCTAAAAGTAACCTATAAAGGCTTGTATAAACTGATTTAATAACCTAAAATTTCTCTAATTTAGGTTTGAAGGTTAATGAGTTCAACCTAAGTAGTTGGAATTAGGTTAGTAACAATGAACTGACAAATCTTACAATCAAATTAAGAAGGAAATGTTATTCCTCTTATTAAAAACGTAGTATATAACCCCTATTATAGACAAAAATTCATCTAGTAATCAGAAAAAAATTACCAAATTGATATAGTTATTCTAGGAAATAAAAAAGCATAATATCATAAATATTCTACATGATATCAAAATATTTCATGAGAAAATCAAATTTAGGTTATCAATATAATACCAAAATATTCCACAAGGAAATCAAATCTAAGTTGTAAATATTAGAATATTCTACACTTCCCCTCAATATGGGCCATAAATATTGATTAAGCCTAACTTAAGACTTGAATCTTCAAAGTTCTTACTCAGTAAGGCTTTAGTGAAGATGTATGTCATTTGAAGATAAAACGATATATGTAGTAACTTGATTATTCCTTCCACCTTCTATTTTATAAAGTGATGGTTAATTTTCATATGTTTCATCCTATCATAATACATTAGATTGTTTGTGCTACTAATAGTTGGCTGATTATCACAGAATATTTTCAATGGGTTTAATCAGGATCCTCAATTCTTTTATAAGTCTTCTTAATCACATATGACATTGCTTTGAATTTAGTTTCTACATTGCTTCTTGACGCAACACATTATTTCTTATATCGCTATATAGCTAAATTCCCCAAAACATGTATACAATAGTCAAAATTGATATTAAATCTTTTATTGATCCTACTCAATCAGCATTGATGTATATCTTAATGCTTTTGCACAATGCCCTTCTAAAATACAAACTATTTCTTGTTGTCAGTTTTGAGTACCTCAAAATCTTATTGATTGCCTCAGTATATTCTTCATTTGGATTGTTCATTAACTAAACATACTAATAGAGAAACCAAAGTTGAGGCTCATGTGAGATAAATACATAAATTTTTCAACAAGTTGTTGATATCTACTTTTATCAACTAATGCATTATCTTCTTTGCTTCCTAATTTAGTTGTTGAATCTATGGGGGTATCTATTGGCTTGAATTTGAGCATTTCTACTTTTTTTTAAAGATCCAAAACATATTTCATTTAGGAGACTAAATTCTTGCTTTTGACTATGCTATTTCCATTTCAAAAAATTATATAAATCTTACCAAGTATTTGATTTCAAAATATTTAGCAAATAAACTCTTGAGAATACTTCTATTTATAATTATATATTAAAATAAAATCATTCACATATATGTTAAAATGGCAATCCTTCCTTTAGATAAGTGCTTAACAAAGAGTGTGACATTATGAATATCCATACTCCTTGATCACTCTTGTAAATTTGTCAAACCAAGCCCTTAAGGATTGCTTGGGTATACATAAAGATCTTCTTAACTTACAAAATTTTGTTAAAAGTGACTGATATCTTAATTCCAAGAGAAATAATCATGTATATTTCTCTAATTAAGTCTCTGTTGTAAAAAGTATTCTTGACATCTAATTAATGGAGTAACCAATCCAAATTTATAACCAAAGAGAATTCAAAATGTGTTTAATTTGGCTATCAGAATAAAGGTTTATCATAATCGATTCTATAGGATTGTGTGAACCATTTTTACAACAAATCGAGCCTTGAATTGAGCAATATTTTCATCTTCTATTTATTTAATTGTGAAAATTCATTTGCAACCTACAAGATGCTCTCCAGGTGGTCATTATGTCGCCTTTCATAATCCATTCTTTTATAGTGCATATATTTCTTCTTTGACAATAGATTTTCATTCCAATATCCCACGAGCTTCTTGGACGAAATTAGAAACCTATATATATAGGCCAAACTTGCCACAAATGCCTTATATTTATTTAATAAACCCTAACATGATACAAAGCTATAAATTGAATTGTTTATACAATCCATAACACCTTTTCTCACTGCAATCAATAGATGGCTATCTTTAAAAGGTTTGGGATTAAAATTACATTGTGAATGTTTTGATCTTAAATCCAAATCCAATGCTTAGATTTGCTCAAAAGGTACCTATTACCTCCTTTTGATCCTTTTCATACTAGCATAGGTGATAAGATCTTTGTTGATCTTGGATTGAGTAATATCTAAAGGATGGAGACTCTAGAGTTTATTATTAAGACTTGTATAATAATGCTTGGAGAAAAAGGGCTTGGGAAATCTAACCACTCAATAGGTGATTCAAAATATGGAAGTCATTTCACTCAATTCACTTTAGTAAGTATAAACAAATAACTATTTGATTATTGACTAGATTTGTTAAAAATATAGAGAACATCTAAGGCATTGATTTCTATTTCAAAATACCAAAGTTAGTACTCCAGTGTGAAGACACTTTCTCCTTGAATATCAAATTTAAGATAATATCATTGGTATGCAAAGAATGTAATATCTATGTAATTATAGAATATTTTTGTGACTAAAGAATAACACTTGAAACATTTTTTATGAGAAGAGTAGTAGAAAAAAATACATTTACTAACTCTGAGGTTAAATTTTCCCTAATGCTAACTATAGATTTGAACAAATCCAGAATATCTAAATATTTTGAAAAGAATGAAGGGCATCAAAATAGATGTTGGATATGTTTTGAATAGAGTTTGACTTGAGGATTGAAAGTTTAGAACTTAAGAGAGCACTTTATTAATGAGATAAGTAGCAATGAGTTTGGCTTCCACCTATTATTGTTTTGATACCTATAGAAAAAATAAGGAATCAGGCAAATTCTAAGACATGTGTGTCTTCTCTTTTGGCTACACCATTTTGGTGAGACATGCTACCACAAGACCTTAGATAAACAATCCCCAATTTATTAGATAATGACTAAATGGATCTAAAATGTTTCTTTGAATATCTGTTTTCAAAATTTTTAATTTGATTTGGAACATGATTTGAACCATGATATTGAATTTTTTGAAAATCAAACATGCTTCTAATTTTTTCTTGAAAAGCTCATATAAGTCTCATGTAATCATCTATAAATATTATTAACCAATAAGATCTAGTAATATCATTTACATTAAATGGTCTCCACACTCTACAATGAATCAATGACAAAGGTTGTGATTCTTTATAAGATAAGTTAAGATAAAAAGTTTGAATATGTTCTGCAAATTAAAAAATTTTATATTAAAACTTATTTAAATTTTTATTATTAAAAAGAAATGAAAAAAATTTGATAAACATGAAATTTTAAAAAATAATCTACCAAATTTATAAAACTATTCGAAAAAATAAAATGACAAAATTAAAATTAAACATGAATGTTCTATATGGTCTTAAAATATTCCATGAAAAAAATTAAATTTGGATTATAAATATGAACCAAAATATTTTATGAAAAATCAAATTTGGGCTATAAATATTAAAATTAACAACAATGTCCAAGCTACACTGTACCAACAACCAAGTATATTTTGATTACAATAAAAAAAATTCTTTTGAAAGGTAATAAATATTTATCTTATTGACCATGTTATTTTGATTTTTTGTTATTTTGAAAAAGTAAAATAATTTGGATGTGAAAACTAAATATTAGAAAGAAAGTATTTTGACTCATATTGAACCTTTAATTGTACACCACTTGTTTAATGACAACAAAATCATTTATTATTGTTACTAATGATTTTTCTCGAGTAACTTTTAGATCACACATCTCAAGATCAAACAAGAATTAATCAATTCAAGAGCTTAAACAAGTGTTTTATAAAGTAATTCATATGTGAAGACTGTTAAAGAGTGTTAGTAATTTTACTCAAATGTAACTCAATTTGCAAATCATGGAGTCATTATTCTAACTCTTGATAAAGTAGTTATCCATCCAAAATTCATCATCTATGTTTTATCTTGGGTTAGAATTGTTAAACTTGTCATTTGATATTGAAACAATACATAGGATTATATTATATTACTCATGCATATTGAATTTGAGAGATCATAAAACATGCATTTCATATATATTTACATGCATATAAATATGCAAGAATAAACATTAATTACATAAGTTTGCGTGTGCTAAATTGATCAACTTTCATATTTTACAAAATTATTTAAATAATGCATCATTCATATTATTTGTAGTTGTACGATTTTAGTATTGTACACTATAATCTGCATTGTATAGCTTTGGACAGTGCATCGATTGGGTGTGATCTAAAATGATTTGCATAAATTACATTATTCTTACTAGTGTGATATTCCTATCAGACCAGTATGCTGAAAGCTACCCAAAAAGTGTGTTGAGGTGTAGAATACTAAAGATTGGTGCAATACGATGTAGTCATTTAGAGGATCAAGCAGGGATTAGATTGAGTGATGTTAAGTACATGCACTAAAGTATGTAATATCATATAAGTATAATACACTCTTCATATTTGTACGATTAGTATGCTACCTACTAAGACTTCAGAACTTAAAATATAAGTGAGCTGAATTATGTCAAACTCATATGATCAATCATACTTGTATGATCAAGATAACTAAAATGTACATTATCATACTAGTGCATTTTCTCCTTCATTCTATCATGATCATTCTAACAGAATGATGTTAACTAAGACCTAGTTTGAGACAAACAAATTTTGAATAGATTTTTGTAACATTAGTACGATACAGCTTTTGTATCTATACAATAAATATTTATTCGAGAATTTGGTTTGAGCACTTAGCCATTTATTGAGTGAATAAACATCATATGAGTATGATCCACCTATCTTATAAATACAATCATTCTTGATTAGTACTTGTGCTTCTCGTACAACATATCGACTTTGTATGATCCTGCATCATACATTATTATCCCAAGAGCTCAGAATTTAGACATAAAAGATTAGTTCTAATCATACAAATATGATGTACTACCACACAAGTAGGATACCTTGAGAAATTTAAAATAACTGATCCAACAAACACATCGTCTGAGCGATCTAAGTGTAACACATATCATTTTTGTACGACCATGAAGTCGTAATATTACAATCATTTCATGTTGTTTATAACGGCTAGTTTGAACTTCTCGAAAATAAGGATTTAGTTGTTCCACTTACCTTTATCTAACTTCAGGTCTTGAATAATATAAATATGTTTTCGAGCAAAAAAGAGATGATGAAAAAATTGCTAAATCATTTAGAAATAAGAAGAAAACAAGACTACATCTCATATTTTTCATTATAATATCATCCTTCATCCTATTAGTTTTGTTACTATATTCAGTGCTTTACTTGCATAATCAACTTTGCTACTGTGTTAAAGTTTCATATATTGACTTGATAATATCCTTTCATAGCATTTAGTCAATGAATCATATCATTATCTCTACAAATGGTATAAGATTTCATTGTATTATTTAGTATAAATATTGTAACAATTGTATAAGTTATTGTGTACTCTTTCAAGATATTTGACTCCTACTTGGCCACAAGAGAAAATAGAGAAGTGTTGAGTGAGATGACTCCTACCTAATCGAGAGCAAAAAGAGATTGTTTGTGAAGGTGACCCCTACATGGCCATGGGCAAAAAAAGAGTGGTTTGTAATGTTTGGAACCTACCAATTATGAAAAAAGGGTGTTGTTGTTAGTAGAAGTCTAGTTAGGTCAACTAAGAGTGGATGTAGACAGATTTTGTTGAACCACCAACACACCTTTTGTACCATTTCCAATTGTTTTATTTGCTTCACTTACTTTGCTTCACTTGATCTCCCACAAAACTTCTGTGATGCTAAATAAGTTTTTCTAAACCTAACTTGTTGAAAGAGCAATTAAGATTAACAAGAAATTCTCTCTATGACATTAACTAATTTGGCTTGAAACAATCTTGAGTTAAATTTTTGAAGTTTGATTTTGATTTTGTATTAAGAAATTAAAAGAATTCTATTAATATCTTTATCTTGAGTTGACATGTTAAAACTAAATTAAATTTGATCAAGATTAAATCTACATAATTTAACTCCCTCTTATGAACATCGTACTCACATATCTCTAACAACTCAATGATACAAGTAGGCCTAATTTAGAATGAATTACACAATCTAGAATCATTTCCATGCAAGACCATTAAAAGAATATATAAATTCTACTTTTCTTTTGTCATCATCATTGTTGAATGATCTTAGGGTTTAATTTTTAGTATCTTGGAAAAGTACTCCAAAGTGAGTGTGATATCAATTAAACAATATATTAGAAGCATTATTTTATAAAGCCAATGACAGATGGCAGCGTAGAGGTCGCCTTCATTGTCAACGGAGCAAATGGACAAGAAACTTCAAAGGAATATGCATATGTGAAAGTGTTGAAATAGCATCAAGAGAACAAACTTAGAGAAAATCAACTTAGATCATATGGAAATAAACAAAGAATTTCCAATTAATATTCTTATTAGGAGAGATGAGTTATTCAAACTTTCTCCTATAAAAAGGAAAGGTGGATTATCAAAACAAAAATGGCAATAAACTATTAGATCAAATTATTAAATATTATGAAAAAAAATTTTAAAGGATACAGTGAAATGATATCAAAGTATTAATGTAACCAATGACGTTATCCTCGTATCATGATTATTCAGGAAGGAAGGTGTATTCTTTTAACCTCTACTTACTAATGACCTAACCTTTGTTTTCTCTTTTTATGAAAACTTTTTCTCTCCATTAGGCTCCTATCCTATATCTCTCATTCAAGCTATACTCCCTTCTTAGACAACTTGATAGAGATGATAAAATGTTTTAGTGTAGAGCCTGATTACAAGTATAAAGGCATATGTCAAGCTGTGTCACATATTATATTATGCAAGTGTATGTGACAAGAACATAAGTCATGATTATATTAAAGAAAGAATAGTATGCAACTTTAGGACATAATAGTTAAGAGTACTATCTCTTAACACATAAATTGATTTATGTTAAAGAAAGAGTACTATGTAACTTTAGACAAACATCATTTTGATATTTGAATGTGCTGCAATCATATAAGATGATAACATAAATCAATTGTCAAAATAATTGCTACATTTGGTTTGATGAGTAGAACAACATGAAAGCATGAATAAAATATGTTGCAAATTGGGAAATTAAGGAACAGAATAAGTACTTCAAGACTGACGTGAGGCCCAGGGAGAGTGCAAGAATATATCCATGTATTGGTTCAGAACCTGAATAGTGAAAGCAACACATTATTGAAATCATCAACATGCTGAATAATAAGTCATGATGTTTGTACGGAAAGTAATTAACATTCAAAGATCAAAATAATGTTTGTCCAATGTATCTCTTAACACACAAATCAACAAATAAACAGGTTGACAATTAGTTTTAGCATGCTTAACACAGCAAAGTCACTAAGTTAGCAATATTCATGAACTTGTTATTAATGATAGTGACGGCCAGTGTTGGTTAGCCCAAAGAACAATAAAACATTTTTCATATAGAACCTCCAAGAAAGGTCTTTTAATGCACTAGAAAATATTTCTAAAGTAAGATCCATGAGCAAAATATTGTAGAAGCACCAAGCTTTCCAAATTCATGTCATATATTTTGACAAATATTAACAACAGGTAAAGTTTACTTTCCTCACACATACCTTGTTCATCGGCTCCTTCTTAGACTGTTTCTTTCCCTTAGTCAATGATTCAAGATAGCATTATGTTAAAAAAAATAGAAAAAGGATTTGTGTCACCTGGTTTTACAAAATTATGTTTTATAGATGTAACTGTTATCACCCACATCGAAGCTTTCTAAATGAAGATGCATCAGACAGTAATGGCGCAGTATTTCTCCTTTTCATTGGCATTGATCTCTTGTTCAACTTGGAGGAAAACTCTTTTAGAAATTATTTTAGTTAATTTCTGTTCCAATTTTTTATTAAATGATTATTCAACAAACTCAGACATGAAGTACTGGGACTTTTAAAATGAAGAACACGTATTATCACAACTCTAGTGCCCTTAATTTTTCTATTTATTTACCTGAGTATTATGCAATTGAAATAGTTTGTCATGCAAGAAACAGGCTTGAAAAGTTAAAAAAGAAGATTTTCAATTAATTTTTTGGTATTTAGAAAAGACTTACAATATTGTATTCGAAAAACATTTTAGTAGCCTTAAGAATTAGAAAGAATTAATATTACAAAATTGAAATAGTTTGGACAAGCCAGAGATAAGCTAATTAATACTCATGTAAGAAGTCAATTATTGAAATTTTCTCCTACAAATAAATACGAACATGATATGATAAAAACCATTAGAAAAAACATGACTTGCTTGAAAATTAACTACAAGCTATTATCATAGGCCAATTAATGATTTCAGAATTGGTCAAATCAAGGCTCCTTGTAGCCATAGTTATATATATTTTCAATCACACAAAATATGCATCGACTAGCCAAAACATTTAGGGTTGAATTTCTATGACTGGGATAATAATTTTCAAATAGCTATTATCATAGGCCAATTAATGATTTCAGAATTGGTCAAATCAAGGCTCCTTGTAGCCATAGTTATATATATTTTCAATCACACAAAATATGCATCGACTAGCCAAAACATTTAGGGTTGAATTTCTATGACTGGGATAATAATTTTCAAATAGAAGTGATGCCCATATCAAACCAGTAAGAATGTTGAAAACAATATCATTAAGATTTTAAATGCATTTAACCATATCTTCATAAACCTCCAATCAACCTGTTGAAGTTATCCATTAATTATGGCATTAGGTTTCATAGCATGAATTAAATTTACAGGAACAATGTGCATTAGACAATTAACAAATCCAAAAAATATTTGAGATCATGATCTCAGAATGAGATGCTAAACCTTTCTGCAGAAACTGAATGAGCTTATTAAGAATCAGAGGGCTAAGGAAACCAAGGCCATCATTTACAACCTGCACAGTTTTAACATTTCATGACTAAGCTTCAGTCTATGAATGAAATTTCAACAAGATCAACACATTGAACCAGCCTGGGAATATAAATAGAAGAACTACTGAAACAAATGTGGATTCAAATGAGCATGCATATGGTATGTGAATGAAAAACTGATTTTATATTAATCAACTGGATATTTAGATACATGTACAAGCTTCATCAGAATAAATAATAAATTCAACAGAAATAGTAACCACTGATGCAAGTGGCAAACAATCCAAAAATTTAGATGTTGGTTATAAAGCACAACATTTTAAAAATATTTGGTGTTCAATGGCAAATAGAATTGGTTAAAACCAATGCAAAGTTAGGAAGTTTGAAGGGTTTATTTGCTCTATGAAGATAAAAAAAAATGGACTGAGTCAGGTCTAACTTAACCATAAAAATTCAGCCAATCTAAGTGCTACAGTACATAGGCTTGCAAAAAAAAAGTTGATACTGGATAAAACAACGTGGAAAAAATCATCAAAATTAAAAATCAAAAAATTAAAGGCAACTTAATCCAGATTCCGAATTATGTTTATGTTTATTTATCTATGTATTTATGTTAAGTGTTAATGTATGCATGACCTATGTGCATTACAACAATGTTGAGTTGAAAGTGTAGCCATAGTTATTATTACAAAGTATGTGATCTAAATGGATTCACCAACCTTTGCCCACAAACTTTAACTGCACACAAGCAAGAGAGCACTCAGAAGAAAATTTATTTTTGAATTTAAAGAAGAACATTTTTTCTTTATTACTTGTTCTTCTTCATGAATGAAGGCTAGCTGCTAGTATAGCACACGTAGCCCCTTTTCTTCTTGCCACGATTTTACCTCTATAATTGTCTCAATATTTATATGTGCATAAGATAAATATGCAAATAAGCAATTTAGAGCTCAAAATGTAGCCATGGTTGTTAGAGATTGTGAGTGATCTAAATGGATTCACCATTAAGAACCTTTTTTTATGCAGATTTTAGGAATGCACCTGCAAGGCACTCCTATTTCTGTCCTCTCTCAACATGTTTTACTATGGATGAAGACTCAATCTTGATCATCTACATTAGCCCCTCTCATTCTCTCTTTAAAAATAATCCTCTCTAATTAGCTCTTCATTTCGTTCATCCAATTGGTCATGATTCTCTTTCTTTTATGCCCATTACTTATAGGATTTTAGGTACCTGTAGTACTTGTATGCCACAGACAGAACTATATTTATATTTTTATGGAATTTCTGTCGAGTATAAGCTCAATAAAACATAAACCAGAAGATTGTTTTGAAAAATAATCAAGAAAAAACCTTAGATATAAGCAAGCATAGGTTGGCGGAAACAAGTCAAGAAAGGAGACTGCTACTAGATTGATAGCACTTCAATGCAAAGATGTAATAAGGTAGTTTATCAACCCTACCTTTAGTTGGGTCGCATGTTGTCATATTATTCTCCACAGGAAAAATGAACCAGGTAATTACTTAAATTTATTCATGTCAGCATAAACTGTACTCAAAAAAAACTTGCAGCCTTAATAAGCAAATACTATTTCTATCATGTTATCATTAAAGTAAAATGCATGTTAAAAGAGCAATATTACATTATTTTGCCCCCTAAAAGTAAATTACAGGGGCTATAGACTCCCTCGTCATCTAGGATTCTTCATTAGCTGAGCCGACCACATTGTGTTCATCGGCATTTTCTATAGTTCTCACCTCATCACATGCACACCACCCATGTACACGTCTTCTATTGAGCTCACCATCAAGCATCTTGACCTCAAAGTCAAGTTCCCCAAGCTCATTTGCAAAATCATAATTTTGCATAGCCTACAATTGAACCTTGGGCTCCTTGTTCCAATTAGAAATCCTCTATTTGTTCTTCTCCTTGCCTCTACAAAATTAGGGATCAGTCTAACTTTCTTGGGGTGGCCTTGGGTTGTCGAGTTCTATGCACCCGCCAACGCCATTCACGAACCCACGGTTACTCAAGAAGCCTTCGTCTTCATTCCCCTCCCATTTTAAAAATATCCAAGAGGTAATCTCATCTCCTATTCACCCTTAATCCCTTCCTATTCAATCTTAACCCCTCCACTTGAGCTCAATCATGACCCTCACCTGCCAATTGCTCCCTCTTCAATAAAGAGCTACCTCCCCCCACTAGAGGACCTCCAACCCTCCCCTTACCACTTGGCTAGCCACCCTAACCTCCCCTGTTTCATTGCAACCACTACATTAGTTCGCATCATCAAGTCTTTACTCGTCCAGAGTAACTTTGATAACCCCATTCCTTACCATTTTTCTTGCCCCTTCTCCTTCGATTACTTGGAGCCTACCCTAGACTACCCACAACTTTTCATTCTAGTCCATTTTATCTCTCCCTATTATCATAATCAATATGGATCATAGTGTTTTAACCGCAATAGGCATCTCACTTGAGCAGTCTCCACCCTATCAACTTATTGTTTTTTCTCCACTCCTTCCTACCCCTAACCCAACCCCCATCGACCATCTCTTAACTAAAATAGCCTTATTTTTTTAGAACTTTTGCTTCTAGCAATTGGGCTTTTTCGTTGATATGGTAATGTATGGATATCTCTAAAAAAGACATTACCACTACTAAGGATTAGTAGGATCTCACTTTTTAGCTATTGCATCAAGAGGCATCCTCCTATAACATCCTAGATTTCTACATAGTGTTTTGTGCTCATATATTTTTTGAGACTATAATTTTGATATTGTTAATAATTAACAAAATAAAAAATTATTATTTGAAAGCATTGCAAGAAGTGTGCTAGACAAAGTATGTCATCACATGAGAACAATTTTGAAAGCGCTCTTCATACAGAGAAAATTCATAAAGCTCGCAATTTTAGAAAGTCGTTTGAATATGTTACAAATAATCTTAAAAAGCTAAGGGATTTAGGAATTATTATAATTATTTGTCTAGCAACCATTAAATGTATTCTGTAGGTCTAAGCAGCTGCTGTCCCTTCCAACCCTGTTAGGTAATTGTTTCTCTCCCTAATTGAGTAAGCTAAAGGATAGATTAGTAATTAAGTAAAAGCAATATCTAGTTCCCCCTTGGGATAAGGAGAGAACTTGGAGCTTAGGAGAGAGCGAGGAGGAAGCAAGGGAGCTGCTGAGAGCTTGGAACTTGGAAAGTGGAGCTGAAGAAGAGGAGTGCCGCTGCTGTTTGATCAGGAAGTTGTGAAGGGTTTGATGCAAGGAAGCAGTGGGTAGAAGCAGTCGTCAGAAGCTAAGCAAGTTGTTGAGACTGCTGTTGCAAGGGGGAAAGCCCAAGAGAACGAGGGCTGTAGCTGGAATTCTAAGGAAGAACTAGAGAGAAAAGGATCAAGGTGCTGCAAAAGTGTTGCTGTTCAATTACTGCAGCAGGCTGAATGTGAGAAAATTCCAAGAATGATACAGCAAGGACCCCACTTTGGAAAAAGGCTGTTTAAGCAAAACTGTAGCATGAAGAAGCTCAGCGAGGTTGACTCCTTACCTGATTTTTCCCCTTGTAGTTGCTACAGTTTTCCTTTATCCTGCGTTCTGGAGCTGTTTGGAGAGCAATAGGAGTTGTTTTGGTGGCTTGAGCTTAGATTGATATAGATTTTGCCTAAGAAATTTTTAAGCCTTGCTGCATGTGTTGCCTTTGTTTGCTGTCCAATTTGCATGCCCATAGTGGGCATTGCCATTTTTGGAAAAGCGTTTGGAAGTTTTTGGCTGTCGTTAGAAGGGACCTCTTGACTGCTGTAAATCGGAGAGCTTTCTGCGCTGCTGCAGCAAAACGCTTTGAGAAAATATTTAGACAAGCTTGTAGGTAACGGCAGGCATGAAGAAGTATAGAAGGGCAAGCTTTTGCACAAAATTTTCTTAAAGTTTAAAGTATAGCTGGGCAAGCCCCTGCACAAAGTTTTTTAGAAGTTTGATTCTACTTTTCCTTTCCAGCATACTTTAGCAAGTACGTTGAACAGGCAAAAGCGTTGTTGTGGACCTTTATCTTGTTTATGGGAAAGTTCAAGAGTTTTCTTTTGTGCAAATGTGGATTTTGCTATTTGAGAAAAATATGAGTTTAAGCATATGTTTGGAAAAAAAAGTGAACTCTTTTGAAATGACTTGTGCACTATTTGATTGTGTAGGTAGTCAAAAGGAAGAATAATGGAAAGAAAAACATCCCAAAAAAACCAAATAGACAAACTAAGATAATTATGGTATAATTAATAATTGTTATATACTCATGAGCACTATATTTATATAAACATGATAGTATGATATCATTTGGTATGTGCATACTTATATTATGATAATAAATGATATGTTAACTAGCATCACATGTCATATGAATTGAGATGGAAGCATGAGCAACTAATGCATTAAAATGCTACGTGTACTAGAGCATGAATACAAGAGAACTTTAATGAACAAAAAAGGAATAAAAACTATGATTTAAATATTGACATGATATGCAATGAGAAAGATTTGTGTTTTGCTATAACATCACCCCTAATAGCCACACTCTGGTATCGCTATGACATGGATGAGTGGAGATGATATGACATAGCTATCGCTATGAGTTTTCTAAGAGAGTTGGCGTCAAACCTCTTTCTCAACCATTATTATTATATTGACGAGCTAAACTCTGCTATTGTTATAAACTGGATGAGTAGAGATAATATAAGACTACTATCACTATAGGCTAAAAGAGCAATAATGATATGATATGCTTAGGTTTGAGATCTAAATTGAGATATGATAGGATTCCTTGAAGCTAAGAATAATAATTATTTAAGAAAAATATGACTCATATTTTAAAAAAGATAAAAATACTACAAAAACATAAGAAAAGATTAAAAAATAATGAACAAAAGAAGTATTAAACTTCGAAAAACAAGATATTATTATATATGCTTATATGATATGCATTATACTTTAATGAAATGTTTTTATTTGAATATTTCATAAATATTATACACTTGTTATAGTTCTATTATTATTATAAATCATTATCTTGTTGTATTACTTACAAATTTGTTATTTGTAGCTATTAGTTTATCAGTTGAATTGTTAAACCTATCCCTTACATTATCCATAGATAATCATAGAGTAAGAAAACCTAATGGCTAACTGATATAAGTTCTTGAAACAGTGTTATAAGTGTAATGATTGTTACCATACTATATTATTTAATCTGAGACAATTTTTGAATTTCTAAACTTTGTGATGTTGTTAGTCTTGGTTATGATTTGTTGTGTTTTATGATTTTTGAAAAGTTGGTTCAAAAAAATATTCTATTTTATCATCATACTTATTTGAAAAGTTGATAATATCCTTGATCGTATCACCTACTCTAATATTTTTCTAATAATTTATATATTTTTTATATTTTTTATATTTTAGATATTATCAAATAAAAATGACAGACATGACATGATACCTCCCTTCTCCATTGTCATACCCCGCCCAACCAAATAATAAAATAAACCTAATAAAAAACTCTAAAATACCAAATTACTAAGTAACACAAAGTATGCAACAAAATCTTAAGGGCATAATGCAAAATCAAGCAAGGTTGATGAAAATGTCATAAATCCAAATATAACGTTTGACAAACAATAGTCATGCACACAATCTCAAAACTATCAAAATAACACAAAAATTGAAATGACACTCACACACATCATTCACCAAATAAATATATGTCCTTAAATATACCATCTCATACTTAAGATGACAATTTTTTTCTAGGAACCCTTAGTCTTATAAATATGCACATCTTAACACATAATATAAATAACTAATAAACATAATATGCTCAAGAAACAAACTGCTAGCTATGATAAAAAAAGTATCAAAATGCAATATGTAGTAAACGAATAAAAATTAAACTATAAAGAGTGCATGGCATCTATAAAACTATATAAATGTGTTAAATCATTATATATATACTCATACTACATATAATTATCATATAGTACTAATATCATATAATACATATTATTTTTATACTTTTCTTACTTTTATTTTTATATTTTTCTAAATTTTTTTTTTCTTATTTCTTTATTAAAGCCTTAATTTTCTTATATAACTGTAGTCATTACTCTATGAGATCTCATATCATATCTATCTATGTGACATCAATAATATCTTTAGACCTCCATTAATAACTAAACTATCAAAGTCATCTCCCTTGCCACCACCATCCTGTACCAAAAGTATTAATGAAAATGAGTCCCTACACTCCGTTGCCCAACACCGAAGAGCTCACAACAATAAAAATGAGATTAAATGTCAATCACTATCATGAAACCACCACTCTTATAATCGAGCATGAAGTTCTCATGATAAAAGATCTCTATCTACCCTCAATCTAGGTGCCAATTACAGTAGGAATTATCTTATCATATCGAGCAATCACAAGATTGAGTCATAAAGAAAATCTCATCATATTTTTATTTTATATTTTTCATGAATTTTATTGATCAATAGACTTGTTTGACCAATCATTTTTTTTTGTTATTACTATTCATTCATTTCTCTTATATTATATTCTAATACTTATAACATATACTTATAAACATATATATATATACATATCATAATAATATTCTATCTTATAGATTAGAACATATAGAGATACACATATACCATACAACATGCACACATCATATTCCATAATAATATCTTAATGTAATTAACAATTAACTTATTTATATCATAATTATTTAGTTTATTTATTTATTTTGAGATGTCTCTTCTATTGTCTTTCCTTTTCTTTTATCTCTTTCTTTCATTTGCTATACAAAATATCCATCACAATTTATCAATCCTTATATTTTTCAATTATAACGTTCTCAAAATTTTTTAACCTTGTTTTTTAAGTTTTCTTTTCTGTCAACATTTCTCAAAACATGTTTTTTATATCAAAAGCATTTGCAAACATGACTACTAAAAGTTCCTGAGATCATTCTGAAATTCTACTAAAAATACTTTTGATTTCATTCTTAACGTACCATCAATTCCTCTTGTTATACCATACATTGAACCCAACATAAAGCACATTCACTCTAACATACAATACATTTTTCTCATTTAAATTATATTCTATCACAACCAGACAGACCATTCCTCGACCATATGCACCCCTCCAGTATGTTGAATGGTGCGATACATTGACCCTAAAAATACTTTTGATTTCATTCTTAACGTACCATCAATTCCTCTTGTTATACCATACATTGAACCCAACATAAAGCACATTCACTCTAACATACAATACATTTTTCTCATTTAAATTATATTCTATAATAACCAGACAGACCATTCCTCGACCATATGCACCCCTCCAATATGTTGAATGGTGCGATACATTGACCCTAGCATATAGTACATTAAGCTCAACACACCATATGCTAAAGATTGAATACACCATTTGCAACCCTCAAAGCCTTACTCCATCAACTAATTGTACGATACACTCAGAAATAACCTATCATACATTTTTCTCAAAAATCTAAGTGCTTAAGATACTCCCTGCCTAAAGACTCAACATACAATACATTAATAAATAATGTACAATCCATTTTTCTTGTGGAAATGTCAATTATAAACCTTATTCTTAGCACCATCCGTGGCTCTCAATGTATAATCCAATTAGGCTTAACATATAGCATGTTCAACCCTCATATTATGAGGGATATAGGCAAAAAGTTGCAAGTTAGAAATCTTAACCAAAACCCCATCCAAACACAAATCAAATCCCAAGCAACTAAAGCACAACTTCCAAGCATGCTATAGAAGGAAACCTCCAATTAGATCATGCCTTCTCGACTCTTCTAGAGAAAAATGAGATTTGAGCTGTCTCCAAACTTTTCCTCTTCCACAACTCAAAACATCCTTGCCACTAGTAAAAATCAAGCAAATATTGCTTCAGAACCTCTCTGCCTCTTCCAAACTTTCCTCTTTCTCCTCTAAGTCCCTCGAGCTTTCACCTCTCAAGCAGCTGACGATAATCTAGAAGGGAATAGGACAAGAGTAAATAACCATTTTATTAAGTGTTCAAATTAATAATTCCAATAATAAATTATACCTTCAAAAAATTCTAAAAATTTCAATTGATTTCTGAAAATTATATGTTATATACAAATAAATCCCTCTAAGTGAGACCTCAATGGTATACTCAAAACACTAATCATACTACTAACATACTAGCATGTCAAAACAATAATTTCTCAAATCCAAATCTACATAATCCACAACCATTATCAAATTTACAAATACAAACTTATTTCATAATGAATTAATTAAAAAGCTATCACATCATACTCGACATCACCAAGCAAATGTGGAGCACCAAGGGCTCATTTGTGGTGTACACCCTTCATCAAGGTTGCTTGCTCAAATTTTCCTTTGCCGCCATGTTTGATAATGCTCAGCAAGCTAGCATTTAGACCCTGGGTGATTTTACCATCATCCTTTAAGAGATGGGCCATTGATATTTCATTTGACAAAGATGACTTTGATCGCTTCCTACTATGGAGAAAGTTCACAAGCCTGCTTCATCATCTCAAGTATCTTTTATGCCTCTTTAAGTTTTGTGGGTAAACTTATCATAACAAATAAGCTCAATGTTGACAACTTCAAACTCATGTTCTATCAAGTCCTCATCAAGGTTGACTTGAGCTACTCCTTTCCTACCATGTGAATGATGGTATATAAGTGGTGTATGATTTGATTCCCAACCCTTAACCAAAATTGTAGCACTTTTGAATCCTGTCCTTCCTACCAAGACAAGAGGCACCGTATCCTCAGCCAACCTCGGCCCAACACAACTAAACCCCTATCCCCTCAAGATGGCCTTCATCCTCCTTGTGAGTGTGTTCACTCCAAAGGTCTTACCCCCAACTGAGAGACATCATCCTATACAATCTCCCCCTATGTGAGCCCTCAGAGTAAATTCCCTCCTTTGGTGGCTCCATAATGAATCTCAAGATTTACGTCTTCTTGGGCTAGATTATTATAACCCTCACTCCTTGCCACAGTCTTAAGTTCCGTCACAATTCACCCTAGTCTTTGTTCGTCCTTTAGACATTTCTTCCAAAGGGATGGGAAAGGGTGAACCGTCTCATTGTCCACTAGCTATTCTACCTGTTAGGTTAGACAAGCCAACTTTGCTCGTCTTTCTTCATTTTCGACTATTAGCTTTCAGTCTATTTTACTAAATTTTTTGATTTGACTCTTTTGCTTTTTTTCATTCCCTTTAAATTCAACATTTCAACCACTAGGTTCTCCCTTCAAAAATGCCTAGTTTATCATTTGTTTATTTGTAATACCTTTTTATAGTAATAATGTGAAGTTATGCCCTCAATATCTTAAAAAAAAAATAAAAATGCACTCATTTGTTCCCATTAAAAAAAACTAAAAGAATGCTCTCATTCTAGTGCTCAAACAATTTTGGCAATGAATGTTACATAAGTGCTAATGTTCATCTCTGAACTTAAAATTTTAAAAATGTAAATAAGGACTATAATAAGAACATCATTGCTCATCTTTCCATTGTTAAATGTGTAAAAAAAAAATTGAAAATAAGTACCCTTAGCAAACTTAGACGCATGTATGACCAACCATATGCATAACATATTGCTCTAAACAATGACGGATCAGAATTCTGCATAGTTTTTTCAGCCACCCAACAGCTTGCCAAGATATTATGACATGAAGAAGGAATAAGTTCAGAAGGCAACTTTATCAAATCTTCAAAATTCAGCTGTCTGTGCACACCAATGTCCATCATTGAATTGACAAACTTGAAAGTTAAAGCTTCCCAGAAACTGCAGCTTTTCCTCTCCTGTACAAGTCATTAAAAACAAACAAAAATGAGGAGATTATCTCATGGAGGAAAAAAGGAATCATACAACAAAATAAAGGTGCATGTAGAAAGATATCTCCACCATATGCCAGTATTATTAGGTTCAAAGTTGGGAATCATGCAGCAGCAATAGAAGATGTAGTGCATAAAAAGCCTAATATAGAAAAACAGTTGATATGCCTTGTTACAAGCTGATTGGAAGAGACAAAGAGTAGAAAGCACATGAAAACGCCAGTGCAACTCATCAAATAACGATGGAACAAGGGGTTTCGGGATTAGAACAGGCAAAATCCCAGACAAACACTGCATCAAAAATGTTAGCACAGATCAACCCATGTAAGGTTGGTTTCAAGTGTCAAGGCAATATAAACTAATAGAACTGGCTAAGGGTCAACCCAAACAATCCAGCCAGGTATGGATTACCGAAATTTTAACTTCTTTCAAATAACATTTTCAAATCCAACTTTCACTGGATATGACAAGATTGCAGTGTCATGTTTATTTTGAGTCAAGCAGACGCAGACTCAATGGTTCCCTTCCCAAAATCCAATCTCATTCTAAAAGTTGGATCTATTTCAAGCTTCAACCAGTTTGATAATTGTGTTAGTTCATTTTGTGGACAAACACAAAAACCTTCCGTGAATCTGAACAGGGACTGGTTAACAGACCAAACTTCTAGGTAAAGCAGGCAAAATTCAGTTCAATCAGCTAAAAGACCACTAATAGTGCAACAATGATGAAGAATACCAAATATGTAATCAAAGAAAGCCATACCCGATCTCCATTTGAATATTCTTGTTCCATTTTTGATGTGATAAGTGGAGCCTCAATGGAGTTTGAGTTCCTGGGAATATTCAAAAATTTAATGCTTTAGTTTTAACAATGAAAGTATTTGGAATGTCTTCTCACAAACTAGATCGTACAACTAATTATGCTAATTTATAAAAAAAATGAAGAACTTTTGAAACTTTAACTTCTATAAACATCACGTGAATGCATAGATAGATAGCTATTTGAAGGTTCCAGTATTCAAGCATCACCAAAATTTACAAACATAACCATTTTAAGTCGAAGGCTCTACCAATTTCAATTGCAGGTTTCCCTTCACTGGTGAAAGTTCAAGTGTCCTTCCCAAATATATTGAAAATCATCTTTTTCTCTAACGTGTATGTGTATATATAATATACCTCCACCAACCATTTATATAGTAAGATATCGACTGTAAAGGTGAATCATTGTTTCTTTCTCCAGTCTCTTCTATTATTCATGTCTTAAACGAGGCGTGCCTATGTCTATTGCTCGATGGCATCTTCGTCAATCATTCAAGAGTAAGAAACAGAATCCTAGGTTGCATAAATCACTCCAAAGTCCTCATAAACGTTGCAAGTGTAATGTGGATTTTGTGCTTGGTTCTACCAAAACTGTTAGAAAGTATGACTCCATTTTGGTATTTGTGGTTTTCGAAAATAGCACTACTCATATGATATCAAATACTTCTAATATAACTTTTGCTAACTCGATATTCCAACATTTCATGGGGTATTGAAGATCATAATATTTGCCAAGGATGTAAGTCTTTATGAATTACATCTGCAAAATCATGAGAGAGAAATTGTATGCCCAATAGTTATTTTGCACTGCATGCAATATAAAAAACTTAAGGACAAATAATGATAGTCAATGGCAGATTGGGAGGTTCATTTCAAATGTCTCATCAGTAATCACATCATTTGTCAGGAAACAGAGTTATCAAACAACAATCAAGTTTGCATACAACAGATCATTTATCCATTTAAGGAAGTTACAAGATATGAGCCTAAAAAGTGTGCACACATAATTGAGTCATCCATTTGTTTTAGGTAAATTAAGCATCTTCATTTTTTATATTACTTAACAAATGCCATGTTTGTATAAACAAACCTTTTTAATAGATCAATTGGCATGAGTCAATTTATGGTAGTTGCATGAAATGAGCCTCAAGAAGCACATATTTAGTTGAATTTTCTATTTATTACCCACATTCAGGCTATACATCTTCACTTGCATTAGAAAATTAGTTATAATAATGAGTTTAAGAGCACTTTTGACATAAAAAGGAGAATTGTAGACTTAATGAAATAATACTTAATTATGTTGCAAATAAATTCGAAAAGACTTTCATCATGAACCCTTAAGAAGTTTGCAGCCAAAAAGATGAGACCATAAAAGATTGTCATTAGAGACCGTTCAAACACATGGATTAGAAATGAGAAGGAATGGTGGTATTAATCTAGTAGCCAATAAATCAAATTGATTGTTACACAACAAACTAGTGCTCCTTATCATTGTGTGCACTTCATTAGCCCCTTACCAAAAGTCATATTTTCTGCAGCCCAGCCACTACATTTTATTAATGAAGACAAACCACAATCACAATTATATCAGCCCAGTTGCACACTCCTAGGGAGATATTGAATGAGTAGATGGTTAGTAATGCTAAGTTTGAGAAGCAAAAATATTTGTTCAAATGGAGTTATCCTGTAGTGAACAGGGGAAACTTCCAAACATGTTTGAAGAGCAATCATTTCGATATTTCTCAAATTCAAATCTTTCCAAGCCAGGAAAGACTAGTATGGAGTGATTTGTGTATTGGAGGCATAGTTAATGCCAGACAACCGAGCATTAGTCTGGCTTGCCATATCCAGGGTATTGGCACTAGGAATGGGAGCCTCAATTGCTACAACTTTTTTATCTTTTATTTAGCTTTGAAAGACTAGCAATTTATTAAAGTCAAAAAGAAATCTACAAAAATATTTAAGGTTCCATTCTAAGAGATACTTTGCCATCTTCTACAAAATTAGAAGACTTTAGAGTTCCCCAAAAACTTTGGTTTGCTAAGCAACCATTTCCACTTCTCTTTATTGATGCTTGGGGCCTTAGAAATGGATAAAGTGGACGCAAGATATCAAAGAACAAGAGATCCTGAACAACTTATCTTTTATTGATTAGCTTTATAGTTTCTGTGGAGACTTGTCTTCACTTGCTTTCTTGTCTATAATTTTATCAATGCCTTCCTAATACTTTAATGTTGTTATCATTTCAAACCATATCTTTTGAATCATACATTGTCAAAGTTTAACTCATTTACTATGTTTTAACTGAACCCAATGCTAAATGTTCAACCTAAGCCATCATCTCAAATGATCATTTAATCATCCCATAAGATCTCTATCATAACATACAATTTGACAAACAAAAGTTTAAACAAATGTTGTCTGCTGCTATGTCACATACCAACCTTCATAACCTTCAGTCATCATATAAACCAAACAAAGTCGTGTTGTTGATGTAATGTAAAATCTAGTTCAATGTTCAAAAAAAGACTAGAAAAAAAAAATCTAGTTCAATGTTATAAAAAATAGTAAAAGATCAAGACGATAAAATGAAATGAAATCAAAATAATGAGATAAATTAAACGTAAAAGATCCTTAAAATAGAGGTAAACCACATTAGCTACATGCCTCCAAAGTTCCACAAACTCCATGAGTGATTACAACTTATGGAGGAAGATCACTCAAGAGAATTTTCATACCTTCTGAGTTAAAGGTATTATAAATCTCCAGATTCTGTAACATTACATGCAGAAATCTCCTGTTATAGAGGATAACTAGCCTAACAAACTAAACATTACGCATGCTAAGCTAATGAAAAGCCATTGCCAACAGAAACCCATTGCCTAACAAAACAAAGATGACCTCTTCACTAAAGAAAATAAAGTCCGTTGTTGCCATCACCACCTTGTATGCATAGCACCAAGCCAAGTTTTGAAATGAAGTGTTGACTACCCATTGATAATCGTTTACAGCAGCTTTTTATATTCAATATTTAAGAGAAAGTTCTGGTACTTGTGCACCCACAGAGATAAACCTGTAACCCACGTTATAGCTACAAGTTGTAATTTCTCTCATTACGACCCTATGTCCATAACGTTAAGCTTACATAACATCATAACTAGGTCCCACTCTTAGTATGATCATTATAGGTGAAGATGGTATATCAGGTCCTTTAATAAATAAATAGGTAATATTCCAAGCATTATTTCATTAGTATTTAGGATTATAATTGTCATTTAAAAATAGTCATCAGGTAGGCTATTTATGTGAAACATAAGAAGTTCAAGTACAAAGACTAATGACACAGGAAATGAGTATAAATAGGTATGTTGAGGAAGAGAACCCCTTGCTTTTCTGCGTATGTGCAAAAAACAACCAAATATTATTTTGAGACTTGAGTCAAGCTTTACCACACACACATGACTAACATCTCAATCATGTTCCTAGTAAGAATGAAGAAGAGAGCAAAAAAGATGTTAAAGATGAGTTGTCTCCATAGAAAGTGAGGAGTGATAAAAATTCATCATCTTTTGAAGCACCAAAGGAAACGGTTGTACAAACTTCAGCAACCCTCCAAGATGAAGCAATCACCAAGCATTTCACTGAATCTTTAAGAATTTTTAAGAATTTTAGAAGAATTTCCATCTCTCCAACCTTTTGCAAATCTAGTGTTTAGTTAGCCTATCTATTTGGGCCAACAATCATTGTAGTAAGAAAAATAACCAAATCTACCAAAAAGAAGGGAGAGATTTAATCAAAGGCTTTTCTGTTGTTGCAAGCGAAGAAGAGTTTTGTGGCAAAGAAGTTATTCCACTTCCATAAAAAAATAGGGCCACCAGATGATCGTTGAATGCATGGAAGCCATGGAAAAGACAATTTGGGCCATTTCAAAATGAAGGAAGAGTTGGAGAAAGGTAGAATGGAACCAATTAGTCAATCAAGAGATCACATAAGCTGGTTCGTTTGAGGTAAATGACAGTCGTACTAATAAAGATGGACTGATATGAATATATTTCCAACTGACATGGATATGGGCTGGGTCGCAAATGCATACAAAGGTTACAACTTAAAGAGCTACTAAGGGAACTGTACATTCCAGACAAAGAATTCTATTATTCAATTTTTTCCAATATTCTAAATGACATTTGCAATCAAATAAAAAGAGATAGTGTTGATGTATAAAAGAATTCGAAGAGACTAATACCTAGTGAACAAGAATTGAAAAATCTCTTACAAAAGTATATGAAAAATCTTTTATTTTGCTTAATAAAATGAGTCTCGTATGGTGTTTTAAAATAGAGTTGAGCAACTAGTTGACCTATACTAAACAAGTCAAATACTACTTCAACATGTTATCATATTAACTCCCTCATTTCCTTACATTAATATAATAGTTAATCCCTCTCTCATTAATGAGATATACATTAGAGACTCCTATTGAGATAAATCAAATTTTTCAATTTTTTTCATAAAGATGAAGATTAAGATTTTGCATGTTAGGGTACCAATGTTTGGGTAGCTCTAAATCCACCCTACTGACAAATGCTCCATGGGCAACAAAGAACTTCACGCAAACATGACACAGAGATACCACCGCCTTAAAATGGTTGACAACTTTCCCAAAATTCATATGTTGAAAGAGCTCGTATATTGGTGAGTTCAATATTAGCAACAACACAATGATTCTTTCTAGGTTCACATGTGCACTCCAAAAAATAAAAATAAAAAATGTTCTCATGCCATATTGTGATAATGATAAATGCCCATCTAATTAAACTAAATCAACTACATTTTCAATATCAATAAATAATTAAACAGTATTAACTACATTTTCAATATCAATAAATAACCTCCTTATCTTAAAACAGATAGTTAAAATAGTCAAGAAAATCACCTTATTATATGGATTGTCCAAAGAAGATAAGTTATTGAAGTTGAACATCATGGAGATCAAGTCAACAAAAAAGAAATGTCTCTATATATAAAATGAACAAAAAACTTCTCCAAAGAAATGTCTCTATATATATAGGTTTGTGGCACTCATCATATATAATATAGATGATGCAAAGGCAAGTCACTACATGACAAACCACTAATAGTCAAACAGCATATGAATACTAGAAAATGGTAGCTTGAAAGGTACATTATAGTCAAATTGATTTATTATAGTTGGAGGATTTTGCCTCCACTATAGCTTCTTATTCTCAATCACAATAAGACAACGTCAAGAAACTCATGCAAGTCACTCACTAAAAAGATGCTTGATAATTCATTTGAGGGCACGACACTCATTAGTTAATTGCTAAAATCACTAGCAAAATAATAAAATTTATTATTGTGATGAGCAGAGATAAGGTCGCTTATCAATGATGGTCATGGGAATAACCCTTATTACTCCATTGTTATATGAACCTCCCAAGGAAATAAAACAATGCTAGAACTTTTTTGTATACATACTCTATATCCACTTCTTTTTTAGTTCCCTAGTCAAGTACTATGAACAACTTCAAAGCATGAATTCCTTAAGAGGAACTTAGAATCAAAATTATTTTTATACTTATTGATAGCATATGAATTGTCAATTTCATTTCCAATGGCAGCAAAATGGCACTAGCAAAATAATAACATTTCCAATTGTCAACTTATTGCATTTTACTAGAGTTGTTCATAGTACTATGGTCATGTTAATAATAACATTTCCAATTGTCAACTTCTTGCATTTTACTACTAATGTGCCAAAAGTGGATTTCCAACGGCACTAGCAAAATTGGAAATGTTATTATTAACAGAATAAATGCCAGCACAATCACTAGCATTACCAATAGTCTTTCCAACTTCTATGCTCTTTATTGTTCATTTGAGATTGATATATTGGTAATAGACAAAAACTAAGCATAATGGGCGACTCCATGTGGTGGATGAAGAAGATGCAATGAATTTAAGTCATTGTTGTCTTCTATAGAAGGGAGAAAGAAAATATCTAACATTTCAATTGATGAGCCATTCAAGGCTTCTTTCAAGTGTTTCATATTTTGCTAAGAATCATCATGTAATTAGCATGAGAGAACTTGATTGTCTGATGGTGTTGCAATAAATGCTACTTCTAGCCATTCTTTCAAGGAAAAATTAAACAAAAGAGTTGTCAAAGAAAGCAACAAAAATATTGACACAAAATCTCAAGATTGAACACCAATCAAAGACAACAAAAAAATCATAAAAACATGTTGAAATGAAATAAAAATTGATACAAAAGCTTGTGATGAAAACCTTTTCAAAACAAAGAAAAATCACAATAACAATGAATCTTCGAGGTTTCACTAATTGAATAGATGATTGAGCATGAAAGACATAGACCGCTCCTTTTTACAAATTTTTACACCCTAGTTAGATACAATATTTCAATTCTCTAGAATCCAATCTTTTAAATGCCAAAATATCCTCCTTCTATAGAGGAGAACAAGACCATTAAAACAAAGAATACGCATAAGATTAGGGACTGCAAGGTAACTACATAAAAACAAAATGAAACCATGGTTTAAGACAATAGAAACCAAAGGCCTAATATAACTAAAAATTCATTGTTACTACCAACCCCTGGCATGTATGGCACTTACTACCGACCCTGGCATGTAAGGCACCATGCCAAATTTTGAGCCAAAAAGTTGATAATCCATTAATTGCTGTTTTTTTTAATAGCATTGTGTCTTTAACATTTATGAAGCATCATTAACTACAATACAAGATAATACTTTAAGAGTCCTGTGTGCCTACAATGATAAACCTATAACAATAAGTCATATCGTCTTTATAATTATAAGCCATAAATTCCCTCATTAAAACGATGGGCATACAATGCAAACTTCCATGCTAACTTACTCCACAACAAGTCCTCGCCAATAATGGCTACTATTGAAAAAGATGATACTCATGGTTCGAGCAATGAATAAACAAACAATATTTCAAGGTGATACTTCTCATGTGTCTATCATTAATGCTTTCTTAAGTAAGAAAAATCCTTGGTAGAAAACTATCAATACAAATAGCATACATTATGGCTTCTTTTTATACATCAAATTTGGTATCAAAGGAATATTCCTTTGTGTTCTTTGTATTGATTAACTTTGCCTTTCATTAGCTTTTGATATGAACTCAATTGTTAGGAAAGATGCTAAAGAAAGCCTATTAGTTTTCTTGATTTGCAAATCATGAACATTAAAGGAATATAAATAATATATATATATATATATATATATATATATATATATATATATATATATGTATATTAAAAAAAAAAGATAAAGGTTATTGTCTACCAATTTTGACATCTTTCAAAGTTTTTTTTACTATTCATAAATCATGGAAAATTAAAAGAATATAAAAAAGAGAAAATATATACAAAAAATAATAACTAAAAGAAAAAGAAAGTACGCAACTTCGCATAACCTTGATCTTTGTTGTGAGTTTCACTTTACCACTTGCTTTCTGAGGCTAAAGTTATCATCATATTTAGTTGCACTCTATTTATTATATCTTATTATTAAAATTCTCAATCTATGAGATAATTCTTAGATAATTGAGTGAATTGACCTTGTGATCTTAGGAACTTTATTTCCAAACCTATCCAATACTAAAGCCTTAGTTTGATTCTTTATTGCTACAAAAAACTGCATTTCCCTCTCATGATATATCTCAATTATTTTGGTCTTGAGCTTTCTTAATACACTCCATTTTGGTTTCAATGCATCACACAAGAGACTAATAGCACCAACAGTGGAATCAAACAAGCTTCCAAAGTTCACAACAATTTCAACTTGGTTCAACTTAAGTGTCATGTTCACTTAAAAACCATTTCATTGGCTTGGCCTCCTCAAGGCCACTATTCTAGCACTATCAAACAATTGTGGCACTTTCTATATGCCAAAAACATTACCTCTAGATCAACTATGACATTTTCCAAAACTCTATATCTTGGTCACTACAACATTTCTTCATACATCATTATCAAAAGGATGATGACAGTCAAAGACATCAATGATCATTTGGGTTTTTTCTAAACAAACCACACCAAGATATTTCTTCGAATAGTGTGAGGCAATCATCCAATTATACAAGGCATTGCCCCAACCACATGATACATTGCCCATATAGCTGACTTTTTCAGTTTTGCATTTTTTTCAATTTTTACCACTTTTTGGTCCCACGTCTTGACAAAAAAATCAAACCTATGAATAAACTACCCAATGATGGGACATTTTGCTCATTTTCTTTCACATTGAGTGAAAAAGATATTGATTTGAAGTAGTTTATTTCTAACTAGAAATGATCATACATTTGTGAAGCAATAAAGGAGTAACAAGGAAAATGATTTTGAATGTTTTATTAGTAATAGTATAGGTATTATTCACATATTAAAAAAATATTTGATATTTAATGTACATGCATGACATTATTAAAAATCAAAAGGATAAAAAAATTAGACAAAAAAAATTTATCTCAGAATTAGATAAATAAATCTAATAATCTATCTTGTAATGTAATAGTATATCTTTATATTAGTAGTTTTATTTAGATTTCATAATAATTTATAATATTGGCATGATTATAATATTTCATTTATATGTGATTATTTAAATAAGTGGTTTGGCATAATTTTTATCTATATATCATCATTCTATTTATTATGATAATTATTACTTGTTGCACATCAACATAAAAAGTATAAATAAAAAAATAAAAATATATATCCATTATGATATTAGCATATTATGTCGCATGAAAATTGGATGATAAAATACAACATAAAAAGATAATACTTGGTTTCATAAAATATTATTTTTATGTGATTAGAGTCAGAATACAGTTACATGATCTTACAATGGAACGATGATGCTCTCAGGGTCAGGATATCCTTATATATATATTGCGCCACTTGTACTCTACATAAGATAATTATTACTTGTTGTACATTAACATAAAATGTATAAATAAAAAGAAATGAAAATATATATCTACTATGATATTAGCATATTATGTGGCATTGAAATTGGATAATAAAATTCAACACAAAAAGATGATACTTGGTTTCATGAGACATTATTTTTATGTGATTAGGGTCAAGATACACTTATATGATCTCATATGATAAGATGATGATGCTCTCAAGATCAAGATACCTTTATATATACTGCATTATTAGTACTCTACGTAGGATAACCAAGGTCAAAATATTCCCTTATTTGGTTGGATATCAATCAAATTTATATGATATTCATTATTTGATCCAAAGAATAATAACTCAAAGGCAAACTTGGATCTTATGGAATATAATGCATGAAAAGTTAGGAATAAAATAGTATTTATGGAAAACATTTTTATGATACTTGGCATTACTAGTTTTCTCATACTTTATTTTCTTATTATCAAATATAGTTTTATATTAACATGATTTTCTTTTATTTTATATTGATTGTCTTATCAAATTTATCTACTAAACTCATTAAAACCTCACCAGTGTTTACATCATATCACATGCATCAATAACGCCTAGAGATGGAGGCATTAAGGTTATAAAGGAGAATCACACTCCTAAGATATGGGCAAAGCTTTGTGTGAGCTAGTTTTTTTTTGGCATCTTGATGGAACATTAATCTTAGTTTTGTGAGTATTTTGGTTTGGATGGCTATATGTAGTTTTTGTATTTGTAAATTTTTGTTTTGTTTTTGTCTTTATTTGGTTGGATTTGAAGAGTATGTCATGCCATAATATCCTTTCCTATGTTTAGTGTTCTCATCAGTCCCTTTATTTGCACTTAATATTTAATTTATTTACATTATTAAGAATGTATGAGGAAAAGCACTAACATGCAAACTTTGATTGGTAATCTCTTTAATATTTGTACATCATAACACCCACCAGTTAGTACCCACAACACCCATTCTCTCTTCCACTAATTATTGCTAATCATAATCTTCAATAGTGCATCACAATACCATTTGAATTTGACATTTATCAAATTAATGTCTATATTTGACATCACAATACACATTGCTGCAGATTACAAATGAGCAGCATTTTACAAAAGAAACATTTGATTTCATGTAAGATGAACAAAGACAAGCATATACCCATTATGTTATTAAGAAAAAAACTAAATGTGTTGAAAGTAGTTGTAACTAGCATTCTTGCTTTTTCTACAAATAAAATTACAAACTAAACAAAAAGTAAAACTTTGTAGACCATAGAACTAGTAGCCATACCTGTCCATATTTGATATTCGCATTGCTTTAAGAAAGATGATAAAAAGACCAAACATGAATTCACCAGTAAAAGATAAAACCTCCAAAAGACAGTTCATAACCTGTCATACAAAAGCTTGAAATAAGAACTGTCTTGTGCCAGAATTTCAATTAAAATAACTTCAGTACAGTGACAATACAAACAACACAAATAAAGAGTTCCTAACATAAATTGGAAACATGTAAGTAAAAACTTATTTGAACAAACTGGCAAGGAAGTTTAAAGGTTCTGCATTTTTTTATTGGCATTATATTAGTTCTAATGCTGTTCCGGATGCATATTATGTAAAGAAAACAATATAGGAAATGTAAATCAATGCATTTAATATTTTGCACTCTTCATAAATCGATGATAACATCTAATATTCAAGTCAAATATAATCATTGTTATTCCTTTTTTTAGAATCATTTAGCCCTCTAGATGCAACTAAGCGATAACTTAAGCATTAGGAAAACATTTCTAACAACAAAATTATTGAATTTTCTTATATACAATTAAGAATTTTGCTACTCTTAATCTTCCCAATACTTATTTGCACAACATTCTTAAAGCAAGTTTTGAACTAATTTTAAATACGACTGAATGAGTAGATATTCAATTATGTAGCAAACTACATTTGGGTTAGCCTCATTCTCAGGTGACTAGGCTAAAAAAAATAAGTAAATTAGTTCAAAAGTTTGGTATAACTTGCAAGTAGGTCTCTATCCAATATTTTTTCCAAGAACTCTTCCTAACCCAGCAGTGAAGCAAGTAGTAATGGCTTAGAGGCAGCTGTGCAAAGATGGTGGAGAAGGTGGCATAATACTAACAAAGTTTGGGTGAAAATGAATGGCCAAACAAACATCACCTCCACTTCTTCCTTGTCATCCTTCTTTTCTATCAGACTTCAGATTTGGCCACAAGCTGCCAACAAAGGGGACAGCTAAGCTAACAGTAGTAGCCTAATAGAAAAGAGGGACAACCAAAAAAGAGGGAGGAGGATGTGGTGGTGTCAATCACATTGACCATTTGCCACCATCACATAATTCGACACAGCCACCTTGTTACACTACTCTCGAGCAGCAAAAGTTAACCAACCATAATTTGACATCACCACCTTGTTGCTCTATTATCGAGTAAATTGATCATGAACCTAAAAACAAGTTATATCAAATTAACAGACCAATATGCCTATTCCTAAAATTGAGAGACCTATTTGAGGATTTGACCATATCTTATAAAACTAAATATAATTTACTAGATTATATGATTTCAATTTACATAAAAATACATCAAGAGAATATTACACTCACATGAATCATGAAAGGATATCTCAATAAGACAGTACTTTGTTCATACCTCAAAAGAAGAAATTATTGCCCACAAATGAGGTGTCTCTAATAGAGGTTTCAAAATCCACCAAAAGTACAAGATTGGATTACATAGTACAAGGTACCAATTTTCATATCTTGAAACAAGCAAAATGGTGACCTATCAAAAAAAGAAAGAATAAACAAAATAACTATCAACATCAACAATGCGATATACAATACAAAAATCAACATCAAATGAACTAGTCAACCTCTATACATAAAGAAATTCAAAATTAAAACAATCTTTCTTCAACTACAATATAATGAGTTAAGGATCAAGCATATTAGAAAATGATCAGTGCCAGAAATTGTCTCATATACATAAATTTAGAAAAATTTTAAAAAATCATATTATAAAAAAAAACTAATTAAAGATAAACTTAAAAAGAGTCAACTTAAATATTATGAACATTTTAAATAAAAGTGATAAGAATACCAACTACACAATTGACGCTCCAACAAAATTGATGGATTCTCTCAACGCTCATGGACCACTAAAAGAGGTCGATCAACATACTCCTCAACTCTAAAGCAATTCTCTTAACACCTCTTGCAAATCCCTCAAGACCTCAAGAGACACCATGCAAAACCCCTCGTATTGATAGCTACCTTCCTCAACGCACATTCATTGCTCAACGTTTCTATTGTTAATCTTGAGGATCTTATCCTATCGAACTCAACTTTTTCCACTTAATGTCATATTTCAAGAACATCAGCATGTGATGTTTTCATGACAAATACATTTTTGAGAATATAAACGTGTACAATCTTCCTAAGGAAACATTTTACAACAACTTCATAGAATTACCTTCAATTCTCCAACAATCACCTCCATCACCTTTGAAATCAAAGCATTTGTTTCACATCAACTTCAATATTTAAGTGATTAACAAACATCAACAAAGGAATCAAATCTAGACTTCATAGCGTTCTATCCATTGTAAGCTCCAAATTTGATAGCATCTTTCTCTCTTTTAACTCCATAAAATGTTACTTCATATATACCATATCTTGAAAACTCATGACCCCCCCCCCAACTACTCTCGATTCATTTTACTTGAAAACAACAACCAATTCTGACATTGTTGTGCTCCTCTATGCATTTCTAGCAAGATGTCCACCTCACATTGTTACCTACACCATTTTGTACACTAGTGTATTCAGCTCCACCTCAAATTTATCTTCTCTACATGAGCTCCTCCTGCGTTTTGTTCCTACATTTACTGCTTATAACTCATCTATCCTTACTGAGAAGAAGATAGAGAAAGATGGATCATGTCTTTGAGTTTCTTGACCTATTCTTGTTCTATTTAATGTGAAGTCATCCATGGAACCTCCACCTTTGTCATTCTCATTCAATACTAGTTGCACTCCACCAAAGACACATACAAAGCATTACCCACAAAGGCATAAAGCTAAGAGTAGTAGCTTTCAACCACCAACCACTAACCCATGCCCAAGAGATTAGCAAGAGCCCCAACATCTACTCTTTTGCTAGTACTACAAACCCTCAACTTCTATTTGTCTTCCACTAATCCCAAAATGGTCCAACAGGCCCATTTGCTTCAAAACAATGACTACAAGGACAACACCTATGCCATTATCTATTGGCCCCGACGCAGCTCAAGACCTTGAGTTCATCATACTACTTGTGGAAATTACATGGCTCCTCATGTCCATCATAAGTGATATCATGAAAAATACATAACACGCTATTGTACCTTCTGTTCTTGTAGCTAAATCTTGACATCTTCCCCCTTCCACTAATCAATCATAACAATCTCTTTTCAATCAAAAAGTAAATCAACTCAACACCATATTGATGGACCCAATTCATCTAAAACTAAACTACTATTGAAACACCAACACTATCTTTCTTGATACACTCTGAACTAATTGACATGCTCCTTTCATACATGCTCTTGTATACCTCAGCAATCTATCTTTAAAGTCACTCAACAACCAATCCCACATGTTATTTTATAATTGTGCCTTTTGATTCAATAGTGTCATGTTTCTTCATCCATGATAAGAGTATGAACCCAACCACTAGGCTATGCCTTATCCTAACACGCAACCTTGCATTTATGACTTCCTATTCTACTACTTATCCAACTAAATCTACTCTAAGCCATACCTCACTTATGACACTCACATCAACACCTAAACTCGACACCAAACTTGTTTTATGACCAATTATTTCTTCCATAATTCCTAAAGTATAACCCCTTATCATATCCTTACAACATAGTGCTCATTCACATTTATTCACCCCTTGAGACCATCCCACTACAACAACACCTTTAATAAGCCAACTAATTACAAAACCACAAGTGCTAACCTCATCCTCCAATTGAATATGTAAATATAATGTACACAATTATTGTAAATGATGCTGATTGAAGTTTTAGACAAGAAGTTTGAGGATCGCCTTCCGGCTCCAATCATGGGAAAATACGCAAATATTAACTTTGTCAAATTTATTTCCTCAATTTAGCAGTGACAATCTCATATTCTTGGTTTTTTATGTGTCTACACTTGTTTCCCTTAAAGAAATTACAAAGCCAGTCTTTGAATCAACATTTTAAATTATGAAATTTCTCTACATACTCATCCAAGCATTCAAGATGCATACAATTTCAACAAATTGACATGCTTCTTCCATACTTCTTTGCAAGACACTCCTTAACCACCACTAGACAAATGACAACAAGGTTCAGGGGGGAGTGAGGCCACACCAATAACTTTTCTCGATAAGTCTACAAGGGAGGAGGGAGTACGAGGCTCAAAGGGTGCCAAGCCCAAACTAAACCCTTCTATTGAGGTAGCTCTGAGGGTGGATAGAGTGCAAGGATCCAAGTGGTGGGAAGTTCTACCCATTCAACCACTTTGACATCTGCCACTTCTCTCGACACCATCACAAACATTTTTGTTACCAATGAGTATGCTTTGCATCAACTTTAGCATCCACGTCAAGAGGATAATTAATGCCCTTAATAGAACACTTAAATATTTGGAATTTTCCTTTATAAATAAAATGACAATTCTAAAATGTTGTTACCAAGAGACCTCCAAAGGATTTTAAGTTCTTGAATATAAATTAATTGAAGTTAATATAGAATAACATGGCACCAAAGAATTCATATAGCCAATCCTATCAAATACAATTAAGTTTTGTTATTATTTTTTTGTATTCCAAAATAAAAACAATTACGTACCAATTAAATTTTTTTATTTGGAAATTTTTTATATTTATAATTGAAAAAACTTTGGTTATTAGCTTTGCATTATTCATTAACAAAACTTTCACCGAGGAAATAAATTTGTATGCAAAACCTAGAAAAAATTTGTCCTAAAGATTATCATAATATATATAATAACATAGAAAAAGGGACAGTACCTTACCCAGGTAAGCAATTGAGAAATTTTGTAAAGCCAATCATGATACTCAGTTCTGTCACCTTTGAAGCTTCCCTCCAGAAGTGAAAAAATATTATATAATGAAACGCAGGCTTCTGCTGAAGGAATTGCATATAATAACACCTTCTCCACAACTCTAAGATTTAAATTCTACAAAGAGAAAGTGTTTCCGTAAATCTAAAAGACTAAAAGCCACGTCATTAGAAAAGATTCAGAGCTTAGTATCTAAGTTAGAAAAAAGTCGTTCTTTTTTGCCATTCTATTGATTCAAAGCCGTGCCTACAGTACTTACCCTTATCGTTACCCGATCTCGCCCTGCATTCCATCTAGCCAGCACCAGTACAAAAATCACGGATATACCAACTACATTTGCACCAAAGCCTAAAACTGTGTTATGGCATTAAGGACAAGCAATAAGTAAATCATAAATCACAAATTTAACCTAATAACCATCCCCCATCACTTAAACAGCCATTCCTGTGGCAGCATTCCAAAAGGATATAAATTCTCAAAGCAGGGTGACAAGCCATTTCCATCCCACACCTGCAAACCACAAAAACAACATTAATAAACACGATTCATTTATTAGGGCCTAACCAAAAGAGAGCAAAAGTGCTTAATCGACGACACTGTCAGTGGATTGTTGTACAACAGAAAAACGGGGTTAGAAAACGAAAAACAAGAAAATTGCAATAATGGTGACAGGTGAAATGGAAAAGGCACCCTTCAGAAAGAGGAATTACCGATGGCGATTCAGGGCAGAGGAAATCCATAGGCAAGCTGGGAATAGTAGCGCTCACAGGCGGGGTAGACACGAAGGGCTTAAGCGTTGCAGAGCTCGCATGCTCCACGGATTTATATAATAGGAACGAACGTTGGAGTATGCTAATAATAATGAAGAAGCGGCTTAACGTAACGTTTAAAATTTATCGGGTTTTGGAAATGTACACGTGGCGTGGGAAGAGGTTAGTTGGTATACGAAGATGCGCATGCGCGGAAATGATGGTGTCCTCCGCGTCGGATTGCACTTCACGTTGAAGCTGTAGCTTTCTGAGTTTGGATTTTTACGTAAAATTTTGATTGTTTTAATATGGAGGATGTTTTATTTGATGTTTTTATTAGGAAAACAATATGCTCTATAGATCAATTAAATGATCGCAAACATGATTTAAGATTTTAAAATATTTTTTATATATAATTATTTAAGGTGTGAAATAACTATTAAAAAATAAAAAAAAGTTTTTTAAATACTTAATTAATCTTTTGAATATTTTATTTAGGTACATAATAATTAAAAAAATCTTTAAAAACTAATTTTAACTTATCTATCACACCTTACCTAATTTCACCACTCAATGCAACCACGAGTAGCTTTATCATCAATTTGATCAAAATTTTATTACATTATAAAAAATATTATCTATCTAATTAAGTGACGATGATATTAAAACTAATTTATACTCCTTTTAAAATATATTTTAAGTCTATGATTCAAATTAAAAATTAAAAATGGATAGAATATCTCTTAAGAAAATTTATTTTTTCATGATATATATTCACAAATATCAATAGATCATAAGATATATATATATATATATTATAATATTAAAATATTCAAATATAATCTCGATAAAATCACATCCATAATGTGTCCACTTATCAAAAACAATAATAAATTATACATATTTTCATGTAGCTCATATATAATTATTTAAATTTTTTCCTTAAACAAATGAGCAGTATACAAAAATAAATATCAAAAATCTTCTCAAATTACATACTATCAAACTAATCTCATCTTAGGTGCAATTAAGATTTCTCATCTCTAGATGCTTTAAGAAATTGACATATAATATAAATATATAATAAATTTAAAAAATCTAATAATTAAATTATTCTCTGAATAATAATATGAAATAAAACAATATAACAAAATAAGCTATAAAGAAATATTGAACATTAATTAAGTCCTAGCATTAGGACATAAAATAAATAATATAAACAAATAATAATTACTAATAATATGAAATAAAACAATATAACAAAATAAGCTATAAAGAAATATTGAACATTAATTAAGTCCTAGCATTAGGACATAAAATAAATAATATAAACAAATAATAATTACTAATCATCGTATTAAAATATATAAATAATATAAAAAAAATTATGATATTAGTGTATAAAAAACAATGTGAACATAAAAGAGCATAAGATTAATTTATAAAAGCATATAAAACAAAACACATAAAAGTACGTAAAAAATTATAATCTAAATAATAATATGAAATAAAACATCACAATAAAATATTCTACATAAAATAATAATGAACATTAATTAGGCCCTAGTATCAATATATAAAAACAAACAATATAAACAGGTAAAAACTTGTAATCATCGTACAGAAAATATATAAAATAATAGAAGAAATCATGGCATCGATTATAAAAAGGAATATAAATATGTAAAAGCATGTGATTAATGAATAGAAGCATATAAAAAAATCAATACATAAAAAGATACACAGATGTAACTCCTAATTATATTCGTACCTACATATTTCTCTATCAATTATATTTCTATTTAGTCATCTAAAATCCAATCTCTTTATATATTTTCATTCTAACTTTTTACACTTATATTTTCTTAGTTTTTACGTCCTGATGCTTTTCATCCACTTGATAATGCACATAATCATTATAACGGATTAGCTACTTCTAGAATTATTATTATTTTAATGTCATGGGAGTTCATCTCATCTCTATAATGTATACATTATGCACATAATTTATAAATCTAATATAATAATATCTGACATCACATCATAACATATAAACATAATTTGTAGGTATATCACATCATGTCTATCACATAATTAATATCATCTTAGGTCAAGTTTATATCATCATAATAAACACATCTCATGTAATGTTTACATAATCATAATAGCTCTCATCTTTAAGTTGTCAAATCACAAAGCAAACAACTTATCACATATTTTGTACTATTAGATTACATAATAAATAACTCACCACATATATAAAATATTAGATTACATACTAAGCAGCTAATTATATATCTAAGCTATCAAATCACATAAAAAGTAACTTATCACATATTTTTATGAGGTTTGATATCAAATATATCATATATCATATTATTATATTATCTCCACTCATAAAGACAATAAAATATGACACATGTAGATAATGTCATTATGCTAATCTAGTTCTTCTCATATTAAATTATTCTCATCACAATGTATATATTATATATCAATACCAATACTAGTATAAGCATCAAATTAAGGCTTATATAACATCAATCATATTAGATATTCAAGTGATCACATATTATAACTATCATGTCACATCAGGTGTATGTTGTCTTTATTCTTTTATATATTCTCTTATTTATTTTTTCTTTTCATTATTTTATTCCAATTTCTTATCACAGTACATGTAATTAATGATGTAAAACATTGGTGTATAAAGAGAATAATATTATATTATTATATAAAATGTTTAATAATAATAATCAATACTGTTCACACATTATATTTATTTTAATTTATTATTTCAAGAAGGTGTTGGATCGAGAAGGCTTAAGGATTTCTATTTATTTTTTTATGACAACTCACAATTAATTCTTAATAATTTACTTCTATTTTACAAATTTACATTAAATTAAAATAAATTTTGATTATTAAAAAAAGCATGTTGACAAACTCATGTCAATGATCTATATCAAATGGTATAAGTAATTTTTCAAATCCAAATAATGTAACAAAATAATGTGTTTATGAGACGATATAAAACTATTATTTTGATCTCATTAATCAATAATCAAGTTTTAAATTTAATTGGTTAAACAAATAAAATATAATTTGAATATTTTGGGATAGAATAAAAATTTAGATTATTACATTAGCAATGTATCTATCTTGAAACTTAAAGAAAATAAATGATCTCAAAGACTATTGTTTTGTTTTCTAAGGATAAATTAATAAAAATCTTTGTTTGTAATTATTTTTTTACTTTATAGGTAACTTTTTCCTACTTATAATATGCTAAATATCAATATAAGAAGTAATTCTTTATATTTTCATTGTACTTATTGATTACAAATAAATAAAATAAATCTTAAAACATATTAATATTATTTATATAATATTTTATTATCATCAAACTATTAAAAAATTATTTTAATTATGATTAGAGATAAAACCACCTAATTTTTATTTAAAAAATATTGAACCAAAAAACACTTACCATGCCTTACATGACTTAACAATTAACAAACCTAACCAAAATACTTATTTAATATATAGTATGTAACAAAATCTTGAAGACATGACTCTAAAATAAGAAAAGATAATAGAAAACAAAACCTCATTCTATTATAAATTAAATAATAATAAGAATGAGGTTATATATCATCTCTATCATAAAAATCTTTATCTAACATATCTTTTATCATAATACTAATGAAAGTAGTGTCTTTATCTTTTGTGACACTAAATTAAAGTATTAATGATAATAAAAATAATTTCATTATATCAAATTATTGAGAGATAAGAATATATAAAAAATCTTTTTTTTCATTTTCATATTTTTTATAATCTTATAAATCATGAGACTTATTATTCAATTATTTATTTTTTTATTTCATTTATTCTTTTTTTATATTTTGATACTTGTAATATATATATATATATATATATATATATATATATATATATATATTCATGTATATCTTATGCTATCATATTATCTCATAAATCAAAACATATGTACATTTAATCGATACCATGCAATATACTCACATCATATCTTATAATAATATCTCAAGATAATTAGCAACTAATCTATTTATATCATAATTATTTTAGTTTGTCTATATTATGACTTTTGAGATGTTTCTTATATACTATTTTTTATCTTTTTCTTTTATTTTCTACATACAACTTATTTCGTTTATCAATTCCTTTTCACTTTTAAATTATAAGATATTTAAAATTCTTGACATTTACTAAATTTCTTTTATATATAATTTTTTTTAAAAAAATTAAGATATTAAATAGCTTAACTAAATGAAAATTTGATAATTTAGTTGTCTATATATTTTATCTAACTCATCTAATGGTGTGATAAATCATATTTATAATTTTTAGTTGTGTATATATTTAGTTGTGTATATATTTTTATTTATTAAGACCTTCACGAGAGGATAAGAAACACACTTCTCATATTTATAATTTTTAATTTTATTTCAATTATTTTTTAGAGAGATAGATTCAGACTTATTATATTATTTTATTATATTTTAAATAATAAAATCATAATTATGTATATATTTTTTATCTATTTTTCAAAATATCTAATAATAAAGTTTTTTTACAAACTCTTTTTAAAAATTTTACTTTCAAATTTAAAACCATTAAAATAATAATAAATAATTTTTATCAAAATTTATCATTTATTTATATAAAACTTTTTTAAGCTTACTCTAAACCTCAAAAGCCAAAGACTTCTTCAGTCATCATTCTCCCAACCTCAACCATGTCCTCTCCTCTCAAATTCGTCTTCCCAAAACCTTCCCAAAACCCTTCTCCTCTTTCCCATTCGCAATGGTCCGGCCTACGTAAGCTTCCACTTCCCGTTCCTCCCCTGCCCCAAACCTCGATTGCTACCCTTAAACCCATCTTCCGCATCTCCTGCCATCACAAATCTACCCCCTTTCCTCTCTGCAACGCCCTACCTCTGAAAGTCACAAAACCATCCAGTACCGCCGTCTCCGCCGGCCGCAGCAAGAAGAAGCCCGGAGGACCCTCCCCCGGACGCATCGAGGGCAGCGGCGAGGTCCGTCGTGCCGCGAAGGAAAACGCCCGCCGTCGCAGCCTCCGCGCCTCCCAGAACCGCTTCTACCGCCGCTCTCGTGCTTCCACACAGCAAGCCGACTACTTCACAGAGGAAGAGCTCGAGGCGGTTGGCCTTGGCTACGATCGCGCCGTCCGGTTCATGTCACAGGATCACCCTAAGCTCCGCCACCCCTTCGACTGGTACAAGTATGGAAAATACGGTCCATACTCATGGCGTGGAATTGTCGTCGGCCCGCCCATCCGCGGCCGCTTCACCGACGAGCGCGTCACCCTCATGGGTGAGGTACACAACCACGAAGAGTTTGAGGAGATCGAGCAGTTCGAAATGGCCAACGCCTTTTCTCGCCGCCTAAAAGATTTGGACGACTCCGTGGGACTCCGTCACTATTGGGTTTTCGTCCGTCATCCCAGATGGAGGGCCACGGAGCTCCCATGGCAGCAATGGACTCTTGTTTCCGAGGTGGTCTTTGAGGCGAACAGGAAGGAGAAGATTGATAAGTGGAGCTTGATGGGTCGGATGGGGAACAAGAGTCGGGCATTGGTTACCCAATGCGCTGCCTGGATGAGGCCTGACATCATATACGTGAAGAGACCACTTTACCAGTGTAGATTTGAGCCCCAAGATGAGTTTTTCTCAAAGCTATGGCCGCTACTCGATCCCAGTACTGAGAACCAGTTCAAGTTTGAGCTGAGGAGAGAGAAAAATGGTAGGGTTATTGTTGAGGATTGTACCTACTTCGGTGGATTGTGCAAAATTGTTAAGGTCAGTCCCAAGTCTTATGTAGATGATGTTGTGAATGCATATCAGAAGCTGAGCGATGAAGCAAAGTCGAGGTGTTTGGAGTTCTTGCTGAGGAATCATCCTGTAGAGCTGCTTCATCCTTATACCAAAGAATGGAAGGCTAAGCTGGAGGAGATGGAATTGGGTTGTGATGCACCAGATGAAAGTGATGATGATGTTGAGGGCAGCAACACCGAGATCATTGAATGGATGGAGGATGATGCTTCTGATGATGACAATGAGGATTATGTCATTGAGGCAGGGGAAGTTGGGGAGGATGAGGATGAGGAAGATGAAGAAGAGGTGGTTATGGATCCGGAAGAAACCCAAGAATACTGGGATGAGCAGTGGCAGAAGGCGCTACATAGTTCGCAAGCAATTGAGGAGCTGGTGAAAAGGAAGCTTGATGCATCTGATAGATTCTACAAGCAGCAGATGGAGGAACAGAAGAGAGAGGAGGAAAGCAAGGAAGCAAGTCAGGATGATGTGGATGCAGAGTTGGAGAAGATCAAAGCGGAGTGGAAGAAGGAGGAGTTCAAATGGAGCAGAACTCGGGTTAAGAAAGGAAAGTTACCTCCTGAGCTGTTCCTGAAGGCTGCCGTTCGACCTTTCACATACCGTAATCTTGTCAAAGAAATTGTTTTGATGAGGCATGGCATTATAGATGGAGATATCACTTTAAAAAGCTGAGAACAACTGCAGTTACTTGGATATGCATCCTTTCTGCTTCAAAGATACAGACATCAGCCTTCATTTGTGAAAGATATGTCGATGCTTTGTATCATAGTAGGCCAAAATTTTGAGTCTTTCTTCTTGAACTTAAAGCTACTGGGAGATGAATTCCTGCAAGCTGATTGACAGGTAATGCAACATGATATAACTGTCTTTGATTCAAGATAATTGCTTGTTAACTAGTGCATTACCCTTTTGTTTGTTAGTGTTTATGAAAGAAATTAGGCTTTGCACAAATTGAGATTGGTACTTCAAGCTTTTCAAGTGTACATGCACAAAATAGCCACAGTATACCCTTTGGCTATCTTCCATATTGTTAAGAACTGGGCTTTTACAAACTTCGTTAAGCAAAGATTTCAAAAGTCAGCATCAGTTCTTTGCGAGCTAAACAGTGTTAAATGGGATTCTGGTCTTGTGCTATGAGAAACTAGTAATACACATATCAAGCATTCTACTGTCAAAAATGACTGATAGAACACATAAAAAACATCGATGTTCTAGTTTATTAAATTGCTTATTATGGACATGTCTTGTGTTCATTAACTCAATGTTGCATAGTTTTCCTTGATGCCAAAAAAAACATTGGGGTGGAACATAGTTGATAAATCTTTAAGGAATGACTTCAAAAATGGAGTGAAGAAGAGCAATTTAAAGTCAGTCTCTTGTGTTTATCACACAACTCCACAAAGTTGGCTGATGGTTTTGACTGTTTAGGAAGAGAGGGATCCCTGGGAGAAACTACACGAGCAATATGCAGAATCATTGGGGAAGAACCTCCTCCAAGAATCTCTTTAGTAGGTGTGCGTCGTTTAGAACAGCGATGAATTAAGTAATGGACTATGAATCATGAGTATGATATAGAGATACTTATATGATACTATATACATACAACAATACATACATCACATGGCTTTGGAACCATATGATATGGATCATATAAAGTTGCATGAACTTGGTTTGCTAGCTTTCTTTTTTGGCATTATATTCATTGTGAATGTTATATTTCACATGAAACATATGCATCATATCACATTCTAGTTGATTCGAATGAAAGCCAAGATTTCTTCCCTTTGCTTGTGAGTGTGACTTCTTGGTTGAGTTTTGGGTTTGGGATATGATTTATTTAAGAAAGCTTATTTTGATCAAACATATATATCTTTTTAGCAAAATACCATGCAATGGTTGTGAGGGCTTATGTTGCACAAAATAAGGTTGGGAAACCCATGGGTCAAAAGATCTTTTAGGACTTCACAATAATACAACTCTAATGATCACTTTAAATAACTATTAGGGAAGCTTGTGAGAGATAGATGCTCTTATCCCACTTGAACAAATGTGTCATTTTTAACAAGTTGTCCAACAAGAGGAGTGGGCATGGAGATATTAGAGTGATGTAGTTGTTTACAACAGCTACAAAATCACCATGATGATCTTGAAGAATCTCAGCACCCCAAGTTAGTCCAAGACGACCATATCTCTATTTGGGTGTGATTGTTTTTGGTTAACCCAATTTAAGATTCATCTATTAACCATGTCCTTGTCTTGTTGCTACTTGTGCCATCCTCATCGTGTGACAGATGTTAGTTAACTTATTAATTTTTTCTTTTGGAAGAATATTGGGTTAAATTTGTCATTTTAACCATGTCCTTGTCTTGTTGCTACTATGTGCCATCCTCATCGTGTGACAGATGTTGGTTAACTTATTAATTTTTTCTTTTAGAAGAATATTGGGTTAAATTTGTCATTTTGATTAGTTTTAATTTATACAAGATAGGGTCTAGGGATGATTTTTTTACATGCATAAAAAAAAATTCATTTTAACATCCATTTTAGAAACTTTTTTTATTAACTTTTCAAATATTGCAGTAATTAAATACTACTTTATTCCAATGTTAAGAATGACCAAACAAAGGTACTCAAAAGGTGAGATGAAGCTCAAAAGCAGGCATAGATTCCCAGTGTTTCGTAGTGTTCTCCCATGCAAATCATACATTCTTGAACGTTATACCATCTGTTGTTATTTTTGAGTATAAATGAAAATTAATTTGATTTTATATTATAAAAGATCTTTTTGAGGTTTTAATATAAAATTAATTTAATTTTTGTTAATATCTTTAAGTTTAAGTAATTAAGAGTCTACTTTAGTGTATATTGGGTCAATCATAAGCCTTGTATGGTGCAAGTCTTTCGAACTGGTGGTGTTAGAATTAGATGTGAATCAATTAATAATTTAATTAGAATTAAATGATTTAATTATGTCTATTGGGAGAGATTAACAAGTGGGCCTACCTTTTTTTATTCAAATTAAAAAAATATACTTAAATATATTTAATGGTTTTTATAATTTTTGTTTTAATATAAAATAATTCGAAAAATATTTTTTAATAAAAAGTTATATTTTTGGATATAATTACTGTTGGAAGCCAGAAAAATTGTCAGATATTCTATAAAAAAATATTTTATTCTAATATAAAGGTATGCTAAAAAACTATTTTGAGAATGCATAAATTTGAATTGGGTTGACAAACAACGTTAAAAATATGCGAGCACATTAGGTTTTTTATATAAAAAAAATTTACATTTAATCGTTCTGAAAGTTGGAATTGCAATTTTATAACTATAACATAAAATAAAATATGCAATGGATGTTATTTAATATTAATTACATATATTATAATTATAAATTTAATGTTATCTTGAGATTACTTTAATTAGCACATTTATTTAATAAATGAATTTAAATTCCAGTAGTCAAATTTATATTTCAATTTGATTATAATTTCTAATATTGCATAAATTATTACGAATATATAATTTTATAACTATAATATATAATGAATATAATTTACAATTAATTAAATAAATAAATTTATATTCTAATTATAAATTTAATATTATACATAATTATATTTACTTAATATATTCATTTAATTAAATAAATTTAACTTCCACATAGTATTTATGCCTACTCTTGCTTCTTACTTAATCCTAAACAAGTCACTTAACCCATTCTTCCTTCTCTCTGCAGCAAATCAAGCCATCCCTTAATGAATTTTGTCAAAATCGTAACTTCATAAAACCATCTCTTAGGGTTAGCTTTACCATAATCTCCCAAATCCAAATAGGTCTCACTTGCTTTCCATTTGCTGCTTCTCTGCTCTCAATCCACAATTCATCTGATACCCAGTATTCCATATGTTAAACATTCATTTCAAAGAAGAAATGAAAACATCCTCTCTTCAGCCATAAACCCAAAACATCACCCAAATTGCTATAAAATATGTAAAGGAATACATGGAAAAATCAAATCAACTGAAGCTGCTGTGAATGCAGCATCAGAACTATGTACAGATTACAAAGTGGTTTACTGTTAGATCAAACGTTTGATACAAGATTAGATCAATTGAGATCTAAGATTGTATCTATCAGATTGAATTCTCGCTCCAGACTCCATGATAGCTCATTTGAACTGGTGAACCTTAGGGCATAGTCGTAGAAATGTCCATTGTTTGTGATGATGTATACATTTGATCTGCATGTTTTGGGCACCGAAAGCAAATGCATGAGATCAATCCTGTGCTTGATATGGTTATATAGCAGTCAACATGAAGAGATGTAAGCATTTCAGCTATTAAATGGTAACAGAAGAAGAGGAAATAAGAGATGGAGTGCATGTTGAGGTGTTGAGAATGTGTTTTTGACGATCTTTGGACCCATCATTTCTTGATGAGTCAGTCAATTCGGGATCAATGAGACCCAACCTCATACGAATATTATTATTGATAATTATTAAGGGCTCTTAGAGTTTTTTTTTTTTTCAAGTCCCTTTGAGATTGTTTTTTCTAAACTCCATTAAAAATGAATGTTCTTTCTACCAAAAGATCAATTTTCACTCACCTAAAACACTTTTTCCGAAAAATCACTTCTCAAACATCTTTTCTAAACTCATAAGTCGCTATCAAATAGAGCCTAAACACCAAGTTAACATTTAGCCTAACTACTAAACCCATGTTACATATCAATGATGATAGTGAAAGCTGCAAGTAGTTAGGCAATGAACCACATTTGGCCAAAAACAACCATGAAATCATGCATGAAAGTCATATACTAATATATGACTAGGTGCGATACCAAATTGAGCTCAAGAATTTCACTGGAACACAAGTTCTTCCATTTTTGGTCAACCTAAACTTGACATCAATACAAGTCAATGCAAGTCATCTTGAAAGCACTTTGAGCATGAACTAACTTAAATAAAGTTTGAGCCCAATTCAACTCACCAATTTTCTGATTGTGCAATTGCCTGATCGACCCAATCAAACCAAGTTGTCCCTCCAATTTGCTCAAAAAAGATGCTGTACCCAAACATCAAACCCATGTAAATCACAAACTTACTCTCTCAACAATTGAGCCAATGCTTTGTTTGATACTCACTAGGGTCATATGATGTATTCAATAATACTTTTGAGTTGCTTTGAACCAAACACAAGCTAGCCAGAATCAAACTCAATTCGAAATTGAGTTCATTTCAACCATTATGATTCAAGATCAATTCTATTTGGTTCCATCGATTATGGTTCGAGTAAAAATCAATCTTTAAATGACTTCTAATTTTAAAATAGTTTTATCACCCTTTGGTATGACAAAGTGGTGCAAGAACATCTCACTATTCTAGATATTGTCATTTCAAACATAGCCTTATCAATAATGCAAAATCAACCCAATTAATCCTCAATAGACTAGTCTAGCTTTTTTGGTCTCTATGAACTATTTAATTGACCACAACATTACTTGAAGCACACAACATTCTCCCTAGCAGAAGTCATTTGGTTGTGGGCCGACTACAACATACACATATCCCCATAGCTCATTCCCATTTACTAGGTCACTCAAATCCTAGTATGACCACTCAAATTAGCATTTGGGTCATTATTCCATGTGTTTTGCATTGTGGGACTTCACTAACTTTATTTGTGCCTTAGTTGTTCATGTTTTGTCGCATTCCCACCCTCTTCTTGCTTAGGATAGTATTTTTGGATTTAGTCAAACAAGCCTTGAAGGAGCACCCAACTTGTGGATTAATTCCATATAGAGTTATGATTTGTCTCATAATGTTTTGGCTTTCTTTGCTTTACTTCCATATTATGTAGTATTCATCATTTTCTGTTATGAGGCTCTCCAGATGAGGACTCTTAAAGAATCCAAAATAATGTCAACATGTTTCTCACTCTACCATCATGTGTGAACTAGGCTGAACTATTGGTCTCTAGATTGGATACCTTTGGTTGCGAGAACTAGGCTGAACTATTGAACGTAAACTTAGCACATAATAACTTGCTTTTGGCATAATGTCCGGTATCACAAAGAAAATATATGATCTTTATTTGTTGCCTAAGTTGACAAGAGTACACAGATAACTTACTGTATAGTAGAATCCAATGGAGTGCTTTGAACCTTATTGGTACTTGATATGGTTACATGGCTGCGAACATGAGCAAAGATAAGCAATTCAGCACAACAAAATTGATTGTTGGCAAACAAAAATCAACAAACATAAATCACAGATTCACCTTTTGACTCCCACAGGGGCAGCGTTGTGAATCACATGGTGATAAGATGAGTCAAAAGCATCATTGATTGGTTCGGGTATCATCGAACAAAGAAGCTTCTTTGGTCTCATCTCTCTGATATAATTGAAAGAAACACAATAAACAAGATCTGTAAGAAGGTCATAAAGGGTTTAACAACACAAAAGCTTGCTCTGCATCTCAGGTTTAACCTTTGCTCAATGATAGGTCCTATACAAAATGCATGCAAAGATCCAGAGAAACTCGTAGCAACAAGAATATCCGGTAAATCTGCCGACGGTGCAAATGACAAGGAGTAGATGGTTGAGGGATATGATCCTCTTCGTATGCTATATGACTGCATCAGAGTCACCAGGTTGCATTCAGTTCAAAGAACAAAACAGGTTTAAAAATGTTCAGGCACATGCACCTTAGTTGCTTGAGACACCAAGTGCACTCTAATTATTGTTCCCTGCTCAGAAGCAGTTGCCAGATATATGCCATTAGAAGAGAAGACAACCGCAGCCAAAGGGGAACGATGGGCATCTATCTGCACCAACAAGTGTAAAGCAATTCAAAGAGACAGCTTGGAAGCAATCTTGTAAGGAGGGGGTTAATCCTAATTTGCCTATGTTTCTTTAAGGGTCTAAACTAAAGAAAGTTGGAAATTGGTTCATAGACTTCGAAATTTAACAATTTGATAGATTTCAAAGATTCTAATTTTGGGCAGAATAAACCTTTTCCAAAGAAGCATTTGGTATGCAAAATCTACATTAACCATTTTCTTGTTAAGATGGCACAAGGATTTGAAAGAAGAACATTATCAATTTCATAGTGAATGTTGTCAATAAGAAAATTATCAATTGATGTGAAAGAAGACGATCGTATGAGCCTTGATGTAATGGATTGATTTGATTTGCGGATTTTCCCTTTGGTTTTCAGATTTTTTTAAAACCAAATGTGAATTTCTATCAAACTGAAAGCAAACAAGATGTTCGATTTTGGTATCTATTCTGTTCAATATTAAGAGTGAATTAATGAAAAACTGATCGATGTATTATATATCAAACCAAACTGATTGATTGCACGCCCCTATTACATGCGTTGGTCAGCTCTCAAGTCAATAAACAAATAAATTGATTGCACATGGCCTAGAAAAAGAGTATTATTTGGGTTGAGGTTTCTAATATATATAATCAACTCAAAAAAAAATATGCAGATCAACCCAAATCTATCACCAACATATTGATTATAAGTAAATCAAGAAGCTCATGATTCAACCCCAAGTAAACCATATCAATACCAGGTTATTATATGGATTGATGTGCCTACTTTGATACCTTGACGATCTTAGAATGCATGGTATACAACAAAAATGATTGTGATTCATGCTAGTATCATATGTCATAATCTATGCTTAATCAACCATTCTTTAAAAGAAAGACTCATCAATCCAAATGTAAAATTGGCCAAATTCTATTATTGATCCATTAATACAAATAAACTTAAACAATTCGTACATAAATTATTTTACACAACTATCTTTGACATTAATTTATTTGAAACAACACCAATCTTCATAAATCATTCATTCAAGTTACATCTCTATTTTAACAATATTCATTCTATTTGTATACTTATATTTTGCAAGCCGACATTCATATCAATCTTATAAATATTGTACAAGAATTGAATACAAACTTCTTAAAAAAAAGTTCATTCAAGTTATATCCCCATTTAAAATGCAAATTCAATTTATATATTGACATTTTACAAGCCAAAATTTATATCAATCCTATAAACGTTGTACAAAGATTGAATACAAATTGCTAATCACACAAAATAAAAGATACACACGTCCAACTCATTCTTAAAATTTGATCTTTTTATGGACATACAAGTTCTATTTTTCCATTGCAGAACAATTACTAAGATAATCTACAAGAAATCACCTTTAGCTTCAATCATAAAAGTTTCGATCTTTTTTGAAAGCAAAAATAGAAAAATTGAAAAGTGTGCTAATCAAATTCTACAATTAACCAACAATTTTTTAATTTAAAGCTATACATTGGTGGTAGGTTGTGAAGATCATAAGAAAGTTTGGAATAAGAATTGAAATGCTTATAATTTTTATTTCTAAGCGAGCATATTCCTTTGCACAAATGGAGGGAAACAAAAACAGGTAATATAAATTCCAATGAAAAGTAATTAATTAATACCAACTAAATCATACCACTAATCATTGGATAATCATGATAAGACTGTGGCTAAGCTATATAGAAAAAGAAATGTTAAAAAATGCATCTTACCTGACAAAGTGATTGAAGCTCCATGGTATTGTATACTAAAACGGATCCTTGTGTCATGCTGGCTGGAAGAGCCAAATAACATGCTTCTGAATTAGGAGAAAATGCACAGAGACCTACAATAAACAAAGATAGAATTCCCACAAAGAAAAGAAGCAAAATGACTTTGGGTCTCAAAGTTTATAAAAAAGCAAAGCAATATATTCATAAAAGTACAAGCATAAAACCAGATTAAACTCCTTACAAAATTATGCAGACTTCAAATGGTAGAGAAAAATTGATGGGTGATCAAATAAACTCACAATAAAGAAAGAAATAATTTGAAATAGGAAAAGATTCAATATTTTTTAGTAAGGAGCAAGAGATACTGAGTTATAATCTTATGCATTACACCTAAGCATGACATACTTTAGATATGAATAAAGATGGCTCTAGATTCATTAATATAACGTGAAATAACAAATGTTAAGTATCTTGTACTTGAGACTAAAAATCATATGATGGTGCTTCAGACACACTCGATCTGGTATGAAATAAGCTTAGAATCGTCAATCATGTAGCTACTATATGTAAAATAATTGAAGTACCATGGAAGTAGAGGAAAAAACGTAAAGGCCTTGATACATAATTATAGCAAACTAAAAATCAAACAAGATGAACATTTTTAAAATTGAAAATTTTCCCTTGGCTACAAATGTAGACATCTTCCAAAAATCCAAAGAGCTATGTGATTAATGTGGGGATTTATTTTGACCCAATCTTCAAGATTACATGATTACAATGCAAAAAAAGTTTATGATCAAAGTTTGTAAATTTATTGCAATATTACATGATAATAGTTGCTACCATGGATTCTAAGACTTGCCTAAAATAAAAGATATTGAATCAAACAAAGAATTCTAGACCTATAATCCACAATGCATAAACATTTTTATTTGGCATGCATAAAAAGTTTTTAATTCCAAATTTATTTAGAAAATACAAACATGATATATGCCTATAATTTTTTAAGATGAGTTCTGCATCATAATTCAAAACTACTTCATAATATATACCTAAGTATATCAGTTGGAATTGTGCGATTTTAACAAAATCTCAAGAATCAAAATGTATAGTTTTATAACTTTCAATCTTAGAAGTCAATCAATTATTAGTTTTTGGAAAATCCCAAATCCATTGCCAATTGAAAACCTTTGAAATGAAAGACTACCAAAATACAAACAAAGATAATAGAATTCTTGATTTTTGTTTTTCTCATTATAAAATTGAGTTCCATTGATAAAGACAAGTTGTCCCATAATGAAAGAATGACAAAATTTCTCTAACGTCCTACTTTTGTCACTAACCAAAAATATTAACTTCTCTTACTCTCTCACTTCTTTCTCCACTCAATTCTTAAAATACCTTCTCACTCATTCCTTCTCCCATGCCTAGTAACATAGTAGAGGTTATAGGTTTTAGGTTTCATGGAGCAAAAATAAAAAAAAAAAATCATTGCCATTTAGCAGATAAAATGCTCCACCAAAAAACATCAAGGATGAAAAACTGATTGTGATCCCACAAAGAGAAGCTTTTTTCTTCTTAATCCCTCAAAAGAATTAATTTACAATAGCAGATGAGCACTACATGATTACCAAGAAGTGTGTCTTAACTTCTCTCTTCTTCTTCCCCTATATGGTTTTCCAAGCAAGAGTTATTGATTGTCCTCCTCTCTTGACTTGATGAAGTACTTTGCATAGCATAAATAAACAACTATCACCACCTCAATTCCCAAGAGGTATTGGATTCTCCTCATTTGAAAAGAATAATTAACTTAATACCCAAGATAAGGATTTGGCAAAAGCTTGAGAGAAATGTTATATTGGAGATAGCAAAATTGCATTGCTTGATCTCAAGGAAGGTGTCATCCTTGGCTTTTGATAAAAATAGCTGCCACCCTTTCTAAACTCCCATGAAAAGGTCTTCAATTTCTTGTTTGCCATGTCCTTAATATTTGGAATTCAATTCCCTTCTCCTTGATAACCAACAAGAGGATGTTTGCATTTCATCCTCTTCCCTTGTCAATTTGCTTTACTAGATGTGACTTCTTACTTACTATAAAGATGTCTTAACTTGATCCTTAGAACCTCCTCGAACTGCTACATCAAGCAAAGAAGAGACGAAACTGACTAGAATGTCAACTATTCAACACCTCAACCCTCCTTACCATGATGTGAAGAGTATAAATGGAGTTGACATTAGTGAGAGGTATAGGCCATCCCTTTCCTAAATTCTAAGGGGTCATCCCTTTGTCGATGGGTTTGTTGGAACAAAAGAAAGAAAACCTTTATTTAAAGCTAAATAAATTCTAGAAAATTTTCATTAATTTCTTTAATGCTTGATCTCTAATTCTTAAGTTCAAGCTCTTTCTTAAAATACTAATAGTAGTTTAAATTTGTAAAAGTCTAAGGTCTTAGAAATCGGTCTAATAAGATATCCTAAAATTCTATCTATAAGGACTTTTGAAAAATCTAATCTAACAATAACCTTAAATTTTCTCATATAAGGTACTAATTTATAAGATGCAATCAATGCAAAAAATTAATCTATATAGAAAAAGAAATTCCTTGGATTTTCAACATCCAACAACATTATTTATCAAACATATTTAGCCACCCCATATCAAAAGAAACTAACATCTTGGACCCTTGAACTTTGATGCAACTTGTGCTCCCAAGTGATCTACTTAAATCTTTGTGTATTTAATATTAAAATCTACCTAATCAACTCTTTCAACCATTGTACTTCGATAAGATGCCTCTAACAAATTCTTCTTTCCATGCTCTTTGACTTTTTTAAATGACATAGATTCTCCTAACCTAATTAATGATCTTCAAAATTGGGTTATCCAAATTACGAGCTTGATTTTCCCACAAAACAATCATTATTTACCAAAACTTGATATTTAATTGTTAGACTCTAATGATCTCTTCATAGTTGATTATTTTGTTCTCATTCTCTAATTTCTAGATCACGCCTCTTTTGGCTTATTTGGCCTTAGCATAAGAACTTCTCATAAGTAATCTTTAAAGTCTTAGTCAATGGTTAAAGGAAAAGAAATGCATAAATATTTATAGTAATAGATCCCAATGTACATCCACAAATACATACACACACTTTCACCAACCCAAAAAACATAAGTCAACAAACACACATATTTGGATATCTTTTACTTGCCAAAGTAAAAGATACATAAAAGCTTATAAGAATTAGTTATATACCTGCAAATAACAAATGAGATTTGATAGATTATACTCAGTATCACATTCCAATAAAGGTTTTGCTTCAAATTCAAAAAAATCAATATACAAAATATAAATAAGTAATTGCTAGCTTTCTAGCAGATTTATCACTTTTATTTGAATAAAGGATTTGAAAGTACAATTGTTGGTCATTAAAGGAAATGAATTCACCAATGATCCTTATCATGCAATCTTAGAGCATAAGATGATAGGAACAACCATCTTCATAGTCATAAGGAAGCCTTTTATTGACACCAAAAAAAAGAGTTTGTTTGTTATCCCTTTGTTGTTTAAGCTATTCTCAGCACAGCCCTTTTGATGATCAAAATGATTTTATTCACACCAGAAAAAAGAATTTGTTTGTTATCACTTTTTTGTTTAAGCTATTCTCAGCACAACCCTTTTGATAATCAAAATGATTTTTTTAATAAAAACATATCACGAACTCATAACAAGGATCAAGATTCTAACATGATCAAACATTACAAGGAGCATACAATATTGGAAAAATAGTAGTAGACATGCCATCCTCAACCTTTGTTATTAGGTACCGTGTCTATTGTATCGAGGATATCCAAGCTGTTAACATCATAAATATATGTCTTTTCCTGCAACACTATGATAAGTCTACACAAAACAATAAAAACAATCAGAAACAATGGAATGACATTTCAAAAAACTGCACGGCATGCAAAATCACTAACACATGCGTTTTATTTGAATAATGGCATCAATTGTTCAAATGAATCTACGATACTTAGGCCTATTTGCATGAATAACACAAAGAAGTTAAAGGGATCGATGAAACTGAAATAGAGCTAACCAAAAGTTGTTAACAAAGTCTACAACATTAAATACTCACCTTCTTCTATTCATACGAACAGCAAGAATTGTCGTCAAAAAATTCAGTTCTCGAAGTGCACTTCCAGTGATAAAGTTGAAGAGGCAAAGACGACGAGGAGATAATGCTGGCTTCTCAAGAAAATTCAATAGAACAATTTTATATTCAGATTAAAAGATTCACCAAAATATTGAGACAAAGGAATTAAGAATAAAAATTTTAGAAGAATCAATAAGGATAGTGGGAAGAAGAAAGTAAAGGCACGAGTAGAAGGAATGCATGTGAGAAACCATAAAGGAATGCATGTGAGGAACCATGAGTTAGGTGGCGAGAGAAGAAGGAAAAGAGCAACAAAGGATAACGAGGGTGACCTGCTCCCCCGCTCCAACAATTGCTATCAAGCTTGTGCTAAACAACATTTCAACAATGCTAAATGCACCAATAACTGCAAAAGAAAAATTATTATAAAAAGGTGTTAACCTCATTCAAACGAATATCTGGAGCAGCTAAGAAATAAAAACGAAAGATATTAACAACATAAGTTGCCCTCAATCGAGCAATCACATAATGGAAACCAATTAATTCATTAAAAAGCATATACTTTGTAGTATTCATTCTTAGTAGTTGTGAACATCTAAAGATGCTTGCTTAGATGTTCAATGCATTTTGTAAATGGAAGATGCAGCATGTCACTTTTACAGCTTCACACAACAATTAAAAAAGTGGATGGAATAGCAATAAAAATTATCAAAAATTTGAGAAACTAATTAGCATGCAATCTCCACAATATATAAATTCAAAAAATCATCCATATCACCACAATTGTCAATCCCTATGAAAATATGGATGTGAAATTATAGGATAAATTTATTGAGAACAAATTCTTGTTGTTGTTATCCATGCTCTATAAAGTAGCTATGTTTTCTATTGAGTGCAAAATAAAGTACAGGTAGCAAAAACAAGGAGATGGTATGTGACACACCTCTCTTTCAACTACAATCAATTTATGTAGAAAATAAAAACAACTTGAAAAAAAAATAATATCATCTCATTACCTTACTAACAAGTCTCATTGCACTAAAACTAATATAACTCAAGTAAACAAAATTATCTGATTTGTCAGTGTAGTATTATAACTTGATGTAATCACTGTTAATTTTTATATCAGTTATAAAATATATAACTAAAAAGAATAAAATAGGAGGAATGATCCTAATCACCTCCTAATATTAAATGGGCTCATACAATTTAGTAACAATTTTTTAAAACATTGTTTGTAGAACACTTAAATGGGCTTATCTTGAATAAAATGAAATATTACACATGAGATTGTATAATCTCGTATGTTCAAAACTCAATGGGTTTCCTATTGATCTTTAAATCTTCCACTTGTTCATTAAAATTCAATAGTCCCATTCATCTAGACCTCCATTTATCAAAAAATTTCCTCTCTCTTTAATTGTGTATGTTAATCGCATTATTCACCGAAGTGATAGCCCATTAAAAACATATACTTTAATGGGCTTGAGTTTCATGCTCTTAAAAAGGCTCAAAATTATTTAAAGCAATTTTCTAAGTACAATAAAGATAAATTCAATAAAGCACAGTGGTTTCTTAGACCAATAAACACCCCTTAATAACTGGCATATCTTGACCACAGAGTTGCTTAATTTCTATGGAATTTTTGCCTTGGTGATAAACCATTATAGCAATGACCTTTCATTCAGTTTCTTATAGCCTCCTTATAGCTTGATTTCTGTCTTGTTTTGCAAATCTTCCTAAAAAAATTGGAGTTGTGCATGAAAACTCCTTCATTGAGCCTATGATAGATTCACATGGACAAGAGAAAACTAGATAGTAAAATTTGAACCAGCAATTAATTGTGACAAGATAATGGGAAATCTATCCCTTCAGGGAAGAGATTCATCTCGCCTCCTAGCCTTATCTTTCTGCTACAAAATATAGCATTTGAGTGTAAATTTCTCGTTTTGGGTTTCATGTTCAGGACCACAAAATCCTTTAGTATTAACCTATTTGCAGCGAAGAGAATTGAGCCCGCAAAGCCATTTAATAGAGAAAAAAAAAAAAAACACGGTGATGAATTGCCCAGGAACCGAGCCGACGGGAGGTGATATTAACGCTTTGCGGATTTAATTCACGTTCAAAAAACATAACTTCTATCACAAAAAAGAAAACAAACGATACATCAATCTGCAGCAAGAAAGAATGAAGCAAAGATTCATAAGTTCACCTCTCTCGTAGCGCAATCTTCCAGTTCGCGCATCAAAGAGTTTGAAACCATCCTTGGTTCCGATCGCAAAACAACTGAGAACTCGCGCAGAGACCTTAAACTCGTAAGACAATTCCGAGAAAACCAAAAAAAACACCACTCTTTGGTGGGAAGTTCAACGCAGACGTTTCGTTTTATATATGATAGGGAGACGGGTTTACCTCTCGTTTTCTCCCGGCTAGGGGAACTAAAAAGGAAATTGCAGAGGAAGAAAAGAAAAACGCTAACCTGTTGTCTTGGTTGAATGAGGCGCAGAGAACAGGATAGTCGGAGGAGGAAGAAATCGCCATCGGAGCTTGGTAAAGCTGTCATCGCCGGCCAAGACGGAATTAGAGCCATATGCATGGGGGCTACTTCCACTTTACGTTTTAATAAAAATAAATTTCTATTATAAAAAACACTAATTTCTTATATTTGAAAATAAGTCTATTCATCTCGATATATATTTTTTCACCTATATTTTTATTTATAATACATCTTCCAAAAATAATTTTTTGCTCTCTTCCTAACATAAAATGTACCATTTAATATCATAAATATCAATAACTTTATCTCATTATATCAATATATCATCTCTTTTTGTTTGTCACATATAAACTAAAACGAGTTTTGCTCCTAGATGATTTTTCAAATATTTGAACTTTGTCACAAGCCACTCATTGTCTTATGATTTCACTTCTAGAATATTGCTAGACGATCACTCCTCACCCCCTTCGTTTTCGAGCTTTACATGTATACTTGATAACTAGTTTAGCTTTAATCAACTCCTATGATACACATTTGAAAGAAGGGTTATATCTTAACCTCTATAAAAAGATACATTTTGTAATGATTTTTTCATTAACTATACAAAAGAGTGAAAAAGAAATGATAGACTCATATCTATTTAAATTGAGGGTGGATTTAACTTTACTTGAACAAGAATTGAACCACTTTCAAATTATTGATGCAGTTTACTTTTTATGCATTTTCTTTTTTTTATTGCTAGAATTGCGATTGAATATGTTATAACTTCAAGATTGTATTGGCTTTAAAGTTAAAGTTTTTACAAACAATTTTTACACTCAAGTGTCCCAACCCCCAATCTCTTGTTGTGTGTCATGGGACCAACAAGTGGCATAAAAAAAAGTGCTTTCAAAAGGGATTAGCATCTTAAGGGTCATATGAAGCACAATTTTAATTTATCTACCTTGAATTTCATAACTATTTTTGATGGAAGCTTTTGTGGTGATGACACTTAATCACGATGTTTTGTTAGATAATAACAAATCATAAATATTTTTAATAAATTTATATGAGTAAACTTTCAGATGTTAGATAATCGATATTCATAGTCATAAGAGAATTTAAAAAAGAAAAGAAACAAAGATAAAATCTCATGAATATCATCTTAATTGAAGTGACAGGTCATGAAGATATTTATTTTGAGTTTAATTTTATGTATTTTATTTTTATTTTGATTAGAATGTTAAATTTTATTGAAATCATCTTGTAAAATATAAAAATTAAATTTTATTTAATTTATTTATTTTAGAAAGTATTAGGTTTCAAAATCATTAATAATTTTAGACCTAAAACATTAAGTATCAGGTCAAGACACAACTCTTGCACCCATGTAATATAGTAGTTAGGTTGCAAAATAACTTCCAAACTTGTATGAACAATTGTGGGTCAAGGCATAACTCCTAAAACCCATAAAGCATAATCCAAATATTGGCAAACAAAAGTAAATCACCTCCTAAAAGTAAAGGGAAGTTAACCCTAATGTTCAAGTTAACTCAATGGCATAAGAAAAATATTATAAAGAGATAAACATAACTTATACAACATGTGGGACTAGAATGCAAATTTGTTTCACAAAGCTAACTTCAGAATTACGAGTGTCGTGAGCCATCCAATAACACAATTTTGCAATTGAATGGTAGTTATCTCAGTCTTCTTTTTAAGAGTTAGTTCAGTCGGCCTTCCAATCGCACAATTTTGTTATCAAATGGTCTGAAATTAATATGCATGAAAAATCTAATTCGAGCTATCTCATCATGCAATTTTTACGATTGAATGACCAATATCCTTTTTTATCATATGACTCTTATATTCATAAATTCAAATTGGACAGTCCTGAAAACGTTGGATGAATTATTTACATAAAGACTATTTTAGACGTTATTTTGGGACTTTCACACCATTATTAAAATATTAATAACTAAGTTTTTAATTAAAACCTACTATAACCTATTTTAATTAAAATAAATAGTAACAACTAATTTGTTTATTTGATAATTAATTTTAGATGTTAAAAATGTCTATATATAAGTGATTTTTAATACAATAGACTGATGAATTTATGATGAAAATTTGGTGAAATTTGAAAAAAAAAATTTCCAAGTCAATCATTAGCAATTAGTGCACATAGTTGCTTTAATTTGTTGCGTCCTTCATTGTTAAGTTTCAAATTACTCTTTCTTCTTAAATATGCTATAAGTTCTCAAATTTCTTACTTTTCAATTGATTCAATTAAAAATGTTACACATCTGTGCCTCATTAAGTATCTTATCAAACATAAGATGTTTATTTATATTGAGTACAATTTTGTGTTACCGAATTCTTATATTTTATTATATATATATTTTTATTGTAAGGTTATTGTAGCTTATTTTTTTCGTTTCATTATTACGAGGGTTAACCTACCCATTTTTTTTTACGAAAGACTTATATTATTTAGGTTTTATTTTTTTATTTAATTTTTTTTTCATTGGTAGACGTAAGTTTGATGTGAAGCTAAATTGCATAAAATTGTTAGTGCATTTTTTAATTTTTAATTTTTTAATTTTTCTATTTTATACGTTTTATAAAAAATAATTATTAAATAATTAATATGTTTTAAAATAAAAATAAAATTTACATAAAATCAATCTTAAAAACTTGCTCAAATTTATTCAAATAATTACTTTAAAAAATATTTTCTTTAAATATTTTTTATGAAATTAAAATTTTTATTCTTAATGATTCACTCTTTCTTATTAAATCACATTTTAAAAGTAAACTTTTATAGTGAAAAAATATTTTTGAGGTTCTTCTTCATAAAATTGATTTTGATTTATGAAATATTTTTTAGCATCTCAATAATCTTTCATTGTATGAAAAGTTAACTAAAAAATGCATTATATTAATGTAATAAACTATCAAGGGATTGAGTATTTTATATAATGCATCTTGGGATATTTGTCTAGTTACATCCATGATTAACACCACATTTGAAGCTATGATTGAGCTAAATAGGATACATAATAAGAAATAACTTAAAGCCAATGAGGAGAAACAATTAAAAAAGAAGAGTAAGAAGTCATCCATAAGAACCCGTGGGACTACATGTCTAGTTGCTCATGGACAAAAGCAAATAAAAAAATCTTCATATTTTGAGTTTAGTTAATTATGATATTATGAATTATATTCTTTATTATTAAATTGAATGATGCAAATCAAAAAATAAGTAAGACGTGTACCAAGTTAAAAAAATAATATTACTTGCATAAAAAGAATATTTTTGAATTAAAAATAAAGTGTAATGAATTCAAGGAAGAAAATGATTCATTAATATGTGGTATAGAATCAAACAACTCTCTCTTTAAAGATTTGCATGCCAAAGTAAAAAAAACAATGACTTAGTGCACAACAGTATGATATAATTATGGATGCTATAAATCTAAAAATTGCATGCTTAAGAACAAAAATCATGAACTATTTATGAGATTTGATGGTTTCATTTCAATAGGAGAAGTATTAAAAATTTTGAAAGATAAATTTTATAGTTCAAACATACATGCTTCATCTCAAACTCAAAATTTCAATGCCTCGAGTGCTCCAACTCTACATGATTTACATATCTCCCATGCCTTAAATGCTTCATATGCAAATTATAACCATGTTTATGCTCAAACTAGAAATGCTGTATACAATAGCATGAAATTTGATAATAATTCTTATGTTAGAAATTCTCATAAGTATATGAATTTTATTCGAAATGTAGCATGCAACCATTACAGTAAAATAGGACATGTTTTATATGTTTACTTTGTTAAAATTTTTTCGAATGAATAAGTTCAAATATGAATGGATATCAAAGGAACTTTAAGAATTTAGTCTAAGGATCTAAATTAGTATTTTTGCATCCTCAAATGTAGAGTTAAATGAGACAATGATGCTTAGGTATCAAAATCATATATTTGTATAGTAGTATTATTACAAAACATAATTTGAGTGATGTTAAATAATACTTTAGTTGATTTGTAAAACATTCACATTGATTGTTATATAGCTAATTTTGATATAAGAAATCTTTTAGAAGCTAATTTCTAAATACTTCTATGAATTCTTAGTAATAGCTTATAAGCATATTGAGATATATCGTTGGATATTTAAAATTGACATTAAAAATTAAGTTTGTGTTAAATAGTTATTAATTGATATGCATTGATACTAATGCTTGCCATTTTAATAGCAATCTATAATTTTTTAACCTTGAATTCATGTGAAAAAAATCTTTAGAATTAACATAAATCTTTTTTAGGTATTCATTCAATTCTTTATGAAAAATTGCTAATTTAAAAGTTTAAATTGCTAAATTTTAAAAAAAATGATTTAATAGCATTATTAAATTATCATTCTTAGTCAATATATGAGAAACTTAGATTTGTTATTATATAAAAAGTTAAAGCTAAGCTTTACCATTTGGCCTCTTGAATCTTATGGAGGCCTTAAATAGCTATAGCCATACTTAGCTATATCTCAACAAATGGCTATTGATTGCTTATATAAAGCTTGAATTTCATATTTAGCTTGCCATATGATCTTTAAGGAGCATATGGTAAACTATATTGTATCTTATTGATAAATATCTTCAAGTTAGGCTTCATAGTTAATTCAATACATTCTTGCAACTTATTCAGATCAACATAATTCAAATGGTAAAAATTGGCTTAAGAATTCTAGTTCATTAGAAAATTGTTTGCAATTGTTAGATCACTATTTTGAAAGAACTCAAATCTTTTTAAGGTCTAAGATTTAAAATGAAATCTAATGTTTACTGTGATAAGATTTATTTCTTGTTGCCCATTAGTTTTAATTCAAACCATAGATTTGTTTTTTTCTCACTATTAAAATGGTAGTTATTAATGAGATGTATTAGGAATATAGCTAATCTTATGATTGTAATCATAGCACACCTTTCTTTAAACTAAGTTGTGATTGAAATAATAAGTACAAACATTATGTAAAAATTATGTTAAGGATGTTAAGCATCCAAGAAAACTTTGAACTTTTATAACATAGATTTTGCATTATATAAGTTACATAATAAAAGGTTTAATTAAGTTTCACTTTTCTATAATCTAAGGTAATATTTAAGCTTGTGATTAACAAATCATTCTTCATATTGGTCTGATTAAGTTATTTGAGAATATATATTTATTAGAATTGAATAAACTGATCAAATTATTAAGAATTCACAAACAAGACTTCAGACTAACCATGCTAAGTTAATAAGAATTCACAAGTCTATGTTATAAATAAAAAAATGTCAGACTTCTTTAAGACAATTGATTATATCAATTCCTAAAAAGACTAGTTGAGTTTTGAAGGGCAAATTACTTAATTAAAATAAAGTTTATACAAATCTATTAAATCATTGAAGTAGATTCAATGAATGAATTTCATCTATGATTAAGAAATTGAAATCAACTTTGAGTAATTTTATAGCTATTCATGGTTAAAAGGAGGGTGAATCTTAAAACATTTTATAGATTTTGAGATCCTTAATATCACTTAGATTATTAAAACAAATTTCATTCAAATTGGTTTATCAATTTGACTAAATCCAAAATCCAAGTAATGAATCTTATAGAATTTAATAATAATATGAATTCCTTTGAGAATATATTTTGGGAAATCCAAATTCTTGAATATTAAAATATAAAAATTTTTTAAGCTTGTATCTTAATAGTTTAAAGAGTATGCTAATTAAGTTTGAATTCAAAAACTTGGAAGTTATGAATAATCTATTCCAACTTCATTTACCTTAAAACTAGATTAAAAGATTAAATCCCATGAATCGATTTACATGTTTTCATGTAATTTCAATAAATGTCCACCATATGATATATCAAATTAAATGTTAATATATAAAAATACAAAATACAGCAAAATATGTAGGAATTTGTTTGCTTTCTCAAAGTCATTGGGAAATTTAGCATAAGCAAAGCATATAAGAGGCTAATAAAGTAAAACCCATTAGTTTAGACTTAATAAATTTTTGGAAAAAGAGAATTTTGACCAAAATATCTATTCTTCTATAGTGACTATTTAACCAAATTTTACCTTTCCCTTTTACTTTGAGGAAGATCAGCTTGAAACTCCCATCTAAATGCTTATATTGCAAGCACGAAAATGAACTATTTCATTTCTTTATAGATTGCTCAGTCATCAATAGCATTTGAAATTGATTTGAGTGTAAGCTATGAATGATTTCCTTTATTGAAAGGAGCAATGCATCAGAATTCAAGCATGATAGAGTGTGAAAAATCCCTTCTAACTTAAGGTTATTGCATTGATTCTGCCTATCATTATTTGTTAAGGCAAAGGCAATCCTCAACAATTTGAGTTCTTGTTTCTCATCTTTCGATACAAGGTCCTCCTCACATCTCCCTTGTCATTAGTTTAATTGAGGCAATAGTAGGTTACTATGTCAAGGTATCATAAATCACACCCCTCTTCATTAATTCTTGATCGAAAGTTTTTAGTTTTGATTTCATCTTCTTAGCTTACTTATATCTAAGCAAATCATTCCATCTACTAGTTTGATCTCTCTATAATATTCACCATCCATTATCATTATTCATGAATAGATCCACTAGATATCTATTGTTCAAACATCATACAACATGAATTGCATCTTTGTTCTATACATTATTTGATTTATCTACAAGGTCTCTCTTTTTTTATAAATTACGAAGCACCATTTCATATTATTAATAGTCTTCCTCTATCCTTAATCAATTTTATTCCATCAAATTCAACATTGTATTTTCTATGATGGGCACCTCGTTATTATAATATTATTATTGCTCACTAAACCATGTTGGCTTAGTATGTCGTCTTATTGGCTTCATCACTTATCATTTTACTCCAATAACATTATCAGTCTAATCTATCTACTAACTAGAAAATTAATCTATCATACTATCCTATCATGCTATCTTTCATTACTCAAACTATTATGTTGCATTTATTGTGCTTTGCTTAATCAGACATATCAAATTTATCTATCAGATCAACATGTCAATATGCGATAATCATTTCCTTTCTAGACACACTTAATCTCCTTTCAACCAAGCTAATTGAGTTATGATCAAGTCTCTGTTATCTTAAGTCACCAATTCGTGTGTTATATATCTTATTTTGGATTAGTTTTAAGCAAAAAGTATATGTATACTTAATTGTAGTGGAATAAAAAATTGAGCTAGCTGATTTAATCACAAATGGAGATAATTAAGTGCTCATCTACATAGATCATGATTATCTTTTCAAGTTTTTTAGATTAATTAAGTTCTTTTATTCTATAACTTTTGTGATAGCTTAAGACTATTGTATAATTAGCTATATATAAAAATTCTTTATGCTTCAAAAGAGATGAATCAATGATGATATGTTATGTGCTTTAATTCATGCAATACATATATAGAATTATAGCTATTTATATCATAATTAACTTAGTTTACTTGGATTTTTTGAGATGACTCTCCTATCAATACAGAAGGGGAATGCCACTTATTTTATTATTGGTGATGATAATTTTGACTTGATTATATCATTTGTTGTTTTGCCTTATACCATTATCTAGAAGAAATGATGAAGGCAATGTTGCTTGCTTTAAGTCACCATTTGATTGGAAATCACTAATCCAAAGTGAGATTTTAAAGAAAGTATTAATGTCTTATGTGGTAGAATACTTCTCATGATTTTGTAACAAAAATGTGACTTAATTTTGCTACTTTGCACCATGAATATACATTATGTAAAAAAAGGTAAAAATAAGGGTTCCCCCTTAGACATGACCTCCTATTAAGTTTTATCTATTGTTTATTTATTGTAGCCATGAGTGAATTTCTAAGTAGGGTAGATATCATGAGTCTTGTAAAATGTGTGAGGTAAAATGAACAAGAGGGGAGAGATGAATTATGCATTTAATAATTTTTTTAATTTAAAAATTAGAAGAAAAATTTTGAAGCTTAAAAATATTTTTTATCAATGAAATAAAATTGTTCTATAATAAACTAAATACATAAAAAATTTTTAGGTGATTCAGCCAAAATTTGTGCCTATATCCACCTTAATCCTCGATCAGACTTCCACCAACCACTCTCTTTTATCAAAGCTGGTAGGGATAAACTATTTCTATATACTCGTGCTCCAATAAGACACCAAAATTAAAAAAAATAGATTATTTAAAAAAAATTAAAATTTTATAATTTTTTAATTACAAAATTCCTACACCTTTAATTTTTTAAACAAAATAACACTACGAATGAATGAAGTAAATGTTACCAAGAAATATATAAATGATAATAAACAGAAGTAGAGAAATAGAGATCGATGGAAATGTTCAGATCTCATAATTATGTAGAAATTTGTTGCTCATAGTTTAAAATTCTATTGGACTTGTATGAAACTTCTCAAGCATAATTTAATAGTATTTATGTTTGGTAAATGATCCCTATTTATAGTTGAAATAAAAATTTTCAAAAATAACTCTCCTAATGAGTATAATCTACTTTTCAGAAAGTTAGCCATTATAGCGGAGAAGACAACATAGCTGTTGTTCGGTTACTCGAATGGATGGAGCGATAATTATCAAATTGACTTAAACATAAATGGTCCATATCTAATCACAACAAGATAATATTTGGAGCATTGGATTTGAAAGCTAGATAGAAGGTAACGATGATGAGGTTACTATTGACAAAGACATAGTGATTGTTCAGTGATTTGATTAAACATTACGGATGAACGGCTGAAGACAAAAGACTATTCACAAATATAGACATGATCTAGACCGTTCGATTACAAAAACATGTGATTGGTTGGTGTAGAAATCTCAAGTTTGGCAAAGTTTATCTTTCGTCCCATATTACGAAACTGTGCAAGTGTTTTCTGCTTATAATGCGTCCACTACGTATTATTATTAGCCTAATAGAGTTGGCTGCTCCCTAGTGTTCTCGGGGGGTCAGAACTGAGTCGTTAGCATGCACATATGGAGTCCGACCATACCCGATTTACATAAATTAAATAACGAGCCTACCCTAACTCGTTTCACATAAGCTCGTTAAGATGTAATGTCCTAAACTGATTCACCCAAGAACCATAATAAAACTTGACTTAACTGATACTTTGGCTTGACCATCTTGATTTTCATCGGGTTTCTAGCTTGTGGGTCCCCAAGCTACGTGTTCTCTTCAAGCCACTTAACTAAAGCCTTTTGGGCTTTGCAGTGTGGGCTCTTAAGTAATTTTTTTATGATAAAATTTTTATAAAAACTTAAATACCTTCAAATAAAATGACACTTAAACTAAATTTACATATGCATGCAGGATGATAGTCCTATGTGTCACAATTATGAAGAGCTTAAATATTTAACATGCTAACTATTAAGTTTTGAAAATAAAGTTCTTTGTGGATTAGGCACTCCACAAAGATTATTATCCTTGACTCCAAAGTTAGTAGGTTAAGCCATCAAATTACATTCACTATTTATGTTATAATAGTCTTTGCTCTAACAAATTTAGATCACTAAAATAACACTAAGCTTAATAAGGTATTAGTAAATACTTAGTCTTAGTTTTGTGATCATTATATCAAAAAGTATAATAATCTCTCCCTTAAAAATTACAAAACTAATGCTAGAAGAAAATATAACATAAATGAATAAATCAAGATATTTAATATTTTAGCATGCATTGTTTGACAATTTATACTCCTCCTAAATTTTAGCTTACTCTCCTCTTGAATTCTAACACAGTTCTCTCTATTTTTGTTATCATTCAAAGGAGTTAATGATATCTAAGCTTAATCTAAGTCTTTTAAATACTTTGATAGCTAATGGCCTAATAAAAATATTAGCTAATCGGGCAGACAATAGCACAAATAACAATTGAATTTCTTTCTTTTGTGCTCTCCAATAAAATGATATCTTAATTTTGTGTTTTGTTCTTGAGTGATGAATAGGATCTTTAGCTAAACAAATTATACTTGAATTATCACAAAAGATTAGAATTTTTGTAAATTTTAAGTCATATTCTAAAAGTTATTATTTAATCCATAGAGCTTGAGCAACACAACTACCTACAACAATGTGCTCAGTCTCTATTATTAATAGTGTCACGTAATTTTGTTTTCTGTTAGTCCAAAAAATTAGTGAACCACCAACCGATTGACACATATAAGAGATACTCTTTTTATCAGTCTTGTTGCCAATAAAATCAATATTTTTGTAAGCTATTAAATTAAATCTATACTCATACCTAGGATATCATAAGTCTAGGGTCTTAATTCTAATAGAATATTTAAAGATATGCTTGACTGCTTGTAAGTGTGATTCTTTAAGACTAACCTGAAATCTCACACACATACCTACACTAAACATAATATCTATTTTGCTCGTAGTAAGATATAGTAATGATCCAATCATTTCTCTATGTAATTTTGTGTCAACATGTTTTCCAGCTTCATCCTTATTTATAATAGTATTTATATTAATGGGAGTCTTCTTATACTTCATGTTCTCATAACCAATTTTTTTAACAACTCTAATAAACACTTGGTTTAAAAAATAAATATTTCTTCACTTGTTTGTTTGACCTAAAGTCTTAGAAAGAATGTTAACTCTTTCATCATACTTATTTCTTATTAAATTAGAAAATTTTATGCACATTTTTATTGGAGACTTCAAAAAGTATATCATTCACATAAACTTAACAAATTAACTGGCTTTCTATAAATTTTGAATAAATAAAGTATTATCTATCTTATTTGATATAAGACAAATACATAATCTTTCATACCAAGCACATGGAGCTTGTGTTTAAACCATAAAGTGTTTTCTTAAGTTTATATACATGGTTTATCTTTTCACACATCTTAAATTCTAAGGGTTATTCTACGTAGACTTCTTCATTTATATATCCATTCAAAAATATATTCATAACATTCATTTGGTATACTCTAAATCTTTTGTAGCATGCATAAGCAAGTAAGATCATAATTACTTTAAGTCTAACTATAGAAGCAAATGTCTCATCTACATCTACATCTTCAACTTAACATTATCTTTTGACTACTTATCTAACTTTATTCTTTATAACTTATTTTTAAAAAAACCCATTTTATACTAACGATTATTTTATTATTTGGCTTAGATATAAGATCTCAAACTTAATTTCTTTCAAATTGTATTAATTATTCATTCATTGTAATAATTTAAGACTCATCTTTAAAAATATTTTTTATAAAACTAGATTCACTATTAGATACAAATGCTGCATGATTAAAAGAGCTTATAGTCCTAACTTTTTCTTTTACGTCTTCTATGATCAACTCACTCAGATGATCCTTAGAATGTTTTAATTGCTTCTTAATTTGATGTTCTTTTTTTATTGATTCATTACCTTCAATTATATCTTCTAACCTTTCTTCTCTAAGACTTAAATCTTTGAATTTATTAAGATGATTATCTTGATGATGATTATGAAATGCTTCAATAAGGGATTCATCAAATTTGATAGAATTATTTCTTTCATAACTAGTGATCTCTTATTGTTTACTTTAAATGATAAATTAGTAGGTGAGTACCTTAGAAAAATTCTTTCTTCAGACTTAACATCTAATTTATCTAACTCTTTTTTTCATTATTTAAAATAAAAAATTTGCATTAAAATACATAAAAATGAGTTACCATGGGCTTTTTATCATAAAGTAATTCAAAAGAAGAAATATTTAATAAAGATTTAAATTCTATTCTATTAAATACATAACATGTAGTATTAACTATTTCCACCCAAAAATACTTGGGGATATTATACTCATTAAGTATACATCTTGTAGAATCTAATAAGGTTCTATTCTTTCTCTTAATTATACCATTTTGTTGAGGGGTTCTAGGTGAACAAAATGTATGCTTCACTCTATTATTGTCACAAAAATCATCAAATAACTTATTCTTAAATTCTTCTCTATTATCACTCATAATGAAGACTAACTTTATTTTATATTCTTTTTAATCATAGTAATCAATCTAACAAAATTTTCAAATACTTTTTTTATTTTTTACAAAAAGAATCTATATAAATCTCGTATAGTCATCTACAACTATCAAACCATATTTGTTTCTACCAAGACTCTTTAAATGATAGGATCAAATAGGTCTAAATGAATAAGTTCTAATGATTTCCTAACTGTAATATCTTGAAGTGGTTTAAAACTCTCTTTTTTATTTTCAAATTAACATGGATCACGTAGTTTATCGTTTGACTAACTAAGATTTGACAAATCTCTAACTAGATTAAACTTTAAAAACTTTTAAAAAGATTTTTTTAAATGATAAAATCTCTTATACCATAATATATAATTATTATCATGTGTTGTAAGATATTTTAAACTACTATTCTTAACCATATGAAAAAATAACATATGTATTATCTTTCTACTTTCAATGGTAAGTGAAACATTATATTTCTTTAATAATATATTTATTTTTATTAAATAAAATATTAAAATTTGAATCATATAATTTACTAATACTAAGAAGACTGTACCTTAAATCTTAAACAAGAAAAACTTTTCTTATAGAAGTGTGTGAGTTATCGATGATTTCAATTCTAATAATTTTCTTCTTGGAGTTGTCACCAAGAGTAACTTCACCACCATCATAAGACTTCAAGTAGATGAATAAAGACATCTCCAATATGTGACTTGAGCATCCATTATCCAAGTACTACATACCTCCCCTGGTCCTTAAAGGAAGGCATGCCTACAAAACAAATCAAATATTAGTTTTTAGGACTTAAACCTTTCATGTCGTAACTTGATTATTCATTGAATTATCCTTTCTAATCCATACAAATTTAAAAGACTTACTATAAAAAATATTTCTAAATTCATAATAAGTGAAAATGTGTTCAATTCTTATGCAATACTTATAAATGACATTTAGAGTAAAACAATATGTATTTTTTAGCATATCTAAATGAATTTCTATAGTGATCATGCAAATTTTTAAATTATTTAGCTCTTTAACTAAGCATGTGTTTTTGATAATAATAAGAACTTTTCATCTCTCTCAACTTAATCTCATACAAGTAATTAGCATTTAACTCATTCAAGTGTTCACATGAACCTAAATAGTTTTCATACTCTTCTTTTAATTTAATATTTTTAGAATCTAATTTTTTATACTTTGTACAAATACTAATATATTTTTCTTCATAATCAACAATAGAAGAAGATGATAAATGAAGAGGAAGAGAAATGTACCTTATCTTTTGAGGCTTTAATTGAAATACTATCTTTAGCCAAAAGACAAATCAAACTCTCGTTCTTATCTTCATCACTAGAAGAAGAATTATCTAAATTATCCCAAGATATCTTCATAACTTCTTCTTTTGCTTTTGAAATTTTTTTACTCTCTCATTGTAGTTGAGGTAATTTGGTCTTGTATACCCAGAAAGTTTACATTCATAATAAATTATTTCTTTATAAGAGACAATCTTTCCCTTTTATTTCTTATTATTCTCAAATTATTTACCTATATTTCCTTTGTTATATAATCTAGATAAGATTTTGAGATAAGAGCTATCTCACTTGAGATTAAAAAATCTGAGTCTGTAGAGGAGTTAGCTATAGATACTATTGTTTCTTTCTTCTTTTTCTTCTCTTTCTCAACCACAAGTTTTTCATCCTTTCTTCTTATAAGTTCAATTTTATTTATCAAAAGCTCACCCAATAACTCATCTAATGGTATAACTAAAATATTTTTTGTTGCTTTCAACATTGTCACTAATGGGTCATATTGTTGAGAAAGAACTCATAGAATCTTTCTCACCTATTCACGACTAAAAAAACTTCTTATCAAGATTAGACAAAATCATTAATAATATTTATAAATTTCATAAACATAGCCTTAATACTTTCATCTAAATTCATTCGAAATAATTTGTACTCATGAATGAGCATATTGATTTTAGTCTCTTTAACTTGAGAAGTATCCTCATAGATAACTTCAGACCAAATCTCATGTGTCATTTTCAAGTTAATGGTTTGATTATATTCGGAAGTACTCAAACCACTACACAAAATATTCATAACACAAGAATTAAGTTATACTCTATATTTTTCTTTGAGGCTGAGTACACATAAAGGTTTTCTCTCGTTTTCTCTATCAATAATATTATTTGGAATATCAAACATATTTTTAACATCTCAAATTTTCAAATCAATAGATTCTAAAAATAAATGCATATAATTTTTTTCAATAGAGATAAAACACACCTTAAAACAAAGGTGATCACTGTGACGAAGCACCCTCTGATAAAAATACATTATCCTCAATACTAGGTAGAGCTATGAGGATCTTGTCTTAAAAATTTCTTTCTTTTGATAGAAACCTCACTATGATATCACTTGTAAAATATATGAGACAAAATGAATAAGAAGAGGGGGTTAATTATTTGTTTAACAATTTTTTTCAATTCCAAAATTAGAAAAAAAAATTTTTGAGCTTAAAAATAATTTTTTATCAATGAAATAAAATTACTCAATAATAAACTAAATACATAAAATATTTTTAGACGGTTCAACCAAAACTTGTTTCTATATCCACCCCTGATCCTCGATCAAGCTTCCATTAACCACTCTCTTTTGTTAAAGTCAATAGGGGTAAACTAAATACGCACCAATGCTCTAATAAGACACTAAAATTAAAGAAATTCAGACTATTCAAAAAAATTTTGAAACTTTATAACTTTTTATTTACAAAATCCCTACACTTTTAATTCTTTAAACAATAGTGACAATACTAAGAAATAAAGTAGATATTACTAAGAAATGTATAAATAAATATAAATAAAAATAGAGAAATAGAGATTGACAAAAATCCACAGCTCATATAATTGTATAAAAAATTGTTGCTTATAGTTTGAGCTTTAATTGGACTTAAATGAAAATTTTCAAGCTTGATTCAATAGTATTTATATTTGATAAATGATCCTTATTTATAATTGAAACGAAAAACTCTAAAAATAACTCTCCAAATAGCTAGAACCTACTTTTTGAAAAACTAGCCATTACAGTAAAGAAAACAGTATAGTTGTCATCCAATTATGCGAATGGATGAAGCGATAATTTTCTGATCAACTTAATTGATAAAAAGGGTTCAGAGCTAATCACAGCAAGATAACATCTAAAGCATTGGATTCGAATGTCGGATGGATGGTAACGATGATGAGGTTACTATTCATAAGGCAAAGAAACTCTCAGCCATTCGATCAAGCATTACAAATGAATGGTTGAAGACATAAGACTTTTCAGAAATTTAGGAGCAATTTGGATGGTTCAATCTCAAAAAAGCATGATCGGTAGGTGCAGAAATCTCAAGTTTGGCAAAGCTTATCTTTAATCTCACTTTGGGGAATTGCTCAAGTGTTTTGTGATTATAATACATTCATTGTATATTATTATCAACCTAATGACTCACCAACACACACACATAGGGTCTGACCATACCTGATTTACATAAACTAAATAATGAGTCTACTCTGACTTGTTTCAGTTAAGTTGGTTTAGAAATGTCCTAAATTGATTCACCTAAGGAATGCAATAAAACCTAGCTTAACTGATACTCAGGTTTGATTATCTCGATTTTGGTTGGGTTCCTGGCTTGAAGGTCCCTGAGCCATGTGTCCCCTTTGGGACACTTAACTCGAGCACTTTGAGCTTTACAGTGTGGGTGCTTAAGCAATTTTTTTAATAATAAAATTTTCATAAAAATATTTGAATATTCAAAAACTCAAATACCTTCAAATAAATACAAATTAAACCAAATTCATATTTTCTTGAAGGATGATAGTCCTATGTGTCACAATTGTAAAGAATCAAAAGCTTTAACATGCTAACCACTAAGTTTAGAGATGAAGTTCTTTGTGGATTAGTCACTCTACAAAGATCGTTGTCATTGACTCCAAAGTTAGTAGGTTAAGTCATCAAATTGTATTCACTATTTATGTTATAATAGTCATTGCTTCAACAAATTCAGATCACTAAAATAACACAAAGCTTAACAAGGTATTAATAAATACATAGTCTTGATTTTGTGATCATCACATCAAATGGTACAATAATAAGGACTATATATTTTTCATTTAATCAAAGGTTATATGTATGCTAGATTGATCAATATCGATCAAGTGGCTACTAACCTTTTATTAAGTATTTATACCCCATGGCTTTATGCAACCTTCTTTTTTTTTCTTACACATTAACTCTCATACCTTCTACATTTTCATAAGATTTTCAACCTTTTTCTTAAGCCATTTTTATTCTTTAGCAACAAGACCATTAATATCAACTTTTTCTTTAATATTTGTTAGCTTTTTGGTTTTCAACAACAATATGTGAATGTTAGCCTCTTCATCAGCCACATCACGAACTTGACAAAAAGCTAAGAAAACCTATACATAAGCATCTCTGATCCTCAATGCAAGTTCACTAGAAGCCTTAAACTCTCATTGAAATGTTGAATTCCTCTCAACAATCCTAACAATAATAGGATGGTGAAAATAATGGCTAAGAGCGACTAAGTGAATTGTTCAATACAATGCATTGTAGTAAAACAGGAGGATGAAAAAGCATATCATATAGTATCACATTAGGAAATCATACATCATGTTCAAGTTAATTGAGATCATTATATATTATGATAATGGACATTATAGGGTATGATGTAATGATAATAACTGAGCTAGAGGAGCAAAAAAGATATTATATAAGTATAATTAAAAATATCTTATAAATATGATCTAACTTAATTAGTAAAAGAGAAATATTATATAATACAAAGTAAATGATCAAAAGTATAATGAGGTAAAACTAAAAAGTTCTTCAAATCAAAACAATAAATGACTAAAGGAAAGGATGTGGAGGAGACTCTAATCGATGGTGAACCATCATAATTTAGGAGGGCAAGAGAGTCATCCTTTGATAGGCATAGCTATTGAAGAAAGATGGAGAGCCATAAGAAGTTAAAAGACATCAAATGAGTATAAAATATAGGGAGACTAAGACTTAGGAAAATTTTTGAAAAAAATTTGAGTGTTTTGCATTGGTCGAGAGTATTGGAGAGAATAAAAGAAAGATAAGAGGTGATATCAAGAGTTAAGAATTCATGAGAATTTAAGCAAGAATAAAGAGCAAATAGTAAGAAAAATGGTGTTAACGTTGTAGAAGTACTATAACACTAGAGAAGAGAAGTAAAAGAAACAAAGAAAGTGCATAAAATTTTGATTCTTTGTTGCATGGCTACTATATTAGGGAACAAGGTAGAAAAACTTATATTTATATGAATATGATTGATGTATTATTGGTTGTAGGCGAGAGACCCCTAAATGTAGATATGAAATATCAAATTTAAGGATGCTTGTGTAGGAAAGCTTATATGTATATACATATATTTGATATAATGATGATTACAAGTAATGACCCCATAAGAAAATGAATTTGATCACATCAACTTGAGAATGAAATGTTATATTATATATTGTTTGCTATGTTTTCAATGCTATTTATAGATTACTTAGTAAATTGAATTGATGAAATTAAAATTAAAAATAATAAAGTGATGGAATAAGAGTAATAATTCATGAATGGAGTAGTCAAATCTTATATTTATGTGTGATGCTTACTAAAGAGGTAAAACCCCTATGAGACAAGTTAAAATAGTTTATTTGAGAATGGTTGTTATCTTTGATTATAATGACATGTTACCCATATTAATTTGACACGACTTATTGATTATAATGTCATATTGTGATAATTTATTTATATATTATTTCATAATATGTTATATTACCAATTGTAATAAGAAACACAAAAGAAGAGAGAAAGAATTAAAAAATGAAAAATGAAAATAAATGATAAGAATGTGATAATAGTAACAAAAAGGAAAATGAAAAGAAAAGAAAATAAATAGAATAAGTATAAGTTGGCTAAGAGTTAAAAAGATTTAAATAAAAATATATAAATGTTGGTTGTATAAAGTGGTGATAATTAGTTTGTAGTAATGTCTTTTAGAGACAAGCCAAATGAGCTAATATATAGGTTATCTAAAGTGATAATTATCATTTTGGAACATGTTTTAGAGATAAGCCAAAGGAACTATTTTGTTTATTTATCCAAAGTGGTGATTACTATTCTAAAATAACATCATTTAGTTATGTGCTAAATAAGCCATCATTTAGGTATGTTCTTATTCAAAATAAGCCCAATATATTTTAAACGAAATAAAAAAGCCTTTTCCTAAGCTATTCTTAAATAAGATGCAAAAATAAAAAGCATAAAAGCTTGTACATTAAAATAGTATTCTTTTACATTGTTGAAGCAATTCTAAAAAGCTGGATAAAGATAGAAATATTACAAAGATTATGCATAAAAGTTGATATTTATTTGCATTACACATTCACATGCTTAACTTTGTTACATGCTTGAAATTGACTCATGCATGTGGCATATAATGCTTTACATATACGTATATGATTCTACCAGCCAATGAAAATTGGCTCAACCTATCTTAGACATAATAATTTCAACTCAAAATAAAGCTCATCATGTGATTACTAGGGAGCACTGAAGAATAGCATATATGTCATGACTTATTTCACTAGTTATGTAGCTATTATAATGGTAATTTATTTTTATTTGAATAAATGAACATGTAATAATACTTCATTCTACAATGTTGGCTTATAATTATTTTGTTTTAAGAAATATATAAATTATGGCATTTTAAGAGCTTTAGTTGTTTTAAACATTAAAATATTTTTTCTAAATTATGAATGTGATTTAAAATGGAAAAGTTTTTTTAATAGTGATTTGTTATAAAAGTTTCTAAATTTGTTTATGGTGCATAGTTTAAAAATCAGAAGTAAAAATATTCTATGTTTTCTAAATGAAAAATAAAAGTTAAGGGAATTAGATAACAACATTGAATTCAGGAAAGGCTAGGTATTGGGTGCTACACTAGCACAAATAGTTCTAAGCATTGTTAAGGTCCACCTTCAATCAACCTAATGGCCATCATAAATTAAACATTATTTAGGTAGTTGTGTGTGAGCATAGTAACTCAATACAATTGGCTAATTTCTTAAGATAGTTGACCGAAGTCTTGCTTCCTATATGGATGATGCAATAGTTGTCTCAAATGTCCATATCAGTCATGATGATTTGTAAATTACTCTCAGCAATTAAAATTAATACTTGATCCCACTAAAGAACCTTAATAACTCTAAACATGAGCATAATGACCAAGAAAATATTTAAAAATTTTGTACCAAATAAATAATGCATGTGACTTGCTAAACAAACCTTATGTCACATGAAAAATATAACAATATGGATATACACACAAGTGATTTAATAAAAAAACCATAAAGTCAATAAAGAAAAACCTTAACAAAAATTGTAAGAACTCCAAATGCATAGAAATGGTCATGGAAACTCTAGAAAGGAATGAAGAAGCTATAGAGCCTTTGCATCATTAGATCATTTGTTATAGCTTATTGAGAGTCAAGGATACCTCAAAAACCATCTCGTCAAATTCCTCCTTTTGAAACAACTAATTCTCAAGTGAATTATTAATTTGATGTATAGATGCTGAAGCATGGGTTCATCTTACATCATATATATGATGTAACCGTTAGATGCTTTCTAGAATTTTGTAGAAGCATAATTCATACTCCAATTATAGTGGGTGTGATTCATTGATTTTAGCACAATGAACAAGCAACTTTGGCACAACATTATTTTATGCCTTTATGGGTTTTGTTTAAGGTTTGAACAATGATGTTCATTTTAGTTGTACTTTATTTTTCATTTATACGATAAATACTAATAACCCCAAGGAATGTCCCAATTGGATAATAAATTCTTTTGATTATTTTGAGTATGTGTAATCAAGTCAAATCCCTCAACAGATCATCATAAGAGAATTTTGTTAAAAAATATCTCATGGACTTCACTATGCCTAAATGGAAGTTTAAATGAAAAAGGAAGATAGAATGACATTATTCATTTTGTATAAGGGATAGTCTAGTGCGTTGATTATTGGAGTGGTGTTGGTGGGTAACACAGGTGAGGTTCTTTATGAAATTGACAATTAGGTAGTGTTAGTATAGAAGCTACAGTAACTATTGTAATACTCATAATAAAAAATGGAGGAATTATAATGCAAATGGAGTGAGATTGAATAAGGTGATTACTTGAGTTAACGAGAATGTAGAGTATGATAAACATGCTCAAATAAAGAAGAAATAAAGCTAAGAGGCTAAAAGAGAAAATAAGAATTCACTCACTAACATAAACTAAAAAAACCACAATGCTAACTCAAACACTTAAGCCACCAAGCAAGAGTGCAATGAATCAAAACCAATAATTCAATGCTTTCATTTTGGATATAAAGATATTTATATAATTTGAAATCTTACATTTTATAACTTTATGCCTATAATGAGCCAACAATCATGTGTTATTAACCATAAGTCACCTATCATAACTTTTACTCCATACATTTATCTAACTATCTTAAAAGCTTCATTTTAGATTTAAAAAGTTATTCTAATAATTTTCATGATTGTTTAATTCCTTCCTCCTTAATTAGCCCATGATTAGTTCCTTTGGGACATGATTTGTTCTTTTTGTCATAGTTAATGTGATAGGCTTATGATAAATATTTTATTTATACAATTTAAGTCCAAATTATTACTACTCTTCATTCACTTCATGATCTCCATGTTCATATATAATTGCTTGTTATTCTTCCTACATCACTACCTAAGAGAATTAGCTTGGATTTGTTAGGGCAATTCTATTGTAGTTGGCTATGGATTATGATTTTTAAAAGGTTTTTGGGTATTCTTCTATAAATTCATTAGAAAAAATGTATGAAGTAGCTTTGGATAATGTTTATGTATGTTTGGTTTTTCCAATACCCCTTGAGGAGTGAATATGTTAGGTAAAATCCCCTAATGAAATTCTTGGTGTTAGTGTGACATCCTAGCTACACCATACTGAGATATTATTTCCTTAGTTCATCCCATATCAACTCAAATGGGTTTTAACAACAAAAGGTGTTTCAATATTTTAAGATTATGTTATCTTATATAAACACTAGAATTATTCTCTTAATAACTAATATGAGATAATTAATCTCTATACCCCTCTAATTAGAAGCATACTAAGATTCACTCTTTGCTTTAGTGATTCTTATCTCTAAATATCACTCGATGCTCACTCATTACCCTTTTTAATCTCAAATGTCATAGGCACATCGATTTCAACTTATTTCATCCTCCATTAAATCAAACTATTGAGGTTCAACTTTGATATCAAATATGACATCCTGATCTTACTATATTAAAGTATTATCCTTTTGGGTCATCACATATCGACCCAAGTAGGTTTTTTCTTCAAAAGGCACGTTAACGTATTAAGGCCAAGATATCTCATATAAACACTAGCAACATTCCCTCAGTAGCTAGTATTAGACAATTCTTCCATGTACCACTTTATCTAAAAGCCTATTAAAAGTTGTTATTTTGCTTCAATAATGCTTATCTTATGCCATCCAATATATTATCATATGTTTTAATATAACATCATTACCTTTCACTGAAGCATCACTCATCATCATATATCAAATTTACTAGTGATCATTATGTGTGCTTTTGCTGTGTCATGTGATCAAATAACATTTTTACTCTTTCAATCCAATCTTCAGCTTAGAATGGATTAAACCCACAAATTGCTCCACTCAATGATTTGATTGGCATCATTCCACTTGTTATTTACTTCTTTCTAAAATGAACTCTTTTGGAGATTATATATCTACCACCATCTTCTTATTTGAGTTTTTCTCCTCTTTAAGGGATTCTTCTCGCACTAGATTGTTGTTTATATTTGAAATATACTCCATATATTGTTAGATCCTCTAAGCTTCATATCAATTCAAAAATTTTACTATAAATCAAGTCAACATACATCACTTTATCATCACAAAAATTCCTCAATTTGTCTAAAGCATTTATGTAATTTATATTTTCTTTATTTTAACTCTCTAATTTTTTAAAAATAGATCATATTATATAATTTTTATATTTGTATATAATACATCCATGTTACTCTTCATATGTAGGATTACCTTATTTTATTTGATCTTTTTCTCTTTCTCTCCTAATTATCATAGTTGTATATTATTATTCTTTGTCTTGTATAATACCACATGATCACTCATGAGCCTTATCAGTCTGACCTAATTTGCCAAAATGCCAAGAAATTGTATTTATAATTTTTCTAATTTTATTATATGATACTTTTCATCTTATACATTTCTTCATTCTCTTCTATATGTACCAAACGATAATTTGTACGAATTCTCTCAATAATCTCATTCCATTTCAATATATTATATTATTCCTTATGTTGCACTATTTGTTATTTTCATTGATATACTCATATTATCTAATTTACTAGTACAATCCTTTTTTATGTTAATTCACTCATACAATTGTACTATATAGTAACGCCTTTTCATATTGTATAATATTATTAATCCATTTTCTACTCATTATCATATTGTATATTTGGTTAATTTATGTGACATGATATTCAATCTAACAAGTTTTCTTATATAACATATTTTCTCTACTTATATTACATTTTATGATGTTTTTATTCATACTTATATGATCAATATATTTTTCTCATTATATCTTACTATAATATTATATCATAAAGTATAGTAAAATAAGCATTTATTAATTTAGCTTATTCTCTACTCATCGTATCACACTATATGATTCTATGCATTATATTGTTGTGGTATTAATATCTAGTAATGATATTTTATTTGATGAAAATAAATCTTAAAATTTTTTAATTAATTTGGTTTAATAAATTTTTAGATTCTAAATAATTAATGTTCATGTTTAAGAGAGAATTTAAAGAATAGGAGAAGTAAAAGTAAAATTATAAAAATCATCTTGATAGAAGTCACAAATCATCAACAAATATTTTTTTGACATTACTTTTAGGCATTTTTAATTTTATTTTTAAAATGTTAAGTGATTAAAATTTGTTTTTTTAAATAAAAATATTAATTAATTTTTATCTTTAATATCTTTATTCATCATCTTTTATTCAATATCTTAAATACATATTTCTCAGTCATTTGATCAATATCTTTAAAATCTTATTATTTAGTAATTATTTAAATAAGAAATTTAAAATATAATAAAAAAAAATTAATTTCCTAGCCTAATAATCACTTTTCATTCGTTGGTTGCTACAATGAATAGGTTGTTGGTCGGGGAATCACTCTCGAACCCATTTAGGCAAACCTATTTTGAAATTATTTTGCACTGGGGCAATTACCATACAAACCAATGCCATATATGCGTACTAGCAAGCCACGGGTGATTAAATTCCATACGAGCCAGGAGGTAGCCAACCCCGAAACCAAGCTAACTATAAATTGCACCATAATTCTAGTATGGAGAAAAGTTCTTCTCGAATACACCTTGTGGGAGTAAAGATATTGCTTTTACAATGCGATGAACTTTTGAATTGTTGGAGTGACATGAGCTGTTTGATCATGCATTTTCATGATCAAGTGCTCACCACCTTATCTAATTTTTCCATTTGCTAATTTTATCAGTTATCCAATCGTGCAATTTTGTGATCGCATGATCTGCATTTATTCTGCTTGATAAGTTAGATTCTATCATCAAATCATGACTCTAATCTAATGGCCCATATGAAATGTATATTTATAAAAGGTAAAAGGTGCAGATTAAATTCCATCTATCTAATCGCATACTTTTCGTGATCAAACAATTATGGTTAGGTCCAATCCCATGACTCCAACATAATGACTCTTTTAGCCATTATTTTAAGCTGTTGGGAATTTTTTTTTAAAATATTAATTTTCTATTTAAAAATTATGAAAACGTGGATTTGTATTGCTAAATTGGATGTTGGTAAGTGCTTTTAGCTATTAGAAGATATATATATATATATAAATAGGAGAATTTTTTAGCAAAATTAAATGAGAAAATTTTTACAAAATTTCAAAGAAGAATTCTCAAGTCATGAACTCGAAACAATTTGTAGCCATTGCTAATCGTAGGCTCCTTACATTACACCTTTATGCAACGAACTTCAAATTTCTTGATTCATCTTCCAATCAATTAAGTTTTCATTTTCTTATTTTATAACAAATTAAATTAAAATAATTGTGTCTTGTTAAATATTTTGTTGAGTATAAGAATTTATTTGTATGGATTTTTATCATCGTTTTCTTTCCTTTTTTACCAATTTTATTTTGTTGTAAGGTTATTATAATCTATTTTATTTTCTTATTACAAACATTGAGCCTACCTGTCTTTTAAAAAAAGGCTTATATATTTTGTTTTTTTGTGCCTAATTTTTATCAGGAGTGGATGTAGGCTTGTTTTCCAAAACTTTACCATTACAATAAAAATTAAAATATTTTTTTAAAAATTTAAATTTTTTATTTTAGAAATGTGCCTTCTCTTACTGAACTACTTTTTAATTGGTATTAGAACAATGTCTCTTTTAGTGAGAAGAAATTCTTTGAGAGATCTATGACTCAAATTGATATTTTAACAAGATTTGGTGAATATGCATCTTCTAATAGGTCACCACTCTTTTATTATGATTATTATTTTTATTGAAAAACTAAGATGACTAGCTAAAATATGTTAATAGAGAAATATGAGAATTGATACAAGTTTCTTTTAATTTTTTATAAAGAAAATGCATAATGTACTTTTGTACTTAAACATTTTTATAAAATAGATAATAGTGAAAATTATAAAGTATAATTAAATGATAGGATAGTAAATATTTTATGTTATGTTTTGAATAGTATTAAATATAATAGAATCATGAAGTTAGAGATTACTTATGAAATTTGGTGTAAATTAGAAGCAACATATGAAGGCACTTTTTTAGTTAAGAAAAAAATATAATGATACATGACTATGAGTTATTTAGGATACTTTCAAATGAGTTAATCAAAAGCATATCTATAATATTTACTAATATTACCAATGCACTTGCTAGTTTAGAAAAGCTAATTTTTATGAATAAATAGGTAAAGACGATACTACGAGTCTTATTAAAAGATTATGATCCATTGATCACCACCATGAAAACAACCAAAAATATTTCTATGATGATAAGAAATGACTTGATGGATGAGATTATGAAAAATGAGCTAGAAATACAAAGGAGAAAAGAAGAAGAAAAATTAATTAAGAAGAACAAAACAAAGAAGAAGGAATAACCAATAACATTGAAGATAGCGGAAGGCATTTCAGAAGAGGAATCAACTAATGATGATGGTATTACTTTAATTTCTAAAGATTTATCTAAAGTTCTTAATGTTATAAAAAACATAGAAATAAAAAATTTAAGACAAGAATAAGAAGAAAAGAAGAAATTATTTGTCATGTATGTGAAAAGTTAGGACATATTAGACCAGTTTGTCTTATCATGTAAGAAAAAGTTGAGAAAAAAAAGAATAAGATGAAGAAAAGTAAGAAGAAAAAAGCATTAAAAATAGTCTAGAGGGATTCAGAAGAAACATGTACACGTGAGGAGGAGAAAAAATTGAATGATTCTTATGCATGATGACTAAAGAAGAAGAGGAAGAAGAAGAGAGTACATCCTTAAGTGAGAAAGAGATAAATTATTCAAATAAAAAATTAGCTAAATAATTACTTTATGTTTGTAAAAAGTATAAAATATTGAGTAAAAACATATAAGAAACTAAAAAAAGAATATTATGAATATGTATATCTTTATGATGAAATGAAAAAGGCCAATGATGAATTAATAAAAAAACATTAATGAGTATGTATCATTAGTTAAAAATTTTAATGATTTTAAATCTTTCCATCATACTTGTTTACTTTTATAAATAAAATCAATTAGTAGAGATGTTACATATGCTAGAAGATTTCATGTACATAAGTTTAATGATAATATTAACTTGTCATATGATTATAATAAACTTACATGCTGTTATTGCATGCTTTCAAGTCACACTCCATATACATGTAAGGTTAGAAATAATGTTCATTTAAAATATCTCACTTATGCATGGGTAGTGAAGATAAATAGTAGTTTAAGCATGTCTTCTTTCTAAGGTTAAGAAGGACATATGATTCTTGGATATTGGGTGCTTAAGACACACGACACGAAATATCAAGCTATTCACCTAAAGGCCTATGATGGAGGAAAAGTTGTACATGGTGACAATTAAAAAAATTTGTCAAAGTAATAAGTACTTTTGGAAACCTTATATTTTTAATTACTAAAGTTTTATTTGTTCAAGACTTAAAATATAATTTAATTGGTATTAGTTAACTTTTTTATAATAGTTTTAACATTTCATTTGATACTATTACATATAAAATTAATAAAAAAAAAAATATCATAATTATTATACATAAAAGAAATAATATATATTTACTTGATTTAAAAATCATAAATAATTCTCAAAAAAAAAATTATGTCACATGCTAATGACTCAAATTTATGACATAAGAGATTTTGTCATGCTAGTATACATATATTAAAAAATGATTAAATATAACTTAGTAAGAGGCTTACCTAAATTAAATTTTGTAGATGATTTGTTTGTGGACCATGTAATTTAGGAAAAGCAACAAAAGAAAGTTTTAAAACCAAGAAAGATGTAACCTCTAAAAAAGTTTTAGCACTTGTACACATAGACTTGTTTGGACCAATATATCTCATGAGCTTAGGAGATTGGAAATATAGATTACTTATAATAGATGATTATTCTAGGTATACTTGGGTTATTTTCTTAAAAAAAGAGTAATTCATGTAAATAATTTTGAATATTGATAACCAAATTACATTTTGAGTAAGGTCATAACTTAATTAGTATTAGAAGTGATAATGAAGAAGAATTTAAAAATCATAAATTCATTGAGTAATGTCATAATAAAAGAAATTTTTAGACATTTTTGACACCTAAAATTCACAACAAAATAGTGTAGTATAGAGAAAAAATAAAACTTTATTAGATTTAGCTAAAAATATATTGAATGAGTATGATGCACCAAAACTCCTTCGGGCAGAAGCCATGTTTATAGCTTATTATGTTTCAAATAAAATACTTTTTAGGCTTATATTGAAAAAATCATTGTATGAATTACCATATGTATTTAGCTATAAATGTTATATTTTAAATAATAATAAAAAAGAATTAGGAAAATATGATCTAAAATCATATGAGAGAATTTTCTTATGATATTCATTTAGTAGTAGAGCTTATAGTGTTTATAATAAAACTACTAATCAAATAGAAGAATCTATACGTATAAATTTTGATAAATCAATATAAAAAATAAAATACTATAAATATGGATAATGAACAAATAGGATTTGAAAAATTAAGTTTAAAAGATTCAAGTGAGATAAATAAGAAAAAACATAATTAAAGAAAATAAAACTCTTAAAATTTTAACATATAATAAGGATGATCCCAAATATCAAATAGTAGATGAAATCATAGATGATGTTAGAACTAGATCTTTTCATAATCAGTCTATTTTTATAACAAATGCCAAACCAATCTTAGTAAAAGATGTCTTAAATAATGAATTTCTCGTAATAGCAATGATTGAAGATTTAAATCAATTTGAAAAGAATTGTGTATGAGTGTTAACACCTATATCATTAGATAAAAATATAATTAGAACAAAATGGGTCTTTAAAAATAATCTAGATGAAAATAAAAATATAATTAAAAATTAAGTAAGATTAGTTGTAAAAGGCTATAGTAAAATTGAAAGTATAGATATTAAAGAAACTTTTGCACCCGTAACAAGGCTTGAGACAATAATAATTTTATTAGTTTATGCTTGCAACAAGAATTTTAAAATATATCAAATGGATGCTAAAAGTACTTTTTTTAAATGGTTATATAAATGAAAAAAATTTATGCAAGACAATCCTCAAGATTAGAACTATATGATAGACTATGTAGTTTTCTAGTTTCAAATAGCTTCATAAAAGAAAAAATATATAACATATTATTTATTAAAAATAAAAAAGAAGATCAACTTATATGTAAAATATATATTGATGATATAGTATTTTGGGCTAGCAATTAAGATTTATATAAGAATTTTTTGGATCTAATAAAAAATGAATTTTAAATGATCTTAATAAGAGAGTTAATGTTATGTTTAGGTTTTTAAGTTAAATAAACCCAAAATATAATTTTCATATCATAAACTAAATATACTTTAGAATTATTAAAGAAATATGATTTCATAATGTTAAAGTTAGAAACACACCTATAGCCACCAATACATATTTAGATAAAGATGAAAAAGAAATTCAGTAAACATTAAAATGTATAGAGGTCTAATTGATTCACTTTTATATCTTACAGAAAGTTGACTCACCATACATTATAGTGTTTGTGTATGTTTTCGATTTCAATCCTATCCTAAAGAATCTCATTTAAAAGTTGTAAAATATATATTAAGATATATAGCTAAAACAAGTAATTTAGAACTTTGGTATCTAAAAGAAGATCTAAATTTTTAATTAAAAGTATTCTCAGTTGCAGGTTTTGTTAAAAGTAGAATTGATAGAAAAGATACAAGTGATACATACCAATTTTTAGGAAATTTTCTAATTTCATGAAGTAGTAAGAAGCAAAATTATATGATAATATATATAACAAAATCAAAATATATAGTTACAAGTAGTGTAGTACAAGTTTTGTATATCAAATAATAATTAAGAGATTATGGTATTATACTAGGACAAATTCTCATTTATTATGATAATTTAAGTACAACAAGTTTGAGTAAAAATATAACTAATTGTTTTAAAGCTAAATATATAGATATTAGATATCATTTTATAAGAGAGTATATTAAACTTAACTGTAATTTACAAAACATAGAATGAGTTTAGAAATGTTAAATCTATTCGAATGATAATAAAAAAAATGAGAGAATAAAAATTAAAATAAAAGAATTAATTAAGGGGGAGTCCTACTCTTGTTATGACATACATGAAGAGAGAGTTTACATTTAATTATTTTTATATAGCTTATATTTTTATCAATTTTATTAGAGATTTTATTATCATTAAAAGAGGAAGGTTATTATGATATTAAACCCTGATCACGATATTTTATTTGATGATAATAAACTTTAAATATTTCTAATGAATTTGGTTTAGTAAAATTTTAGATTCTAAATAATTGATGCTATATTCATGAGAGAATTTAAAGAAGAAGAGAAACAAAAATGAAATCTCATGAAAATCATCATAATGGAGGTAGCAAAATATTAAGAAATATTTTTTGATATTACTTTTTAATATTTTAATTTTATTTTTATAATATTAAACTTAATTAAAATTAATTTTTCAAGATACAAAAATATTAATTAACCTTCATCTATAATATCCTTATTCATTATCTTTCAATATCTCAAATACTCATTCCTCAATCATTTAATGAATATCTTTGAAATCTTATTATTTAGTAATAACTTAAATAAAAAATTTAAAATATAATAAAAAAGGAAACATAATTGCCTTTCTTAATAACCACTTTTATTTGTCGATTGCTACAGTGAACAGGTGATGGGTCCGGGTATCACTCCCAAACTTATTTTGGGGAACCTATTTTGAAATTATTTTGGATTAGGGAAATTACGATCCAAATCAATGTCATATATGTGCATTAACAAGCCAGAGGTGATTAAATCCTAGACGAGATAGATGGCAACCAACCCTAAAACCAAATTGTCTGTAAAAACGCATTAGAATTCTTATATAGAGAAAAGTGCTTCTTGAATACATTATGTGGGACTAAAAGTATTACTTTTACTACATGGTGAACTTCTGAATTTTGGGAGTGACGTAAGCCGTTCAAAATGATCACCACCATGTCAAAAATTTTCATTTAGCTAATTCTATCAGTCGTTCGATCGTGCAATTTTAAGATCGCATAGTTCATATTTCTTTCGTTCAACAAGTTAAATCCTATCATCAAATCATGATTCTGGTGTAATAGCCCAAATCAAATGTATATTTCTAAAAGGAACATATTAAATTCCATCTGTCTGATCGCACAGTTTTTGCGATCGAACAATCGTAGTTTGGTTGGATTCAACAGCTCTAGCACAATGGCTCTTTTAGCCATTATTTCAAGTAATTAAGAAAATTATTCTTAAAATATTAATTTTCTAATTAAAAATTATGAAAGTGAAACTATAACAACTAAATTGGGTGTTTGATAATTCTTTTAGCAATTAAAAGGTGTATATAAATAGGAAATTTTTTTAGCAAAATTGATTGACAAAACTTTTACAAAAGTTCAAAGAAGAATTCTCAAGTCACGACCTTGAAACAATTCGCAGCTATTGCTAATCGTCGCCTCCTTACTCTGCACTTTTTTTTAACAAATTTCAAATTCCTTAATTCATCTTCCAATCAGCTAAACTCTCAATTTTTTAATTTTATGGCTAATTAAATTAAAATAAGTGTACTTTATTAAATATTTTATTAAGTATAAGAATTTATTTATAAATAGTTTTATCATTATTTTTTTTCCCTTTTTTTCAATTTTATTTTGTTATAGGACTAATGTAACCTATTTTGTTTTATTGTTGTAAGCCTACCAATATTTTAACGAAATACTTATGTAGTTTATTTTTTGTGTCTGATTTTTATGAGGGGTGGATGTAGGCTTGATTTTAAGTTAAATTATTTAAAAATCATTTGTGTACATTTTTAGATTTTTGCATCTCATTTTCTAATATTTTCTTAAAATTTTATTATTAAAATTAAAAATTAAATTATTTTTAAAATTTAAAATTTTTATTCTATAATTCCCCTCTTTCTTACTGAACCACATTTCATGTATTATATGACATTTTGTTTTGCTTATGTTCCACACTTAAACAAATCAAACAAATGTTCCTTGGTCTTATATTTAGAATGTGTTATTCTAGTATAGCATTTGCAAGTTTTGTAATCCTCACGTCCTTCATTTTGAACATTTACCTTCAATTCATCAAGCTTTTTTTTTTCTTTTTCTCATTTTGTTTTCATTCTTTTTTATATCTTCGTGACTATTATTATAAAATAACTTAACTTGAATGTTTATTATCACATAAGTATATTAATAAGGGACTTATAATCAAAGTAATGCATCATTCATGCTTAAACATCAAGCACGTATATAAGTTATGATATAAAAAACACTAACTTTTTATAATCATTAATAAATTTTATTCTTTAATCATCTCTTAAATATATAAATTTACCTTCCATTCATCGAGCTTTCTTTTTCTTTTTCTCTTTTTTTTCATTCTTTTCTATATCTTTATGACTATTATTATAAAATAACTTAACTTGAATGTTTATTATCACATAATTATATTAACGAGGGACTTATAATCAAAGTAATGCATCATTTATGCTTAAACATCAAGCACATATATAAGTTATGATATAAAAAACACTAACTTTTTACAATCATTAATAAATTTTACTCTTTAACCATCTCTTAAATATATAAATTTCAACAAGCATCATTCATCAATATAATCATTTTCTTTGTATACCATACTTTTTTAATGCACCACCAACTTAATCTTTTTTAATTAATCAATCAAAGTCTTTATCTTAATATTACACATTATAATTAAACATAAAAACATTATAATCAAAATCTCTATCTTAACATTATACATTAAAAATAACATATAGATAATTATAGGTTTTTCCTTACCTTTTAAAACCAAGTATTGACCTCACCAAGGCTCAAATCTTAATTCCTTCGAGTACTATAGTATAAAGGCTATACTCTTCTCAATTTTACTTTTGTCTCTTATATATCTCATCTCTAAATCTTTTAGAAACACTTTCACTTACTTTTTTTTCTTTGTTGACTATGATTGAGTACTATATTTCTCAAATTCTCCAAAACAAACTCTCTAAATCATAATTAATATCTTAATTATACTTATTCTCATGTCTTTTTATATTCATAACTTTTCAAATATCTTTAATAGTTATGCCCCTAAATATGAATGTATTTTCATCTTACAATCTTTCATCTATAAAGGTTTTTTATCAATTAAACTCGTAACTATGCTAGGTTTTTTAGGTTTAACATTTCAAGTTTTAAGTTATGTTTAGTTTCTACTAATCATAAATATATAATCATCATATTTGTGCTATACGATTTGAAATCTTGCACATATATATCATAATTTCTTCTTATTATGTTATCATGATTTCATTATAATATTGGTACAATACTATCATTGATGTTAATCTTTACCTTATCATATTATACATTATTGATTATGATATTATACGACACCTTTCAATTAATTGTTTTATGTGTATTATTATTACATTATACTATATGATATTGTTTATAATAATAATATTATTCATTCTTTATATTTCATGTGCTTATGTCTTGATTGTATGAATCGGATGATCATATCATATTATATAATCATTTTAAGGTATCTTTTCTTAGATACTTTCACATCGAGCCCACTTCATTTCTTGTCGCATAATCTATTGTACTAGTTGATATAATACTTTATAAATTCTATCCTTATACAGTTATACTGATACGTTTGTCTTATTGTATTTGTATGATCAGTGTTGGGCTTTACACTATATTGGATTTGTATGTTTATTACTTTGATACTATATGATATTATATTGGATTTGTATGTTTATTACTTTAGAAATTTAGAGCGATGTTATGATCGTCTTGTACGATCCTTAGCTTGCTTTTATACATGTTCACACTTGTCCTATCATTCTCTTTTTTGTTCTCTTATATAATACGATATTCCATTATCATATTATATGATCTACCCCTTTCCTATTTAACCTGTGAGATGACTTTTTACCCACAACTGATTATGCTTTATTGTACTTATATGTTATTATAATCTCACTTTTAGGCCTAATCTTATCTTATAAATTTATTCATCTAATTAATTTGCTTATTTGATTATATTGTATGAGGTCTTAAAATCTTAAAATATTATTTAAAAAATTTTAAAAAATTGATAAAAAATTTTAAAATATGTTTTTATCAACATCATTATTTTATAACTATTCTCTCCTTAAGAATATTAATCATTCTCTAATATTTCTTAAAATCTTATGGTATGAATTTATTAGAATTACTTTTCCTCACTTTTGGGATATTTTATAACTCAAGTATATATCAAATTTTCTCAATCTTTTTGTGGTTGTGAGGATTATAAGCAAAAGATTCAATGCTAGTGCTATTAGAATTTGTTACGTATTATCTTTTCTAAATTTTTACTATATATGCTTTATATAAGTTGTTTGTTAGGAATTTTTAATTGAAAGTAAAAACTACATCATTATTATAGGAATACATTTTGGAGAAGATGAAATACTTAAAATTTTTTAAAATTTTAAGTTCATGAAATTTTTTGACAACCTTGAAAAAAATCATTAGTTCTCTAAAAATCTTTAAAAATAATTCATATTTTAAAAGTTTAAAAGTTGCGAACATAATGTCAAAATTATGAAGTAAAATATGAGCCTATATTTTTAAGTCTTTTGCTTAGTCTATAGTACTCTAAGTATTCTAATTATTATGATATTTGGTAAAAAAAAAAATAAATGGAAAAATCTTTCACGACTTTTTATTCATCATTTTTGTTGATTTTATGTCATTTGATCTCAATCTTTAACCTTATTTATGTATATCCACAATTAAGGCAACTCAACTTTAATGTGTGATAAGTTTGACCATCAAAATTAATTTAAAATTATTCAAACTTTGATATTCAAACTTTCAAGAACTCTTTTTTCCGAGTTAATGAAATCTCACTAATTGAGACATATTTTCTATAGAATTTTCATGTTGCATTAAAGTTATTAACTTTGGTGATCTCATTGCATTTGGTGTGATAATTAAAACATATTTTCAATTCGTTTCCTTATCTTCAAACATATTATTTGAAATCACCAATAAAATATCATTCAATATCATCCTTTTTGTTTGATGAAGAATCATATGATGGTCAACCTCTTGATGGGGTAAAAGGGATGACTCTAAAAAGATTTTATATTGGAGAATAAATTAACATTCAAGAAACACAAAAATGAAGATTATCATTTAGAAAGATTTCATGTGAAAAAAAGAGATATATATCATTATGAATAAAATTGTCTTATCTTCAACAGACTAGTCAATATTTCTTTAAATAGAGGAATCAAGTATAAGTTTGACGACAATGAGTGATTACATGAGACGATATAATGGCGTCATCACTAAATAAAATCAAATACTTAGGCGGTTGAAATTTTCTGCTAAGTACTTTTCATCAATGTGCCTTGAAAAGCTCCTCACCCTTTTATTAACAAACAACTTTTGCATGCTATCACAAATGATGATGCTTTGAAAACTCATTGGTATCACTTTTCTCTACACTTTTTTGCATGCCATTATGGCAAAGGCCCCCCATAAAGCTCATGCTCAATGTTAATATTGTTTAAGGTTTAATTCAAAAGAGAAACAAAAAAAAAGAATACAAAAGATTGTAATGTAATTTAAAATTAGTCATAATAATAGTGATCCTTGAAGTGTATAATTTCTCTCTTAAGATTGATTTGATATATAATTAGTATATAATAATAATGAATAACTTATATCGAAAAGTTTCATTTTTATATCATAAAGAAGTTGGTGAATAAAAATATATCATTAAGAAATATTTAATAAAATAATTTATATAGTTAAACAATTAATACATATTTTCTTCTTTTTGTAAGAAAGTAAGATTATTTGTTTCTAATTTCTTCCAATGAAATTATTCTTTATTTTTTTATTTTTTTGGTTTTAAAAAATATTTTTTGAGATTGTTGGAATACCTACTCGTACATAAGCACATTTTTGCAAAAATCTATGTTTATATATAAATCACGACGAAAATATAGTCTTAAATTCATTTAATTTAGAAAACAAAATTGAAGCACAAACAATAGAAGTCAAAGTTTTTTTTATTTCTATTAATTATAATAAAATATATTATGAAAAAATATATATATATTTAAAATATAAAAATTCTTCAAATTGATTAATTTACCTTTAATACAAATTTTTCCCCAACTATTTTTTTTTTCTTTAGTGCTAAGCAGCCGCTAAAACCCTACTTAAACCCCAACAGCTGCTTGATCTCCAGCCGTGTGCCGGCGAAGCTACTTGTTCCATTGCATAACGAGGAAAAAATGATTGTTGTTCATTGACAGGAGAACGTGGACTCCCTCATCAAGTTTCTCTTGAACGACGCTGAAGGAAGGACCGAAGGTACTTGTTTCTCTGAATTTTTCGTCTGCACGGAATCTCAATTTCTCAAGAAAATTACCTTGGCGTAGGTGTAGAGCTCCGTTTATCCATATATATATGGATCGTGTATATGGTAAATTATTTTTTGTGCAATTACTTGTGATTTTTTTCTAATTGAAGAGAATAAAATTTCGTAGAGAGTCAATTAACCAGAACTTCTCATTAGGTTTCATGCTTTGCTTAGTGTCTGGAGTTCTACGTTAGCAGATATTTTTAAAAGTTTGGTATGATTTTTGCTATTTACTTTTTTTTTTTTTTTTGTCATTTTGGGGCAAATGTGATTATAAAAAAGTGTGCTTTGGTAGTTGCAGTTGAAGTTATTTTATAAAAATCAAATTATCTGACTTTTAAAGATAAATTTGATATGCAATAATTGTGTTAAAATGAAGAAAAACATGCTTTGCTGAAATTTGAGTGAAAGGTTCAACATTGGTATTTCATCTGAACATAGTTCTTCAATTGGGCTGCATTATAAGGCAATGTTGAGTGGACAAAACATAGGGATTTGACCTCCCATATAAACGTGGCATATATTTTTAAATTAATCATATGAATGTTAGGTATTATGTTACTCCTTTGTTTTATACTCATCCCAAGTAATGGTTGGGACACTCATCTTCTACTAAGAAACAAACCTTTTATTTTACATTTCTTTTCTTGTATTTTCTTTGTATGTATGTTATTAAAATATAATGTCTTTATCAAATCAGTGTGTTAAACATGCAAGCCAACCATGTGAATTTGTCTGACTATGAAATAGACGTGGGTTTGTTTAACCTTTGATTTTGTTTGAGTTGTGGCAGTAATCTCTTGATTGATATGGTTTTCTTTTGCAAACTTTAAAATAGCCATTCTACTTTCCATTTTTCTGTTCTACTGTGTCCCTTTTTTTTTTACATATTTTATTAGGCATTCCAGTGCTGAGAATGCCAGATAGGACACGCCCAATGACGGCGATGCTCGTCTTCTTAGGAGTCAATGCTATACTTGTATCTACAATTAATCCTGTCTATGATTTCGTCTGCTTTCTTCCGTTTTGGGAAAGAATGGTATGTGCTCATTATTCTAGTCTTACTATTTTGCTTCTTGTTATGTTGTTCCTTAGCACTTTGTGTGTCCAAAAATAGAAAGCAAGAAATTTAAATAGTGTTTGTTATTGTTGATGGAATTCCCTTTTAATAGCCTTTTCTTTAGAGGGTTAAAAGATATCGTCAATAGGAATGTCATTGGTTTTGTCCATACATGTTAGAGAATGTTCGAGCTCATGCTTAAGAAATTCTAAGGATTAATTTAGACTCTAAATTAAGACTAAGATTCTTTCATTGTTATAAAAGTTGCTTCTTTGAAATGACTACCAATTGTTTGAAGTTGGGGCAAACATAATAAGAACAATGACAAATTGTAGAAGTCCCACAAGCTTACTCATTAGGTTGAGTTTTTATTAGGATAAGTGGGAAAGACATGTCTTTTTTAGTTGTTTAAGTTAACTTTACTTCATGACTAGAGATGTAGGAGAGTCATCATATGCAAGTTCTTTGACAAGCTTAGATCTTTTACATGGTATAGATTTGGTATTGGTTAGGGTTGAGTATGATGGATATAATAACTTAGAAACTTGACAATGTTTTCATATGCATAAGCATATGCATTGATTTCATAGATCAGTGTTTATCTTAATATAATATGTAAACCTAACATAGCATTAACATCTTGTTAAATGAGCATGTAATAAGCTCCAAAGGCAATGGATACAAGAAAACGTATGCAGGTTTCTAAATAACTAGCATGACAATATGATGTAATAAGGCTTTAGATGGCTTGTAAGTGTAGAACATAAGGACTTAACACATTCAAAAGAAAAAAGATTTACCATGTAATTTGAATAAACTACAACCTTAAGATGTTGTTCATAATAGTGTGTATGACTACAAAATATTCTATAATGCTTCAAAGAAAATAATAACACTTTATCATATGTGAGAAAATTGATAAAGTGAAGACAATGCACTAGAATTCTTTGACTATCATGTTCAGATAAATATTTTAGAAAATTATGATGTATTTTAGAATCAAACAAGGATCGAATGAATCTAGAATTGGTATCCTAGGGAATAAAAATGAAATGAATACTATAATCTGATATGTGAAATGGACCTTAGGCAATCATTGATTTATTTAAAGATAGACGAGGCAAAATTTCAGCTTTAAACAATAAAAGTGCAACTTTCAAATTTTGGATGTAATGGATGAAGATGGAAAAAGTAATGTCGCTAGTCGATGGTGGAGACAAATTGTCAGCAAACGTCAAAGGGCATGACTACAAAATTAATGATGGAAGTCAACACAATCAAAGAAAAAGAGTAATGAAGAAACAACTCTGATAGGTGGAATATGTTGGTTTAGAAGTTTGCCAACCTTAGGGCAAGGTAGTGGTGTCAATGACATCCATGATAAAGTTTTGTTGGTTGAGGGTACATGACACAAGTTTGTTGAAGGTGGAGAATATTTTCATTTAGTTGAAAACCAATAGATCACTTACAAAATTGCTAAAATGTGCTAGATGATGAGCTAACTAATAGTTAGGTGCCAAATTTGTTGACGAAACTTTCTAGTAGAAGAAAGTTGTGCAAGTGGATGGAAAACAATTTTTGGGTTGGTGGTGGACTCTTTGCATGGAAGAGAGGGCAAATGGAAGGGCCAAACATGACAATTGAAGCCTTACATTGGTTAGCAGTCCTTGGAAGACAAGGTGCTCAATGGGCTTGGAGAGGATAAGGTTTGACAAATGGCTGGATGTAAGGTGAGGCTGTAATGGTATGATTTAGTTGGTAAGGTGGACATGGTTGGTTGGCTTTTGACATTTGCTAGGCTTGGGTGGAACGATTGGAGTGGTTGATGGGTTAAGGTTTAGGCTTGGGAACAATGGTCATCAGAGGGATGGTGATGATGTGGCAAACTATTAAGGGTTGAGCTGATGTGGGGTAATGGGCTGGTTTAGGAAGTGGGTGTATTAAAGGGGGTGATTGGAAAAACGGGATGAAAATTAAGATTGCTTGTAATATAGATAACTATTTAATTATCATATTTAAGAATTATTAAATGTGTGTAGGAAATCCAAAATTTCCAATAAGAATTTTTATTCACATCGGTTCACAAGTGGAATGTGAATAACTTTTTTTTGTTTTTTGAACTTTTTCATGGAACAAGGTTTCCTCCCTCAAGGTTACAATATCAAAAAGTAGATTTTTAATGATCAATAAATCCAATATAATCAATATTGGAGTAAGTTTGAATTTGGAAATGGTTATGCTATTGGTTTATAAGCCCTTTTTTGAAGGTTTTTTTAATACATCTTAGAATTATTAAGACATTATATTGGTACTTGTTTTTTGAAATTTGCATGTTTTGGCTTATTGTGCCAAAAACAAAGGAAATATCAAGGTGGGTGACAATCATGTAGATAAATTTATCAAATAAATGATGATAATAAAAAGTGTCTTCAAAGGGTTTATCCCAAGGATTTTGAAAACGTTATATCGCGGTGTCAGTTGGTTTACATGCAAGAAGCTTAGTTTTCTTAAGCAGGTTTACAACATTCTTTGGGAGAGGGATGTCATCTTTTTGGTATGTAAATTCTATGTTAAGAAAATACTTTGGATGACTTAAATTTTTTGGTGACAAATATCTTTAGAAGGAAATTTTTAATTTTTTCTCGATGCCAAATCTATCACTTCCAATAAGAAGATTGACTGGAAAAATTATTTTTTCAAAGTGATGAATTAAAATAGAGTAATTAGTTTTTTTGCTTGTATATTCGCTTTAGCAAATGTCTTACAGAGTTTATTAAACCAAACTTGATGGCTATGTTTTGACATATATATAACTTTTCAAAGCTTGTATACCTTAGTCTGCTCCTAAGTAACATTCCTTATAGGTTGCTATTTAGAAACTGTTATGGAGAGGTTCATCTAGAGATGTTTACACCCATTTAGAATAAGAGCTACCCCCGGTTAATGGCAACCGAAAGAATGAGACAAACATAATTAAGTTGGGTCATTGGGGAAGACATTTCAAAGTAATTGATGTCACAAACTGGAGTATGCTCTTTACTGATCATTAGTTCAATGTTGGTGAAATTTAAACATAAGCATCCCTTGGCAAGGAACATGTTTAGCATTACCAAGCAATGAGACTAGTTCTTGCATATGAAAATTAATAAGTGCTTGCACTTCATTATCGATTACATATTTCCATTTTTGATGTAAGTGTTTTGTTATACATCTTGAGAATAGAAAAAATTGAGAGAGACTAGGCAAAATAATGAAAGGAGGAAGATAATTGATCAAATGAAATAAGAGACCATACAAGGAGATGAGTATTATTGTGTATGTCTATACATATGGCAATTGATGGGTGTAAATTTGATGTGGTAAGCACTGCTTAGTTGTAGATGGCATCATGGTACATGATATATTGGTGTGAGGCAAATGTGGGTGTTGAGTATAAATCTATAGTGGAGTAGGGACAAGTGATAGAAGTGGAATATTAGTAGGAATGTCTATTGAAAATGGAATAAGAGGATAATAAGGAGATGTTTCATTAAAGGAAATATTTGTGGAAATATATATGCATTTGGTTGAGTGCTTATAATAATTATACTCTATTTAGTTCATAAATAACTCAAAAGAATTCATTTAATAGTATGAGGAGAAGGTTTATTGTATCCTAAATAGAAACAATGAACAAAAACGCAACCAAAAACTCGAAGGGTTAATGAAAAAGTGGCTTGTTTGGGTGAAGAACAATTGTTGAGGCTTCATTTAGGAGAATGAATGATACTCAAGTTATAAGTAGCAAATAGATTAAATTTATTTCATGCATTAAAAAGTGGAATAATCTTTATAGAAGTATATAATCGAATTTTATTTCTTGATAAAATTGTTTGAAAATATCAAATGTTAAGGATCAACACTTTAACATATGACTTTAAGTGTCTTTGTTATGGTCATCAATAAATCAAAACATATGAATGCACTAAATCAATGGGAACTTGGTTATTAAGGAAGGTTGATACAGGAAAAGAGATTCAGTGTTGTTTGCCACATGCATAGACATCACAATCAAACTTAGAGTGTAAGGAAGTAGAGGATGATTGAGATGACAATGTCACTAATAAGGTGAGAATGTGACCAAAAGAGCAGTGGATATACAATTTGTGATATGGTAGATGTCTCTTCGACAAGTCAACTAATTATCCTTGTGTTGGTGTCCTGGAAAACCTAAAAAAAATAGTTATAGAAAATTTTAAGATTTTGTAAAGTAATTGATAGATTGTAATCGATAGATTTGGAACATATATAATATTGTTTAGAGCTATTGGGTTGAGAGATGGATGGATTTTGTTTTAGAAAATAGAAGGAGATCCATTGACAATAATGATAAATGGGAGTATTTGCAATATAAAGAAAAAATAGAGGATTGGTTGTAATATAGGTAGATGCACCGGAATTTAAGACTAAAGAAGTATTAGAGTGAGTTGCAACATTGCTAGAAGCAAAAAAGTATATGATATTTATTAGGTAAACAAGTATTAAAGTTGTTTGATTGAATCAACAATGATAATATGACATTGTGGTTTCACTATATCGATGTATTGTCCTATCTTGACTCAAGTGGGTTTTATTATTCTTAAAAGTCTTTTTCGCTCGGTGACTCATCTTAATATTACTCTCACAATGGCATGCTTAAATATGGAATCTTCATAGAATCTAAGCAAGTTTTGTCCTAAGAGATATCTCGACATTTTAAGACCATAGTATCTCATTTGAAGATTATGTTCTCTCCCTCACACCTAGAAATCTTATGTGAGAATTGCTTTTTGTCAAATAATTCATTTTCTTGAGACATTACCCGACTATTAATCCTTGTTCTTTTTAGGTATTACATGCCCACTAGTTTCCACTTAGTTTGTTCTCTTATTGCATCTGATTAATGGAGGGATTGGCTATAATACCAAATTTTTTACAGCTTGATCATATTATATTGAGGTATTGTTTACTTAGGTCGGATAATATTTCGACATATTGCGATCAGGATGTCACAAATAACATGGTGGTTGACTAAACTATACTTGAACCTTTCCTTATAGTGGTATAATGTGTGATTAGTTCTTCGATAATGTTGATAAGATGGAATGGAGTCGTGACTACAACATTGTTTGGTATCACAACCCTTACAACCACGATTATTACAGCCTACTTTAGTGTTGGTAACTGGCATTAAATGATTAAGGTGAGAAGAGGATTGAGCAAAAGCATTCAATGACTTGGGAGTCCAAGCAAAAGAGATGTTGAGATATTTAGGGTTGAAAAATCAGCCATCAATTGAGTTGGATAGATTGAAGTAATGGATTTAGGTCATAGAGAAGCTTGGCTACTAGAAATCCTGATTTTATTTTTGCTAAGTGATTATAATTGGTAAAGGGAACATATTTAAGTTGTCTCATTTGCTTTGGAAGTTATGGTAATCTTGAATAAATTTGTGCTCTTGTTATAAGGAGAAGATATTAGAATAAAGGCAATAAAGTTGAAAGATATTATTATCTTAAAAGTATATGGAATGAAGAAGTGTCACATTAATTTTGCATTCTCTTAAAACATGATTGTGGCGACGATAGGAGATTCAAGTTTATCAAGCATTGAAGCAAAAGTCACATGTTCAAAGATCTGCTATTTGGTATATTTGGCAATGTGAGTTGGTTTGGTTGTTCAAGAATCTAGTAGAATCTCATAGGTTCTAATAAAAAACTAAAGTATTCTAGATTGAAAGAGATAGTTGATACTAATGTGTTTAATAATGGCACTAATAGTTGAGGAGAGTTTTGTTTAAGAGAGAGAAGCTAAGGATGTCATCAACTAGCATAAAGAAAATATACCATGAAATCAAGATCTAAGGATTAGCCAAAAATGAGAATGTGTGAGTCTCCATGCAAAAAGCAAGAGGAGGGGGCCAGTAGAGCATATTGAGATGGAGTTGAGAGATTAATTGAGAGTGGTGAAGGAGAGGAGGTGGTGGTCTTAATGGCTAAGATTGAGGCTAGGTGGCAGTGAGAATTAGTATGAGAGAGAGAGAGAGAGGCCAGTAGTTGGGAGAAGGTGCTTTAAGAGGAGGGTGGAGTTCGAGCGCAGAAACTATTTTGAAAGAAAGGAAGAAGTTATGTTTTTTTCAGTCTATAAATAAACAAAATAGAATAAATATAAAAATAGACTAAAGTGAAAAATATGATGTAATTGTTACAAAATAATAAGAGAATATTTTGGAGAATATTTTGATAAATGACGTTCTTAAACTATCAATATTTCTAATAACAGATATTTTTAACATGCCCATAGTCTTAATAACTATTCCTATAATGAACACTACTTAGCTTATCCATAATTTAAATATCCAATGTATTTGATTCCTTGCAAAGCTCCTAAATTTTGCTTTGACTGGGTCTTTATTTGATGGAGTTTTCATTTGTTTAGCCATTACATTAAATATATTTCTTATTGACATGCTCAAACATTTCAAAGTTATTTTTCTTTTCAAATATTTCGAGGATTGAAATATGCACAGTTAGTCTATGATAAAGCTGCTTTTTTGATACATGCCAGAGGGAGCGAAAGAGAAGGGAGAGAGAAGCACTTACTGCAAAATCTAGAAATGAACAGATGTGATGCTTCATTTGGGTATGTTAAACTAGAACTTCGGTGTCGAATTTTTATTCACTGTTTTTTTAATTTTGCATTAGTTGTAGCAAGGCAATTTTTAGTTTTGCAGAACTTTTTTTCCCATTTACAGTCATGTCCATTATTTCCCTGTAACTTAAAACTGTATTAGATTCCCCATGAGATACGACACGTACATTATTATTTACAGTATTTTAGAACAAGATTTGCAATTTTTATGACTTGTTGTGAAGCAAACATGAACAATGTAAGCAACTGACTTCTTAACTATGCGTTTGGGGATCTCATGTATTTTATTGCCTTTGGAGGTTTGAATATATAATGCACCTTTGTTTGTTGGCTTGGCAAGGTACATTTGGCTATATTAACAGTTTTAGACAAACTTATTTTTTGTTTCAATCTCAGTAGCATAAAAAATTTAACTTCCATAATTTTTTTTTTCTCTCACAATAAGTTTCCTTTTTAAAAGCTTGTTTTTAAGACATTTTTTAAAATATACTTTTCAATATCGATAATTGCTACCAAACAGTCTTTGTGGAACCTTCAACAGCATTTCCATGTTGTGGTGATTATAATTTAAGTCTTGAAAATACCTTTTTAGTACCTTTCGAAATTTGTTTAATAATTAAGTGATAGACATGATCATATTGCTTAAATCTTGATGAATACTTGTTATGTTTATGATGATGTGATGGGAACTATGTTCTCTTGTAAATTTATCTCAAACGAGAGTGAAAAGGTTGCTAGTTTAATTTAGAGACATGGTAGATGAGTAAGGCTTAATCAAAATTTTTATAGTGTCTTTTTGGTGGGATCGTCTAGAGTTAAGGTCATAGTCGAGAGGCTTTGTGGTTAGGGCTAGGCTAGACTACAATTTGAGTTGAGGATTGAAATTAGGTCTATTTTTGGATAGAGAAATCAGGGAGGGAGGATGAAGAGGTCGGCTAGGATGGTGATCATCTCAAGGGAAATTTGGGAATTGTTATGGAAGAGTGGCTTAAGGTTGGGTTAAGGTTCTTGTGAGGTGAGGGGAAGGAGATGGGCAAAGGACATGGTTTAAAGGGAGGGGTTTTTAAAAGTGTTAAGAGTTTCAGGGGGGAGAAGGGTTGATAAGTGTGAGAAGGGAAGTAAGGTTTGGATGCATGTGGTGGCCGAATGTTGTGGGGGGAGGGGGTAGTTTGTTAAGATTTGTAAGGAGTATGTTTATATAAGAGGGAGAGGAGGTCATGAGCTTGTAAGATAAGGTCTGGGGTATGACTTGAGCCATAAGGTGAGAAGTAGAAATGAAAGAGGTGGAGAATGAGACTAAGTTAGTTGTCAGGTCAAGGCTAGGGAGAAGAAGGTGAAGCCACCTTGTTTGCACACTCAAAATTCAATAATCAAAGCATTATCAATTTCCATTCAAGCCATGAAATATAAACAAAAGCATTCTTCACTCATCACCATTATTTTTTGGGGATATTGGATTTGTGGACATGTTATGTCTTTTGAAAAACTAATGGAAAATTTATGCATTGTGTTTGTTGACATTTACTAACATCTAATTTCGATAGAGTTTCTTTTTCTTTATTCATAATTAAAACTTCTAGAAGTTAGCCAATATGATTTGACTTTTAGAAATTAGACATTTCTTGACTTCTGATGCTTGGCTCCTATAACCACTTGTAAGCCTGGGATCAACTACCACATGCCCTTATCACCATGATAGCCATTGTCATCTTTGATCGATGTTTGCCATTGTCTCATTGTTGTCTATGTCCATCTCCACCTTCTCCACCCAATTTTGGTCTTTGTCAACGATTGTTGACTGCTACCATTGTTGATCAATGCCACCCATAGGTGCATGTTGTCGATCATCTTTTCATTGACCAATGCACTCTGCCACCATTTTCTTTCACTATCACCATCCTTCTCTTGGTGCTAATGAAATGAGTTAGAGTATAGTCTCACAACAAGTTTTGGTAAAATAAAATGTTAACAAAAGTCATCAATCTAAACAACAATTATCTTTGAATAACAATATTCAAAACTCATTAAATTAAGTAACAAGCTTTTAAAAGAAAAGTTTGACTTTTAAAAGTTATTGATTTTTGGAAGTCAAACAAAACAGCCTTTTAGAAGCTTTCGAAAGTCTATAGATGTTTGATGTCTATAAATGTCTGCGAATTAACTACTTGGTTTTTTTTAATTGAACTTTCAAAAAATATAAAATGTTCATGAACCAAAAGGCTCTTAAATTGATTTGTTTGTGAGATGTCTTATTTTAAACTCTTAATAACGATTTTAATTCAAAGTTACAACAATAAAATTAAGTGAGAATGACAAAAATTAAAAAAAATAAAGTTAAAAGAGATTGCACTTTTATGCTAAGAACTAGAAATGTCTCGCTTTACCATTTGTCAACCTTTTGATAGGTGCTTAGGTATAATGGTTTAATACAATAATACTAATTTTTTTATTTTTCTTATGTTGCATGTGATAGGACTCCCACTTGGCTACTTCAAAGTTGGTGCGTGCTCTAGGATGTGCACTCTCTATCACTCCTTGTGCTATATGCGGGAGTGTGTGACATGAGACTGTAGCCATTGTGCATGTGATGCGTTTGCAAGGTAGGTGTTGCGTATGTGATATGCATGCGATGGTAATTGGTACCATCAGAGCACGTGTTACACGTGAGGCAGTAAGTCCTGTGTTTGTTACTATGTGTGCCATGGCATCCCACACTTTGCTACATGCATTGTGGTCTTTGTGCTCCATTGTGTGTGCTTTTGCCCAAGCTACATGTCTCATGAGCCGTTGCTCGTGTTACGTATTATGTGCATTGCTATCTTGTGTGTACTTCTACGCAAGAGACATATCTTATGCATTATTGTCCAATGCTTTGTTGCGCAAGCCACATGTCTTACTCATTGTTGTTCCTTGTCCTATTGTGCGGACGCTTTGGAGCCACATATGGGTTGCTCAACACTTGCGATAGTTTTTGAACAAAAAATGTTCCCTGAATCCTTCTCAAAAATGGATGTTTTTTGTAACTGAATGAATGTACATTAGATCTAATCATAGGTCTCTTCTTTTTTGGATTTCAGTTCCATCGAATCCTTTTTAAATACAACTAGATTTTCTAATTGTTTTGGTGTTTACCTCATGTTTAGGCCTTCAAGGTTATCAGAAAGTAAGTTGTGGAAATGGAGATTAACCTTTCTTTAGGCCTTCAAGGTTAACCCTTGTCTTGTAGTGATTCGATAATGTTATTTTGTTTAAGGTCTTGTCCACATTCATGAACATATTATCCATTGGTGGTATGTACTCTTCATTAAGCATAAAAAACTCAAATGGCTTTAGGTTGTCAATATTCATGATAGAGTAAATTTTCATTATTTCAGCTTCTTGTCATATACTAATATGAAGTCAAATGAGATCGTCTTTTGCAAAATTTTTGATGCCTTTGTTGGTCATGCCTCTCCTTATGACCTTTGGGATTTGAGAAATTGTTTTTTTAACATTGGAGTGTATTTTTCGTTTTTTTAAGAAATTTTTCTCTCTTTGTTGGATATCACTTTCAGTCCAAAAGCTTTTGTGGTATGAATCTCATACAAGCTTCAAAGTGATTCATTGCCATAGATTCATGCACAACATGGTTGTACACAAATTGTATATAAGTAATACTCTCATTTCACACATCTTCGGGCTTTTAGCATGATAGTTCTTAATTAGATGAATAATTATCCTATTCATCATTTTAGTTTGTCCATCAATCTGTAGATGGAAGATTATATTCCATATCAGAAAGGTATCCGTCATTCCCCATAATGCTCTTCAAAATTTGCTCAATAAATGAGTATTCCGATTTGATATGATGGATAATGGTAACTCAAAGTGAACCTACACATTTTGGAAAAAGAGGACGACTGCTTTTTCACTTGTAACTTTTTGTTTACATGGCATCAGTTTGACTATTTTAGAGAATCTATCTACTATTACAAATAAATAGTTGCCTTCGTTGAGTTGTCGGTAGTCTTCTAATAAAATCTATTGAGATATTATTCTAGGGTCTCTCAGTATTGCTAATGGCATATACAACTAGTACTTGCCATTTTACGACTGCATAATATATCATAATGTGCACTCTCAAATGAATTTTTCAACTTCTGAGTTTATATGACACTATTAGACATGCCATTGCAAATATAAAATGGTTATTGAGACTCCAAAATGTCTAGATATCCTAGATATATAGGTCTCGCACGTTCACCTTTTTCGATCATCACATTGGGTACTTAATTGCTTTCCTTGATAGAGTGATCCATTTCAAATTTCATATTTTAATTATTTCCCTCTTGCTTCTTGATAAATTCCTCAAAAATCTAGATCGTCCTTACACTTGATAGCATACTATTGGGTTTTATTGGTTGCATTTGCATAATAGTTGTTAAGCATTATAAGATTTAGGGAGAATGGAAAAGCATATTTACAAGTTTGTTATATGTGCCCTTGTTTGTGATAACTAAGTTAAATTGTTGTAGGTATGACATTCATTTTAGGTGTCATGTTTGTTGTAGCTTTGATTGAGTTTGTAGATATTTGAGTGGCTTGTTATATGAGTGCACTATGGTTTCTTATGTAAGAATGTACAACCTTCAATGTAAGGCTAGAAGCTTCTTATCATAGGTCGAATAGTTGTTCTGTGTTCCTTGAATAGTTTAGAATAGTAAACTATGAGCTTGTCTTTTGTGCCCACCAATAACATACCTAGATGTATTTGCTTGAATCTCAAATAGTCATATTATAGATTTGGTTGAGCTAGGATTGATGCTCTACAATTACCTTTAATTGTCAAAACAAAACTTTTGTTGGTGTAAGTTTGCTTACTCAAACTTTGTGTGGGTGAGTGTGTAATGTTGATGCAACCTTTGAGAATCTTTTGATGTGCTGCCTCAGGTATTGACAGGATCCAAGAAATGTTTTAATAGTAGTAATATTTTGATGTTTAGTCAATTTCTCAGTAGTTTTAATCTTCTCTTTGTTGATGCTTATTTCACCATCATTGAATTGAAAGCCCAAATATACAAGTGTGTCCTTTACACTTCCTATTCAATTTTAGTTGATGGGTCTATAGGATGTCAAAGACGTTTCTTAAATGTTCCACATGTTCTTCAAGTGTATTTCTATAAATGAGTGTGTTGCTTCCAAGGGGCGAGAATATCATTCATTGGCTGAATGTTGCTGGGGTATTACTTGATATGAGCAACATCACTAATTGCCCATGCAACTTTTGTCAAGTCTTGAAATCTGTTTTTCATGTATCCCCTTTTGAAATTTGAACTTGAAGATATCTTGTTTTGAGATCCAACTTTATGAATACTTGTGTGTCTTTTATTTGGTCTAAGAGATTGTCAATTTTAGGTAGGAGTTATCTCTTCTTGATGATGATTTTTTTGAGTGTTTGATAATCCACTCACATACGTCATCTTCCATCCTTCTTCTGAACCTCACATACGTCATCTTCCATCCTTCTTCTGAACCATGACTACTATTAAGTTACATGATGAGTTACCATGCTTGAGTACTCCATTCTCAAGTAACTCTATGACTTTCCTCTTGATTTCCTCATTCACAGAGTTGCAGTATACCATGTTTGGAAGCATCAAATTAGACAAAAATTGAATCTTGTGCTTTATAGCATGCCTTGGGGTTAATCTTGTGGGTTTAATGAATAAGGTAGGATACTCTTATTATCTTTTGAAGTTATCCCAAGAGTTTATGCTATTCTTTAGTATCACCATTTGGTTTCTTAGGTTTGACTAATAGTAACATATAGTTTTGACATGTATTTACTAACCTCTTGGCTAACAACAACAATATGTGTTGTTGCCTTTCTTTTATACCATTTTGTTTTTGTAGTAAAATTCTATCCATTTTTTGTGAACAAGACTGTTGGGCTCAACGATAATATAAATCTTGATCCCATAAGTATGGACATATTAATATGATCTGACCAATATTCAGAGGCATCGCTTCATAGACAATTTCATCAATAATTTAGGTTGATTGTTAATTTTATATTGCATTATTTCTCAAAAGTTTTTTAAATCCATCCTAAAGAATAAGGTCTTGAAGGGTTGTAGTGTACAAATACAATCTCTTAATGGGACTTTTAGAGATTAAATTCTTCTAATTACAAGTATTACTAAAAGGTTCTTTATTCACATGAATTTAGGTTGCAAACTATTCTCTTTTCAATGCAATCTTGTTAGCTTCACTCATGAACCCTTTTGTCTCACCATGATGGATAGATTCTTCTCATTTGTATATGATGGATTCTTTAGAATCCTCACATTCGATTACAAGTGCCTTTTTTTCTCATTTTTCTTGAATTTTTTTGGTAATAGATTAACGTGCAAGACTTATTCCAACATGCTTGTTTTTGCAGTTATCACGATACTTTTAAGGCTCACTTGTAGATGGAGCATATGTTGTCGTTCTTACGATCTTCTTTGTTGGGGGTACTCTTTCTTCTTGTGACACTTTTTTGAGTTGGTTCTAATCTTCCTAATATTCAAGCTCTTTATCTTTGTTCATCTATTTTGACTTTTCTTTTCAATAGTTATTGTAAATGTGCTAATTTGCGTTAAAGATTTCATAGAGAATAGTGTTTGCTTCTTAGCAATAAGAAAATACAAACTTGGGATGCATTTAGATAATATTTACATCTCATCAATAAATATCCCCAAATTATGGCTTATCATTGAAATTTAGGGTTATGCTCCTACATCGTTTGTTCTTTTCAGTATAGTTAGTTGTGCTACTTCCTTCCTCCACGTATCTTATAGGATAAAATTCTTATTTGATTAATTTCTCAAGTTGGCTTTATATCACTTTTGCTATTGTATTGGTTCTTAAGTGAGTATTCCATTAGGCCAATACACAACTTGTCATCTTTAGTCGAGTATATACTACCTTATTAGTTGATAAATAGTCTTATAGGAAAAAATATGTTTTTAGTTGTTCCAACAATGTATCTAATTTTCCTTGATTTATTGTACCCTTATAAATAGGTAGATTAAGATTAGTATCAACCTTAAAATAGATGTTGACAATTCTTGTGTGTTGAAGGGTTGAGACTAAAGATATCACATTCATCTTCATCTCAAATGATCTGTAAATTAATACTCAATATTTTTCTTGTGTGACAATTTGTTTTCCAAATTTGTTGTCGAGGGGATTGGGATTTCAATATTATCTCTATTAATATTTGCTTTTGTTAGCTTAATAAAGTTATCTATACTTCTAGGTTTGATGGTAAAATAGTTGATATAATCATCTTGATTGATACCTCTCTAATCTCTTACTATTTCTTGTCTTTCTTTTCAACTCATTTCTTCCTAGTCCTTACTGTTTGTATCAAAATGAAGTTTTTTGATATCAAAATTTGATTTTTCTTATGAGTTGTCTTGTTCCAAGCCCTTAAGAACAACCTTGTTTTGGAATTTAGTAATGACAAAGAAACTGAGGGCATAAAATGAAAGTTTTTTTATTCAAAAAATGAAGAATGCCTTTCTTTTCCCTTCACTTCTTTCATAGGAGTTTGTGTACAATAGTTTATTACAATAATATTGATTTTTTTTATTTTCCTCATTCTACATGTGACAGGACTCCTGTTCGGTAGATGGCTACATGGTGCATGTGCTGGGCTTGCACTTCACATGTGTTACTTGTGCTGCAACTGCCCATCCTATGCATTGATAGGTGTCGCACTAGTGATGCTTGTTCGATAGTAGGTGGCGCACATTTGATGCACATTAATTCATGTGCGATAGTAGGTGCCCCACATTTGAGCACATTTAGTGATAGGTGATCCCTACCATAACTTGTGTTGCATGTGTGACTCTTTGCCAAAAGATGCATCATGAACTAGAAATTTATGGCTTTTTGATTGCTTAATTGAATGATAACTCTTTTTGTTGAGCCAACTAAAGGACGTCTAGTTGGTGTTGTGGAAGCATTTAATAAGTAACCAAGATGAAAGTGGAGCAAGGAGGCCCCATTCCCTAGCATGTATCATTCTTTGAATATTTACTCAACTTGAATTGATGCAATTTTTTTTTTAAGACATGAGATGTTGGAGTCTTGTGGAATCTCTGAATGTCTAGTTGAGTCCTACACATGTATTTAGTCTCAAGAGCATTCACTATGTTCGATATATGCTCGAGGGGCACATGTTAGTTGGCATATCATGTTGAGAAGCTATTATTATTGGACGGTAATATGCATGTTCTTTTTTCTTAAAATTGGAAGTCCTTATGTTCTACATTTTTTCTTTGCTTATCTTAGGTGTTTAAATTTATCTTTGATTAACTTTTTTTTTTGAAGTTTTATCTACAAAATCAAGCTCATTTAGTTATCTTTTTTTTTCCTTCAAACCAAATTAAAAATAATTGACATTTTATTTCATATAAAGTCGCACTCTAGATTGTTCAAAAATCTAGAATACATAATCTTAATAAATCTTTTAAACATTTTATAGTTTTTTTTTTTGTTTGATCATCTATCTAAACATGAAATGTTGTACTAAAATTCAACTAATTTTTATATAATCGAAACACGAAATGATTTCCTATCCATCCATTAGACAGTTCCATTTGGGGACTAATAGATGACTTGTGTCATCTTATCTTTTTATAAAATGATCTTGGGGTTTCAAATAAGGGATTAGTTTAATTATCAAATTTTTTGACTTTTGTGGGATTTGATGTTGAGGGTTTGTAGTGAAAATCTTGTATTCTTTGCTCTTCTCCTTTTTTTTTTGTTTTTTCGTTTTCTTCTTTTACAAAAATTTAGAATATATAATCTCAATAAAGTTTTTAGTCATTTTATAATATTTTTTCTTTGACTATCTATCTGATGATGGAATACTATACTAAAATTCTGCTAATTTTTATATAATCGAAGCACAAGATGATTTCCAAGTGTTCTATCTACCCATTAGGCATAATTCCATTTGGGAATAACATTAGACGAACTTGTGTCAATGAAGCTTTTCTACAAAAATATGATCTCGGTGCTTCAAGGGATCTTTTTTATTATTAAAATTTGTCTTTTGGTAGGAGCTGATGTTGAGAGTTTGTAGTGAAAATCTTGTATTCATCGTTTCATTCTCTTCCTTTCCTACTCCCCATCCCGGGAGATCTACAAATCTTTTCTAGTAGATCTCTTACATTTGTCTTAATATTTCTATCAACATTTTCTTTCCTGCATTTTTTGCAAGAAAACACGAGCAGATCGAGGATGAGGACCATGTTACATAAGAAACCTTAGTCTGAAACAACTCATCAGCCACCAGGGAGAGATGATTACCTTCTGATCCTTTATTTCAAGCATCCCAACAACAAATAGTCATTCCTGGAGATCATTTTAGTGTTGCCTCACCTGATTGTTAATCTGCTATGATCCAAATTTGGGAGGATTGCAAAAGGTTTTACCATTTACTGCAGTAGTTCTTCTCAAATCTGATGAACCAATTCATTGTGCTACAGCACCAGGTGACAACATTACCTCAAGCATGTTCTGCTCCATCAATCAACTATAGACCAGTTTTCCACCTAATTCTGTTTCCATTCCTTCTCTTACAGTAAGTTCTTTTCCTCTGATCTCCTCAACACAGGGTTATTCTTAAATGGATGTCTAAGTGAAGTTTCTGATGACCCATGGTCTTTTTTTTTTGTTCTATAATGGCAATTTCACCATTCTTTGAAGGATTTCTCGCGGCTGCTCTTCTGCATAAGTTACAAGTCCTTGTTTCATCCTTTTTCTTCGAGAATTTCGATCCCTCTGCATTTCTAAGACTATCTGAGATGGAGATGTAATTAAGCGCGAGCTCTTCTCCTCTCTGTTGAAGAGACCTTGCATTAATTGTTTCTATTCATGCAGGACTTAAGAACTTAAATCGAGTCTTCTCAATGGAATGTTGAATCAAAAAATCCCTTGGTGATTAGAGCCACTTTGATTCGATCCCTTCAACCCATTGGTTTCAAGTAGTCATTACAGCATTTTCCGTCTTGTACTCTTCAAGAAATCTTTGATTTGATAGAACAATATGGTATATAATTGTAGAGGAGATGATTTTAGCAAAAGCAATTGGGGGTAAGAAAAAGGCCGAATCGAAGGCAGGGGAGCCACCGATTGCAAAGAAATCGCGTTATTTCAATTAAGGCAACAACCGATTGAGTCAACATCCATGAAAAATAATTGCCCACCTCATCATAGTTTAATGGTGCCATCAAGAAAGGAAGGATTGCTTCAAAATTTTTGAACTCTGATCAGGAATAATCACTACAAATTGTATTCTAGAAATATCATGATGATCATGGCCATACTACAGAATGTAAGTGTTTGAAGGTCTTTGTTGAAATGCTTCTAAAATAAGGGCATTTGTAGGAGTTTCGAGTGAAGAAAGGCGATGCGACTTCTTTCTCGAGCCAAAAGAGCCTTATAGTTAGACTGCTTGTAGCCATTTGGTTCTATTGCTGGAAATTTCACCTTCAGGTCTTGACAGAAAAAAAATCAACTACAAGCGTCGTCTGCATCATTTCATAATGTTGTCCAGTATATTCGAGATCTTCTTTAGAGTTCTTTGAATTTATGTTAATAACTAATTTTACTTCTTGAGCAATTTATTTGATCCCTTGACCTTTGGTCAAGAGAATCTTTATTATATGTGAAGGCTATATGACTAAAGTTTGATTACTAATGTATGTTCACGAGGATGTTAGTCTATGTTAGTTTTTCATATTTTCTTTTTTATTGATGCATTTGAGAATATGGGCATCATCTAATTCCTTTTGTCAGTATTTCGATCAATATCTCTAACTCTTGGAAATGATTTTGAGTAATAATGCACATGATTGATTTTTTTGTCACCAATATATTTTTCTCGTGTGATAATATCAACAAATTCAAAGTCCTAATTTTGATGTCTCATTTGTTCAACAACTTCTCTTTTATTAGAATTCAAATGATTTGTTATTACACAGTGGTGACTTAGTATTGTGAAGAATTTTTAGCACACTTGAAGTAAGCATGTTGAGCTCATCAAACTCTTCAACTCATGATCCCTCGCATTCTTTGAAGTTTGTCATGAGTTGCTCTAAACATAATGAATAAGAATTGCCACCATCCTTGGCCTTCTATTTGTAGAGCTTGAACACATGTTTCTCAACATCCAACTCAATGTAAAGGAGGAATTTACCTTCAAAAACAATTGTGCTAAAAAGAAAGAAATCAAAAACTTTGTATGCTGGTTGAATTTGCTTTAGCCAAAGTTGTCTAGGTTAAAAAAATGTACTGGCAAGCAAAGGTTATGCATTGATTACACTCTTCTCAATGTAGCTTGTCCAATATCTGTGCCTTTGTGTTTTTTTTTTTTTGGATATGATATGATATTGTTGATTTGATTGTTGGGTTTTATTGTCCTAATCTTTATTTATTACATATTTTGAAACCCTTTATATGGGACTATTTATCAATGAATGATCTCATCTTCAGGGCCTTTGGAACAAATTGTGACTCTCAAAAAGGTCGATACGTGATTGAATTCATTGAAGTTTGGATACACTGTTGTCTGGCAAATAGCTTATCATTTTAGAGCCAGGAGTTCAAGCAAACACAAGATGAGGGGTTTTACTTGTCATTTCTCAAGCAGTTGAGAGACATTTAGAGATTTGTGCATTGCTGGTTTAGATAGATTTTTTTTTTGGATCAAAGGATAAGAATTCATCATAATAATAATCAAAGCACTTTGTTAAGTATCTTTAATCATCTTGACATCATTGATAGCTCTGTTTAAAACTTTATCAATTGCATCTTTTGCTGAGCATATGACAAAATGATTAGCGAGAGCCGAGCTTTTTCCAGAGAGCTCTCCATTTTTGTTGATGCATATGTATGTTATTAGGATTCATTTGTTAATAAAATAGCTATTCTTTGAATATTATTTTTAAAAAAGTTTTCATCTTGGACGACTCAATCGAAGCAGACGACATAAATAAAAAGAATCGGTGTTAATGTTCTGTAATTTCATTGAAGTGTAAAGTTAACATCTATTATTGGAAAAAAAATAGTAAAAAAAATTATTTAAAAGAACATTGATAGAGAAAAACCTGTGTTATGTTTAGTGGGATCTATCAGCCTAAGGTTGTTTATTAGAAAAAATATAAAATACCCTTTGCATCGTTTATTCTATGAAATATAATTAAAAATAATAAAAACCCATTTTTTTAATACTCTTCAAATTCAAACAAATAGCACATGCAAACAATTTGCACAAAACCCAGCCAACGGATTCTTACAAAATAACTTCCAACAAATATTTTTCCTTTAAAGGCAATTAAGTGAAAAATAAAACAAGATAAAAAAGGATACCATTTTTTTTTCCTAAAAATGAATTTTCATCTCGTTATGACATATCCATCGAATTGGTGGCAAAGCAGATAAATAAATTTCTCATCTATTGTTGAAAAGATGGTAGAAAAAAATTTATTTAAAAGAGCATTTATAGAGAAGCTGTACCATGTTTAGTGGTTCTATTTCAGTGAAAGGTTATATATTAAAATAAATATAAAATGCCCTTTCCATCGTTTATTCTATATAATATAATTAAAAATATTAAAAACCCATTTCTTTTTACAACAATTCTCATCATAACATGCAAACAAAATCAAAACGGATACCAATTTTTTTTCCTAAAAAGGAATTCAACTAAACGGAAAATTGCTTTTTTCATGTGGTTGATTATTTATATCCTCCAAATCACCCCTAGAATGAATGCATACCTCTCTTTCACAGGAACAACAACATGCAATCAAGTCACAAAAAAAAAAAAAAAAAAAAAAAAAAAATGAATCACACATTTATACATTAAAAAAGCTTAGCAAAACAAGAGCATCGCGGAAAACTAAACCTTGATATGCTCATACCTTTCGCCGACGGCGCCGCCCTTCTGCTTCTGGAACTGCACGTAACGCAGCGTGCTGGCGAAGAAGGAATCCGCCGCCGGGCGCGCGGTGGAGTTGTCGCTCTGCATCTCCGTCACGATCAACTCTATCAAACCCTGGATCGCCGCGCTCGTTATCTGTGGGTTCCCCTTCTCGAAGAAGTAAAGATACCTGCGCAATCATTCCACCAATCAAAAAGGCCATGCGTTTGTTTGGGAAACGAGGAAAGCTTATTTTTTTACTTGTTCAGTATCTCGACAAACAAGGACACGGGGCCGGCGCTTCCCCTCGCAGCGTTGGCCATCTGCTGCGCGGCGTTGGCGATCCTCAGCGCGCGCTTTAGGCAGAGGAGAACCCTGGAAGAGAGAATATTATTATATGCATCAATGTATGTACCCAGAGTATAGAAGAAGAAAGAATGGTGGTTTTTTACACCTTTCTCCATCCTTGATTCCATCTTGGTCATCGACCCAGAAAAGGTGAGAGCATGCATAAACAGCTCTGCATTGATCTGGTTTTTTTAAGAGCTTTGCGGAGTACTGCAAAAGGAAGAATGTGGAAGATGGAAATGAGCTCTGGAGTAGTAGATAAGAAGGAAGGTGTAAGTAATGAGCATGGTGTAAAGCCACACCCCTGTTGCTTTATGTGTTAATGTGTCTCTGTTCTCAACTCCAAATACATTCATCCTCTGTAGGGTTCCTATGATTAGGTGAATTGCAGTCACTTGAGCTTTTGAGTCCTAAAACGATAAGGAAGACGACGTGATTAAACAAAGGGGCAATTCACTTCAATAGGGGTGGACTGGGCTGGACTTAACTGCAACTTCCTCTTCGTACAAAATAAAGGCTTGGGTGAAGAATTCATATGCAACGGGTTCAAGGTCACAATCATTAGCGGCCTGAAAAAAAATAAAGTAATCAACCAATTTATCAAAAACATTTAATTGGATTCCAAAAAGTTATTATCACTCTCAAACCTCTGCACATTGTAAGTACAATCTCAAGGCAAGTTCTGATGAAGGAACGGATGACAGTGCTTCAATTGTCTAGAACACGAAGTGAAAAGATTAAGTAGCAAATAGAAATGCATCTGAATGATCAATAGTAAGGAAAAAATAGAGATGCTAAACCAAAAGATGCGAATGCTAATTAAAAGGGCAGAACATATATTATACAAGTTCTAATCACTTATTGTTAATGAACTTACAAAAAAGACAAAAAAAAAGTATCTAAAACACGAAATTCATTCAAAACAAAGCTGAGAGAAGTTTATATGACATTTAAGAAATAAATATACGTGGACATGAATTCAAAGGAAAACGTGCTTATAACACATGCATCTTGGTTATGAAAACCACTTGTCCAGATGCGTACTAATTACCATGAACACTTGAGCACAAGCTCATGACAGTACAACTAAACGGTAAAAGGGGTATTCTTTTATGAATTATGGCAGGGGCATGTGCAAGAAGCCACATGATGTGAAGCATCAAAGACCATGAAACCTTATCAATTCATACTTTTCATCATAGAAAACTTAATCAAAGCTATGTATGACTCAATCTTTTGTTGATAGCTAAAACCAAGCTGTGCGCTTCTCATTTCAGGGATGATGGCGTCTGCTTTCCTCATTGAGGATAGGATAGGATATGATGTTTGCCTTTCCTACAATTGGGAAGAAACGAGGCCACCACACATTCTGGAGACAAAATTGTAATGATGTTGCATGCAACTAATCAGGCAAAAATTTGTTGGCATGAGCATGATCACTATGGCACCCTGGGATTATATGGAGGCCAACAATAGAGATTCCCTTTGTTGTATCTCTGATCATACATTACTTTTTTGATAACAATAAATCCATCATGTTATGTTTAATAATGTTTTTCGCAAATATTATTTTTAGATTATACATTTCAAATACATATAAATTATTCATATATAAAGTTTGATCAATTAACTCAATGAGTTTAACGATAATATTTGAGTGCAAATCATAACTGGCATCAACAAAAACACAAACTTAAGCATCCTTTAAATTGAGTAAAGTTTGCATTGGTTAAACTAATCATACTTATACGATGAATCCATCACACAATACAATTAATTAATATTTAGATCAAATAAAACGTTGAACAAGGGCAATCATAGGTTAGGTATGTTATATGTATTGATTGTACATATACAATAGACTTATCGTACAAGTACTTTAATTTAACCACGGGATCTAATTTGAGTTTTAGTATTCTTAATATTTGTATAGGACAATACTACCTCTCGTATTAGTATGATATATTCATTAAGAGGATCAAAGCAAATGATATTAAATATATGCACTAGAGATTGTAGCGTCGTACGATTACTTTATATTGGTACGATCACTATGCCAGTGTGAGCATTTAGGACTTAAAGTTATAAGTGAGCTGGATTGCATTGTACCTATATGATATCTACTTTGTAAATATACAATACCTTTTACCTAAGTAGCCTTAATGATAGGGATAGGTCTTGAATTTTAAAGAAGTGGAAGGCTAATGTGTTAAGTTTAGAAGGATGGTGGGTTTAGTAGAAGATTGGGTCCCCTATGAGTCTTGAAAAGTAATATATAATAAGGACTGAAGTAGTAGTTGTGGTTTAGGTCTTTGAATACACTAGATTCCTTGGCTTTACTAGTGTCAAGTTGGCACTTGAATACAACTCAGCAAGAATGCCCTATTGGATGATTGTGTTGGCAAATAGAAGCTAAATATTCACACAAAGAGGGATAAATTATAAAAATCATAATCTCAAAGTAAACGATAGAAGCCTCTTAAGATTTTAATTACTCTTAGAATCTTATTTTAAAATTTTAGTTTACTTTAAAACTCTTTGTAATGATTATAATAAAGTAAATGCATAAGAGATATTTAGGTGATTTGATCTAAAATCGAATTTATGTTCACCCCAAGCTAAAAAAACTAGGTAAATACTTAAATGTCTTTTACAAATATGGGTAGAAAAAACCTCACACCGGCCAAGTAGAGCTTACAAAAACTGGGCTAAAGTACTCAAACATTAGACCAAATGACTCTATAATATTGAGCCAAAGAATCTTATAATCCCTACGTCAAAGGACTTTATAAAATGACTAAAAGATAAATAAAAAAAACCAAGATAAAGTTCTAACAATGAGACAAAAGAATAAAACAAAGCTCACAACTACAAAGTCCTACAATTCTCTTATTAGTCTTAAAAAATAAAATATGACAGACAACGATGGTTGGTGGTTTAGTTCTTTGAATAATTGGGATTCTTTACCATTACTACTATTGCGTTGGCAGCTAAAAACACCTTCACAAGAGTATCCTATTAGATGGTTGACTTATACAAAAATGATGAGTTGTGAACTAGCTCATGAGCTATGCTTGACATTATGCTAAGGCATGATAGCTGGGGAGCGAGATTTTAAGGCTCTCTAAGCACATTTTTAGGTGTGTTGAGTATGCAAATTACTAACATAGATGGAATGAGGGTAAATGGATTTAAGTCAAAGAGCATACCAATGCTCATAGTTGACCACTCTCCCAGAGAATGAAAGCAATCAAGGCTATTTGAAAGACTATGAATGAGACCCTCCTGTACTCGTCGATTATCAAGTGACTTATTTCCTTATTGTGATATGATAAAATGATAACACGAGTTAAAATCCAAGAAGATGAAAATCTAGATTTTGCACCTTCAATTTCTATTAGCCTAACAACTGGCATGATCCACTTAAGTCGTTTCGATATATATTGGTAGCTCAATCTTGCCATAAAGAAGTCAAATGTCATTACCCTCTCATCATTGAAATTGTCTTAAAACTTTGACTAAGCCTTGTGCCCTCAAAATTGACCAATAGAATGCTCTTTTTTTTTTAGCTCTCCCTTCCCTTCTCTTGTTGATAAGAGAATTCAAGAAGAGGCTATAAAGATGCAAACAATAATATTATTGTTCCATAAAATAGAATTCTTAAAGGCGAAGGATACAAGTCGTTCAACAATCAAAAGACACTAGCACCCCTTTATTGCCTTTGGCAGATGAAGCTAATAGTTATCAAAACATTAAAATTAATGAGATAAGCTGAGCCCCCCAATCCCCTCTCTGTCTCTTGAAAAAGTACCAAGAAATTCAAATGGTACAAGTTAATATTCTTATTAGTCTAAAATTCAAGTTCTTTGATTTTGGTAAGATATTGAATCCTTTGGGCTTTTCAACTCCTATTTTTTGATGAAATAGACCATTCAATCAAGAAAGTTTTCAAGGAAATTATTATGATGATTTTCTTGATTGTCAAGAGACTTGATTTCTATCTTGCATTTATTTTTAGGAAGGTAAGTTCAATTTAAATAAGATTATTAAACACTTCTTAATCTACTAGATCACTGCTTGGAAGCCCTTTTTGATCCAAGCTCCTTAACACATAGGAAATATAAGACTAACAACATAAGAGACCACACAAAAGCAAATAAAAGATGTTTGCATGTGTGTATCTTCTTCAAGCATGGTGATCGGTAGCAATGATGTGTCTACATTGTTTCTTTTTCAGTACAGCAGGCTGCAAGTACTAGGGTAAGGATAGTTCATTCCACAATACTCCACTGCAAAAAAAAAAAAAAAATGATCAACCAACTCATGGCTGCAAAATTTTGAAACTAGACGATACCCCAATTTGTGCGGTTAACCCAATGCAAGATCTGGAGAGCTTTTAGTGTAGGCAACCTTATTCATGCAATGAAAAAAGGTTTTTGTAATAGAACTTCTGACTTCCAGAACACAACAAGGCAGCCTAAACATTTCTGCCCTTGGGGCTAAACGAGTATAAAACAGCGTCAATGTGTGCAGCATTCTTCTAGAAGTTAGCAGTAAATATATGCTTCATGTCATCCTATCTCAACATATTTTTTCTCATGTAAGGGCATAGTTCAGCATTGAAATTTGTTGTCATAGAAGACCAAATTGAACAAATACAACTAAGTTCACTTTATACAGCCAGGCAAGTTAAGAAAAATGACCTGATTCAATATTTGAAAAATTTTCTTTGGAGTTGTAGGAACATCTTCACCAACCGCTTCTCCATCATGACCTTGCAAAGATCTCACTAGCTACAAATGCAAGTGCAAACCATTAATAATTTCATAAGAAATCGACTATGGTAACAATTAAAAGACAAAAATAGTAAGAGACAACTCTGCATAATAAATCATGCAATAATAAATTGATGAATATACAAAACACAACAAATTGCAGATCCAATTATATAAATGACAAAGGGAAAGAGTAATTACCCAAACCTACAAATATGACTAGAACAAAATAGGTACGTGATAGTGAAAACAATATAATTTAGAACAATGGACAGTAAGTAGAAACATTTTTAGAACTTCACCAGTCCACCTAAAACACTGCCACCACTTGGAGTGCCTCATCTAGCCATCTTCTCCCCTCTCCATCCTTACCAGGTTTGCTTTCTACACCCCTCTTCCTTTTCCTTGCCGTAATCTCAATGAAACCCTGGCTAACATTGCCCTTTATATGGGTTTTACCAGCAACATTTCCTGAGTTATTGTTTGTCAATGATCCCCCTGCTCCCAAAATGGGGTTAAGCCAAGTTGACTACCTATCGCTATTCTTGCCACATCTCCTTCCCCTAACACCTCCCATCCCTTTTGAGCCTCCACATCTTACTCCTCCATCTATAAAACATTTTACTAGTAAATTGTCTGCTATTGTCAACCTCATTGAGATTTTCCTATAGGGAAGCCTCTATGGACGTTCTTTGGGATCCTGTTCCCTCCTTCTCACCACCTATTAGCAATATCCACCTCTACATCCATCTAGCCATCGAATTGGTTAACAAATCAGGTAGCTCTTTTTCAAAAGCTTAGTGAATGAAATTTTCCATCTCAAAAGCTTTATTTGGCTTTGTCAATACGATTTCACTCTACCGCAAACTTGTTATCAAAGGTTTTTCCAAGAAATTTATTGACTAGATAGGACGTCCATGAAGGATGTTAGATTTTCAACAATGATTCAATGGATCCTCTAGGCAGCTCCATCAAAAAGATGCCCCTTTTCTTTCTTCTTTTTCAATATTATTGTGAATTCTTTCTCTTAAGTTCTAATTGAGCAAAATGGAGTAGTTTAAAGCACTTAAAACTGAAAGTTTATTTGCCATAAAATTCTATAAAATGTTTGTTGACAACCTGATTTGTCATTGGTAAGGATGAGTCCCATCTTTTCCTTAAAAGTTGTGCTTAAAGATTTTTTGTCCTTTTCTAGAATTTGACATGGATAAGAAAAAAGGTAAAAGCATCACCATCATCTTCAATTCAATTCAGGACTAGCATTCTTTGGCAATGTTTATGAACTTCCATATTGGCTCCTGGCCAATAACATAACAATTTTTAGCTTTCAGCTCCAATTGTTACTTTTTGCAAATTTCCTTCAAAGAATTTATGACAAAGTTGATGAATGATAAATCATTGTCTCGCTCTTATTGCTTTACTTTTGGTGTCAACATCTTCAACTCTCCATGACTCTGAGGAGAGAAATTGGGCCGCTATTGCATGGAAGGATATGCGAAGCCCTAAACATCTTGGGAGTTAAGATGCTCCGCACAGTCTCAAAATTAACCATGCTCATGCTATTAGCACTACAAGGCTTGGCCATACCATTAACGATTTCTAAGCCAATTGGATGTATGGGAAATACCTATTGAGGGTGGTGAATATCTGTGCCTTCGAGAAGAGACCAATAGAGTTTCATGATGCTAAGACATGACAGCATGGCTTCAGGTCGTGTCATGCTTGATGCATTTGAGACACTAGTTTATTTGAAGTTCTATTGTTTTTTTTTTCCTGCTTGGTACTTTATGCATGCCATTATGCTGATGTAAGGATGTTGGAGAACTGAGTTGAGGTGTATGTGTGAAGATTTAAAACTATGCATGTTGGCTGACAGCATACAGATTGGATGTCTAATTCACGCATTGGATAGCAATCCATGCCTTCGAACAAGGGTGACTGAGCAAAATAATTATCTTCCTGATATTCAACAAATTGAATGCCCAGCCCATCTAATCAAATATTAGTTACTATAGTTTGCCATGATTGCTTCACTATTCTCTCAAGGAATGTCCATAGATATCGATCAGACATCCAATCGATCGCTAGTTCTACATCCGATCTCCAGGTTTCGAGTCGGTTGAAAGACCATGGGTTCATCATGGATGTATTTTTGAAATTTTAGATAGTGTGATGCTTAGTTTTCTTGAACATCGTTTGTCAAGGATAGGGTGTTGGGCTGCTTAGGACAGCATTACCAAAGTCATTCAAAATATAAACATTTCTCTATTAAGGGATGACAGTATTTAGTGGGTCCTTGATAACAATTAAATGCTCAAATCTTTATATGCTTCTATGTTCAATGGTAATGACACTTTAGACTTGAATAAATTCATAAGGTTTAAAAAATACAAGTCAAAATATAGCGTCCACCTATGGATGGTTATTTAAAACATACTCAAGACTTTTGATCACATGGCTAGACTTGGTCTCCAAGCTCTCATGGAATAAGCCCGTGTACTTCTACTGCAAAATCTCATGTTCATTTATTCTATATATGCAACTACTCTAAAGAAATATTATCTAAGCTCATTTATGAGATTATTCAAGCTCATTACTCCCTTAATCTCCAATAATCATCTGTAGATTTGACAAATACTCACAAGGATTCCAAAAGGAACAAAATAACTTTGAGCTTGATGGTCTATCATATTTGGAAAGAGCAAAATAAAAGATTATTTCAAGGACAATTTTTGTTAGCTCATGACCTATATCCTCATATTCTTGTAAACCTATAGATTATATGTATTTAGCATTCTTACAATTTTTTGGATGATTTCACTCAAATTAGTCTAAATATGCCCAAATCCAAATTTTGTATATTAATGCATGGTCATATGAAATCTAGAAACACACAAGCACACTAACCTTCCCTGTTTTTGAAGCTAAAATTTAAGTATGGTAGATAATGACTTCAAATTTCCTAAAAAAGAACATTGACGTGAGACAAGGGAAAACATATATTAAACTTGTAGATTTTTCATTACTAAAATATGTTTCAATTGCAAGCTCTTTCGAGAAGCTAACTAAGATAAGATCATATCATTTGAAATACTATGTATTTCAAAACAAATAAGACATAGTTTTTGAAGCAATGAATCAAACAAATTCTAAATAATGCAAAGAAAGCAAATTTAGGATAATTGAGAAAATTTTGCAATAACAAGCTTCTGGTAGGCAAAAGATATGTCCAGCATATAGTATGCCATTTAGTTGATAACCTCAGGCCAGATAAAGAAATTCAAGCAATGAGAGTTTATATTCTTTGGATATGTTATACAAAACAATGGAGAAAAACTAGTATCTAATTCCAGAGTCAAGCCAGCAGGCTAAGGCATTTGAGAATATAATGGAGAATTAAAAGTAAATTTACGATAGTACACTTGAACACTTGCTGCAGGAAACTTGGTGCTGATAACAATGAGTTCATAGCTAAATTTGCGGAAGTAAAAGCAAGGATTGTAAGATGAATGTATGATAAATGGCTTAGGAAAAGATAGGAGCAGTATCATGACAGATAAAGTGGTAAGCAGTGGACAGGCGATTTGTGCATGCACAGTGACATGTACAATGATGGGTAAAGCATGCACCACCAATGCATGTGGATAGAATCCTAGAATAAATGTACGAACAAAAAGTCATTGATTGAGGGAAACAAGGTAAGAAGCAATACTAGTGTTAACACCTCATTTTGCACACATAGATGGAGAACGAAGTTCATCAGGATAATCTCGAATAGCTAGGATAAGTTTCCCAAAAAAAAAAAAAAAAACTTTGGGCAATTAGAAGGGCATAATTTTCAAGAGTAATGACGATTGACCCAAAACAAGCTTTATTTGCATCTTTAGGCAATTAGAAGAGCATAAAGAAATACCACAAAAACATGAAATACAATATAAGCATATTCTATTGAAAAGGATAACAGTGACCCAAGTAAATAAAAAATATACTCAAACTGTGGTTTATTACACTCGCTCAAAGAATTATATCATATATTTTTTGTAACGTTTTTCTGCTGAAGTAGATCTTATCAGGCCATAACAATTATACCCTATCCAAACAGAAAAAAAGGTAGGTTTATTCTGGCTCATCATCCTAACTCATAAGTATAAACATTAAAAATATCAAAAAGGAATTTAAAAGAAAACAAGGACCTATAAATATATGGATGTCCAAACAACCATTTTATGCATTCATTTGAAATTATCTGCTTTCAATATTTCAGCATCTAATGATATAATGTTTTGCAAGAAAATCTGTCTGCTAATCCAAATTGAACATTTTAATCTCATTAGCTACTGTTAAAGATCTTTGCATCGGAATGTACGGCTATCCATTATTCAAAATCAAGAATTAATCAAAGGAATCAATCAGTAGCATGATTATGAGCAAGCATATAAAAAAGAATACAGTTCATAGCAGTACAATATGCTAGTTTTCTAATTCTCTAATTTACTATTTTCACTATTTTCTCGCTCTGATAATTCTCTGTAACTCGGGCAGTGTTTTAAGTCGTTTGAAAGGGAGAGCTTTTCAAAAATATGTTTTATGCAACTGAAGAAGGAATTGTAAAAACTTTTAGTTGAATTTTAGTACTAATGAATTTGCAAAAAAAACATTTGAAAAGCGGTTCAGCATATAATGCACACGTATAAGACAGTTATTATTGGACGTGTACAACAAACTCAGCTGTCATGGACACAAACGAAAGGAACAAACCTTAAGGGCAGAAAATATAAGAGGAGGTACAGTGAAAGCAAGTCGTTTAGGTCCTCCAAGAAGAATATGCTTCCTTACAGTACAAATTATCTGCAAAAACAGAACCATATACAGTTCATCATAAAGTTTACAAGGAATAGCAAGCAAAAAGAAGAAAAGATAGCAAACCAGAAAAGGCCACCATTGATCTAAATGGTGCAAATAAAATACCAACTTTTAGAATTGAACGTAAACAACAAGAACAAAGTAACAGTCCCATGTGTCTTTCAAGCAAAGAACAGAAAGTCAAAAAATTTGAATGTCAAGCATTCTGACACATTTTTGGGAAAAACCATAATCTTTATAAGCAATAACAGCATGTGCATCATATCACTACATTGTTGAAATACTTTCACCATTATATCATGTGGTTTGTTACTCTGATTTCACAAACAATGATGTAAGACTTTCTAACTGATTTACAGCAGGTTTCACTAAATTTAGAACTAAGCACCAGTATTACCAAATGAAGCCTATCAGGCTTCAATCATAAGCCTTCATCAAACGTCAAACAAAGAAACACAACATTCACTCTGCATATAGAATGAGAAGTCACCTGAATGGGATTTTCCATAACTTTTCAGGATGGTTTACCTGTTTTTTAAGAACTCAATCGACAATGTAAAGTGAATGGCTACCCCATAAAACCTATAATTCTAATATGCACTAGCATAACAAAATTATTTAACAAATATAAATATAATTTTAATTAAACAAAAGTTATCCTTGTTGTTTGCATACAAAATTTGCACAATTCAAGCATAACATCCATCCAACACTTCCACCATATCAAATCATGTAAATCAATAAATTCAAGCATGCCACACAAGCATGTTTGGTTCAATGTTATTGAGATATCAACTCTCAGTGACATAAAGGGGAAAAAAGTTATGCATAGTAACTATTACGATATCATTAGGACTTTAGATTAAAATTGAAGTGTATATCTTGGCAATTGATATAAAAACTGTAATGTAAGTTAGATTTGCTAATCATTTAATAGATATATAAATAAAGAACCACAAAGTGTGTATGGCATGCAAATATGAAAGAACATTAAAATCCTTCCCTTCGTAATTCAATTGAGAATTGAAGTGTGGATTGTATTTGTATAAATGTTTAGCTCATATGCCTACATGCATACTTCAACTTGTCATTTTATGAGACATATATTGTGAAATTCAAGTATTTTTTTTAATTTAAATACATTATATCAATAAACTCCAACAACTACAATGTGTTTAGATGATTGTGACATGTTTTGACAACCACATGTTATGATGACTGCAATTGCCATTAAAATGAAGAGACACTAAGACACAAGTGCACTTACCTTGACTAGCCTGACATCTAGTTATCAACCAAAGTTGTATAAATTGGGCAATAGGGTATCAAAAGGGCAAATACAACAAAATTATCTTAAAATACCATTGAATTTTGTAAAATTCTGTTCCTTATACATACAAGGATGAAAAAAAGATCTTCCTTCATGCATCAAAGCACCAGATAATATTGGAAATAAAGTACGTATAATGTCAAAACATTTTTATGAACAGAAAACTTTTCAATGACTCTTTGAATAATGCTTACATGAACTTGCATTTTGATGAGGAATAGAAAACCATTTCCAAATCTAAAGCAAAATCTTAAGTCATATGCAATGAAAATCATAATTTGTTGAGTGATTTTAAATTACAACAATAAAAAGGCTTAATTCCCTAAGGAGATCAACTACACAAATCCCTAACACCATTGCACTCTAGTTATTAAAAACTGATTAATTATCAAATATGTCTATTACTTTCTAATAGGCTTTTATTATGTATTTTTTTGTTTATCTCTTCCTTATTTAAAGGAGAATTCCAATGGCTCACATCTTCTAACAAGATTATTAAGTGACATACTTTTAACATGTCCAAACCATATAACAAGAATTTCCCTAAACTTATCAAAAATCAGTGCAATACTAACATTCTCCCAAATAAGCTGATTTCTAACAATATCCTTTATAGCATGTATCAAACAATTCCATCAGCCTCATTCCTACAACAATCTTAATTGCATACTTGGACTTTTCAAGTCAAAAGTTAAAATCATAAAACATTGTTAACTTCATCACAGTTTAATGCCAATCTTTAATTTGAAGTTGGATGTTATTGTCACCCAAAACATCAATAAAACCCCCCTATTTTTTAGCCAATCTATTTCAATTCCATAATAATTATTCCAAACATTTGATGAACCCAAGAAAACAAAATCGCTCATTCTTTTATTACGTCCTTTTTATTTTACCTCTTACTTAAAGGAGAATTCCAATGGCTCATATCTTCTAACTAGAGTTTGAAGTGGCACACTTTCAACATGTTCAAACCATATCACATGACTTTCCCTAAACTTATCATAAACCAGTGCACTACTAACCTTCTCCCAAATATGTTGATTTCTAACCATATCCTTTATAGCATGTCTATCAAGTAATTCCATCATCCTTAGTGCTACAACAATCCTAACTGCATACTTGGACTTTTCAAGTCAAAATTCAAAATCATAAAACATTGTTAGCTTCATCGCAATCTAATAAAGCCAATCTACAATTTGAAGTTGGATGTTATTGTCACCCAAAACTCCAATAGACACCCCTCTTTTTTATTCAATCTATTTCAATTCTATAATAAATATTCCAAACAATTTTATCATTTGATGACCACCAAAAAATAAAATCACTCATTCTTTAATATTTTATAATTCTCAAAAATAATCTCCATGTTATTTGAATTCCAACCATGAATAAACTTGCATTTTATACATCCCATCTAAAGTCTACTAAAAAAGCCTTAGACTTTGAGGTCATTCTTTATACCTCCAATTTTCTTTTAGCCCTTAGTCTCATAAACGCAACATCACTAGCAAAAACTCATTCACCATAATGGCTTATCTTTAAATTTGACTTGTAAGAACATTTATAACTAATGCAAGGGTTGAACTTTAAACAAAGCATTGATGACATCCAAGTATAACTAAAATTTAGTCAATTTTTTAGTGAAGACAAACTGCCACTTTTGTTTTGTAATTCTAAAGTAGAAGAATTTTAAATTAATAAAATTCCTTCAATTCGCATGATTGATAGGCTTCATAATGAGGAAATTTTTTCCAGTTTTATATAATGAAATAATATATGATTTCAATACTTAACTTAAAAGAACTATTTTTCATAGCACATATTTAAGTTTGAAAAATCAACATTTATGTTTTATTGACTTTAGACAATCTAATTTCATAATTCATTGATAATTTACCACAATGAATACATCACCAATCAAACTTAAAAAAAAATTAAATCTATAGATACTCAATTGAAAATTTTCATCAAGGAAAAAAATATTGAGTGAACTCTCAATGAATCACTCACATACAATTGCAAATGTTGGAGCTTTTATCTCTCCACAAGCACATACACATAATTCATATGCCATTAGCATTTAAAATAATAATATAAACCTCAAAAATATATAAAATGTGTGTAATGAGAGTCATAACAAATAATTATTTGATTATAAGAATATTAAAATTTCAATGCATGCGAAACTAAGGCCTATAAAAATAACATGAGCATTTAAGCATGCAAAGAGAAGCTAAGTCCCTAGTTGGTGACCAACCTTATCCAATCATGGGGCATGCAAGCATTAGAATATTCTTTGGTAGAGTAAGACGTTAGACAAATAATGTCATTTATTGATAGAACTAATCAAAAGATCTTCTTTAACAGAGGATGCGAGGTACCACTCTTTTTGCCCTTTGAGCTCCTAGCAAGAGAATTTGGGACCTTCTCTATTCTCGACCATTGGAGGTATCTACAAGCCAAATATAACCATGGCATATCAATGAACTTTAAATGGCTTTATGCATTGGCACCAACATTACATATCCCATTAAAGCCCCTATATATGCCCCTACAAGTTAAGACCTATAGCTACAAGGAGATTCAATTTGATGTCCAAGTTTCGAAGTGTTTCGGTGACTCAATCACCAACACCTTGATAATCATCTACCTCAACCAAGGTATAGGTCCTTGGAGTACTTTGCATTGACCTCTTGAAGGTATTCATCATTTAGCAACCTCTCAACACTCAATCTTTGACATCATTAGTATCATAGAATGTCATGGCAACAAGATTGGGCATTTCCTACTCATGACATCATCACTTAAGCTTTGATGAGTATCAAATGGAACTCTTGAACATAGTCATCTCTCTGAAGGATTTAAGTTTCAAGAAATTTTACCCTTTCCATACATTGTTTGCAATATTTAAACACCATGACAAAAATTAGTGAATAGAAAGTCAATTGAGTTATACATGGGATCATATTATATTGATGTAAATAAAAAACAATATTCTAACAATTAAATGTTACAAGAGTTTGTAAAATTATAGTTAATCAATATATCAAAAACATTCATTTTATGAAATTTAAATGCATATCCATTAAGTACTTCAAAAAACTTGCATCACTCAAAATTAGCAAAAAAGAAAAATTGACGATGTTGAATAACGATAGCTAATATAAGATATGCAATTTGCCTTTAAAATATATATATATATATATAGATATACATATATATATATATATATAGATGTACATATATATATAGATGTACATATATATATAGATATGTACATATATATATATATATATGTACATATATATATATATGTACATATATATGTACATATATATACATATAGATGTATACATATATATACATATATATGTATAAATATGTATACATCTATATGTATATATATGTATACATCTATATGTATATATATGCATATGTACATATATATGTATACATCTATATCTAGATATATGCATATGTATGTATGTATGTATATATATATAGATATTAATTTTGATAAGCACTTTTGCAACCATATGAAAATCCATTCAATAGATATATAAATAAAAAGAGGATTCACAAAAAAACACTGACAAAAATGAATCTTGTTGGAGATTGTCGAAGGACGTTGCAATGCAAGCAATGATTTACAGATTTTCCAAATATGTCCACAAGGAAACCTTTATGCAAGCACAGGTGACAGATCAGACAAGCATATAAAAGAAGAGAAAAGTACCTGCAACATCTCCTCTGGATCATCATTGTAGAACATGTGAACAAGACCAGCAACAGAATTTTGCTCCTCCTTAAAGTCCTCTTCATCAAGCTAAACGTGGGGGGAGTGTAAGGTCAGCAACCTTTTTTAAGATTAATTACACTAATGTTTTCTAAGGTTATGAATGATGCTTAAAGGTGAAGATTGCATTTAACAATTATCATAAGGAACAAATTTAGCTAGTTACAAGGCAGTGATATACACAAGTCTAACCTCTTCATCTTGAGTTCCATCCATATCTTTAATCAGTCCTTTTAATAATTCAAACAATGCCTCCACCTAGCAAAGAAAAGTCTCGTCAATGGAAATCAACTAGTAAAATAAACATTTACCACAGATATTTACCTTATCGGCAGTGGATATGTGTGTATTATTCTTCATGATGCTTTGAATAATAACTACTGCCATTACTTTCTTTGTAGAATGATCGAGATGGTCCATTACTCTAGGATAGTTAGAGAGCTTTAGAGCTGTATCTATATCATTGTACTTCTCCACTGGAGCACTTAGAAGGGCAACAATTTGTTTCGTTGCTTTGTTATCCTCAATCCTTGGTTTTCCAGAGAGTTTCTTAACACAAGATCCCTAGTCACAGATACACAAACTATAATATATCAATCAAGAGCAACATGTTCTAAGTAAACCTACAAATTTATAATAAAAACCTGAAAAATCATGCATGGACATAAAGCTGTGACAAAACCAAACTAGCACATGTGGAAAAGCTATACGCTAATACTGCAACCGAACCTAACATTCTAAATCAATTACCTAATAAATTTGAATAAATAATACAGAGACACAAATTATTTATAAAAAATAATAATAACAATGAATTACTAGTTCTTTTATTAAAAAAAAATCATAACAAGCTACTTTTTATAATACTAAAAGATTCTATTTGGAAAATGCCAAGGAACAACTTTCATTATAACTGCAAGAATGTTACTAAATAATAAGGGAATTGGACTGACTTACCAGCACTTGATCCACATAATCAAGGCGATCTGGATGCACACGAAGAGTAAAGGTAAGAAGTGAGACATATAAACTGATGGCTCCAACAATTGGCATATCAGGCTGGGAATCTATAACCTGGAAATTCAAACGTAGTGTTGAATGCAGGATGTGGCAAGACTAAATGACAAATCTGAATTTTTTGTAACAGATATTCAGTGTAAGAAGGCTGACTGGGATGAAGCATAGAGCACATAGCAATTGTAATTAATTTTTTTTAAAATGCAAGGACAGTTTACATATTTTTATTAAAATAGAATATCAAATACAGAACCTCAAAGAAGTAAAAGAAAGCACAAAGGAAACCAAAAGCTAAACCAAAGCCAATAGTCACCAGATTAAACAAAACCATAAATCACAATATTTATGCCTAAGCCAATTATCATTGACCATGCCAACGTTCTGATCAACAAAATGAAAATTTGATAACTTGATTGCCATCTCCCTTCTAACATCCTCCACAATAGGTTCACAGCATGTGTTCTCACATTTTAAGACTCTTCAATTCTATTTAGTCAAATATGCCGAGCAAAAATCACAACACAAACGCTTGCAAATTATCCATTTCCGCTTATGCAATCCATCAACAATTCCCAAAAACTCATGCAACACATGCTGCCAATTAAGAGGATAATACACTAACACCACACCTTGTAAGCACATTCACAAAAATCTCAGAAGGAAATGGAAGTTAAAAGAAAGTTTAAAAGTAAGATTCATCAACAACCTGCACATTACAAACAATTTATGTTTTCAACATGTGCCATGCCTCTTCCAACTAGTAATGATAAAAAAAAGAGAACTTTGAAATTCAAGTAGTTTGAATTTTTTTCAAACTGTACCATTCAGCTTCTTGCTAGTCCTAGTTGAAATGCAAGTTAGAGCTTTTGCATATTGTGTATTGTTTTTCATTATATTGGCTTCCACAAAAACAACAAACCCTAATCTCTTTTGGTGAAATCATCACACAAAATCTATTAAAGTGTTTATCATAAGACAAAGTCAAGTCCTTCTTTATCTTATACTCACTTGTCATGTCTTTTATCGTCTTCTTTTGCACCTATACATAGAAGAAATTTTCACTAACTTGTCCACTTCTCACATGCTTAAACAAATTAAGCTAGTCCTCCCTTAATCATATCTTCAATTAATATTATAATAACTTTATCCAACACAACAAATTTATATCATATAACATCATTGGCCACTACAACCTAGTAGAACTAATCTTAAGCTTGCATGACATGTTATTGTTGAGAATTGAAGCGTTAAGGCAATCACACAAGAAGGGGGTAAATTGTATTTTTTTAAGAAATAGAACCTTTGAATAAGAGTTCAAAAAACTTTTGCTCTTTTCAAATGATTGTGAATGTTGAGTTTTAAATAAATACTTGTAGATCTTTACCTTTAGAAAGATCTTAATTAGCTTTACAAAGTAGCTTGTGTGAGATTTGCAAAAAGTAAAATGCATAACAATATTTAGATGGTTCATACCCAAAAAATGTTCTTATGTCTACCCTAGGTCACGAAATACTAAACTTACAAATTAGTAAACACCTTTCACAAAGTTGAGTAAACAAGATCCTCACAAGATCGATACACAAGGATCACATGGCCCAAAAGAGCTTACAATCCAGGGTGCCCAAAAGTGCAAAATAAAATGGCCCAAAGGAGCCTTAAAAAATCTTATAGAATTAGAAAATAAAAACAAATAACAAGCTTGAGTATATAACCAAGATATTAATATTGAGGCACACTCCAATATGAATAAAATGTTACCAATGTGATGCAAAAAGATTGTTATAACTTAGCAAGAAGATACAACAATTGATATTTGCTATAGAAGAACATTAACACTCCAACTTTAAGATGTAGAAACTTTGGGAAAGAAAGTTAAGTAAAGCTTCTAAATGTAGACTAGAATCTAATGAAATTTCTTAATGCTCAACTTTTGAAAAGGCAAGGAAAAAACCTATTTATAGACATGGTTGTTACAAGAAGCTTGATAACCATCTCTTGTAGCTTAAAAGACTAAGGAAGACACAAGTCTGAATTTCTAATAAACATGAAAACATGTTGTAGGATTTCTAAAAATATATCAGGTGATCTAATCCAAGTATCGAACGGTCCAACCAAGTCAAAACAAAACATTCTAGGAAACACAAGTCGAGTGTCAATGGTCCGAAAAAGCATTATGGAACATCGAACACTGCATTGAATGGTCTAATCACTAACATAGTTTTAATTACAAAAATGTCGAACAAGGCCAATAGAGACATCAAAAGGTCCGACAATCGTCCAACAAAGTGTCGATCCTAAGACCAAAAAATGAATGTATGTATCAAATCATGGGTCGAATGGTCCTATGTCCATTGCTCGACCCATTAGATGGTCCAAAAACCATCTGACAAGGATTCTTTGACCAAAGGCAAGAGTTATGAGGTTAGATGTAAGATTTCAAAAACCCCTCGAGAGGTGATTATTGTTGATGATGAAGATAAAGTTCAAGAGACATCACATAAAAAAAATTGGTGATTAGAACAACAGTACAAATATTTTAATATACGTTTCCTCTTAGAACATCATTCAACAAATCTCTACCAAAATATAAAATTGACAATGCAAACCTGTTGAGAAAGAAAAAAATTAATAATTAACAAACTTTTCAAATCGAAGAACATAGTTCAAGGAAATATCATCCTAACGGCCCTAATATCATTTATGAGTTAACCAAATGGAGCTTAATTGAGGAACTGAATTATATTTGCTAAGGCATAGACCATACAATTCTTGGTTCTTAAAAAGAAAAATAGAAGTTCTTTTAGAATTAATCTTCCAATTGGACAAAACAAAGAAATTTCATAGTGATTTTCGGGATGATATGATTATCACAAAAAAGTGAAAGAATTAATTGCAAATAATATTCAAATGGAAGCTGAATTGAACCTCCTTAAAGGGGAAATTGAATAGTACCACAGAAAGTTGAAATTGAAGATGCCTTGAGCCCCTACAAAATGACTTCATATTAAAGAGAATGAACTTAGAACTATTTAACAATGAATGGGCTACAAAAAGGTAGATAAAAATGAACAATAATCTCATGGAATGACGATATACGACAATTAAAGAGATCACGGTTGATGGATATAAAGGCCTTTCAATATGAAAGTTGAGACATTGATGAAAAGTCTCTTTGACATGAAAATAGTCAATCCTAATTGGCTTAAGGCTCCTAGCAGTCACTTATTGCCTTTCAAAGTGACAATATCAAAGTTGATTTATCATTTAGCTGATATGTATGGTACTATAAACCAATACTATCGAAGCAGGTACACTTCATGTGAACATCCTCAACTTAACATTCACAAAAGAAATCCACAAAACTGCAAATTAATGTTTCGTCTTGCTTAATTTTATGTTTTCCCTTAATGTATTATGTTTGACTTTAATGAAGCCATATTTCACAATATTTACTATTATCATATCTCTATTTGTAAACGAAAAGGTTTGTAGACAAAATTATCCATAAACGATGCATGTTTATGGTTTATCTATATTTCTCACTAGCATTAAGGTAATTAATGTCCATCAATTAAAAAAGCCATAATCATCAGTTTCTAAAATATTGTTTGACCTTCTCATTTTTTTGACAAGATTCTTTGCTATTCAAAATAGTCAATTCATTTCCAAACACGTGGCCATTAACAAGTTTCCCCGATTACCTTGCCCAGTGCTTATAAAGACAACCATTCAAGAAAAACATTATGTGCCACATCATCTTCTTCTTGATGATTGCTCTTTCTTGATTTTGAACCCTAATTTCTCTTGTTTCCTTCGCCAGTATTTCAATAAATTTCTTAGTTTACCAAATAGGAAATAAAAGAAAATAGATACAAATTAATCAATGATTTTGGCTTGTAAAATGTTTTTGATCATCAATGTGACCAATAAAAATCTTAGCAATCTTACTCCTATATATGAGCATTAGCTCCAATTAATACCGAGATCTTGAGTTATCTTGATAAGAACAACATGATTTGCAATTTTTTCACTTTCATTGGTTCCCTCTTGAATCCATGGCCTCATATCATCTTAGTTGACTCCATAATCTTTTATAATGATCCACCTATTCAAAAAGTGGTGTCACTATCACAACGTTAAGAGTCTTGATCTCTTTAGGAAACCTATTCAAAAAGTGTGTCACTATCACAACGTTAAGAGTCTTGATCTCTTTAGGAAACCTATTCAAAAAGTGGTGTCACTATCACAACATTAAGAGTCTTGATCTCTTTAGAAACCTAGTAAAGTTTGAGTTCCTTGTAGATTTGTTAGTCATCATGTAGCTACCAATAGATTCCTTTTCTATGACAAATTGGACTACCATGGTATTTGGAGGAAAAATATTTATTTGTTTACAACTGATGGAAACCTCAAGATAAATTTCCAACTAGGATTCTCTTCTTATTCCAAGCAGTGATTCATTAAGCATCTATCTAAAGATAGCACAAAAATTTATGTATAGAAAGAAAGGCATTATCATAAGATTATACACCTGGCATTCATTTGCACCTAAACACTTAACTAACCAAGTTGCATTCTTTTCTTTTCCATGCATTTTAAGAAATGAATCTCATCTCATCCAAATGCAAAGAGATTCACGGAACTCACGAGTAAAGAAGAAGAAGAACCTGGTTTTTCGTCTCAAGAAAAAGAAATCAAGTCTAACCTTCCTATTTGTATGACAAAATTCAGAGCAATAGTTGGAGAGGAGAACAAGGAAAAAGTGCCTCTAGAGATGACTATAACAAGAAAATCCTTAGAAAAGAAAAAAGAAGTAATTGAAGCGTTAAAACATTTTAATAAAATTCCTTCTAAAAGCACCTCTTTACCCACTCAATCAAAGAAGAAGAGGTCCAAAAATTTAAGAAATAAGAAAATAATTACTTCAAAATAATCTTGCCTAAAAGACCCTCATGCCAAAAAAAAAAAAATTTAACTCATTTCATAGAATCACATAAGATCTCTAGTTTGATTAATAAAGATGAGTATTAAGGGAAATATTTTTGTCCAAAAAGAAATCAAGATATTTGGTGAATATAAAAAAGTCTCAAATGTTTTTGGACTTGTCCCGTTTATCGTTAATCCTAAAGTAGAGGCCTTTTAAGTGTTCATCCTTTTGATAGAAGTACACTTAACTCAGTACACACTTATAAGGCAAGAAACAAAGAGACCTTAGATTCAATAAACTTTTATTTGTTTATATCTATGCCCTTTAACTAAAGCTGTTCTTTCTTGCAAGTGTATGACAAATGTAACTTAAGTGAGATAATTAGCAAACTACAACACCACCCAACTACCTCAAAAAAATGTTGCCAAGCTTTTGAATGTCAAAGAAGATTTAAATAAGACGAACATCAATAGTTTTTCTAGGCAAAGTAGAAATAAAAGAATTAAAAATAGCCCAAGAAACCTTGGGGAATAGCTTGTTGATGCCAGGCTTAAAGAAAAACAAAACAAGGGAAGGAGGTTTGAGAGAACAAAACTAATTCATTCCAATATTCTTGTCGAGAGATATAAATAAAAGAAAGAAAATAATTCAAACTGTAAAAAAAAGAAAATTTTAAACTTACTCAACTAGGGTTTTAACCAATTCTCTTTTGGGGGAAAAAAAAAAAATTTTTAATCTAATCTTGAAAATACCAGGGCTTAGTTACTCAACTCAAGAAGGAAAAGGATATACTATTGGCAAAGTTCACTGTTGAGTCCTCTATAGAAGATGTCTTAGAAGCTTCATTCAAGAAAAACTAAAGAAAACAAAGAGTTTTGTTGACATCAAAATATAGAAGAAAAAAAACTATTATGAAGTTGCTACTACTCTTTTCCTCAAGGGACATTTCATCTTGGAGAAGCAATTAGAAGAAATAAACTAACTTCAGATTTTGACAATTACAATTGCCCAACATAGACTTGAATCGAGACTCTATTTTGAAGAAAAGACAAAGGAGTTAATGTTTCAACTCAAAAAAAATTAAAATGCAAATATTGGAAAGATAAGACAAGAAAAAAATAAAATAGTTTAATGTGTGATTTTTCTTTATGAATGAAAATTCTTTCTTGTCATTATTATCATTATTATCCTTATTTATAATTACTTATGTATTATGCATATTTTTCTTCAATTCTAGTATGTCATAAATTATTAAGCATTGTTCCATTGTATTTTGCACATAAAAGTAATCATAGTGTTATCATAAATGTTTTTCATAAATATTACTACAGCTTTGATTTGGAAATTTAGATGATTAATTCTAATATTCTTAAATTAATGATATTATTTAAAAAAGATCATCCTAATGATGTCTTGGTCAGTGGATCCAAAAATATCGAAGTTTTCTTGTCATGTTGAAGGCATAATGGCTTAAAAGTAAATCAACATATAACCCTCATGCACGAAAACAACTTTTGTAAGGCAAATATGAAGCAACTTAACATGGTTATAGCATATATGTTGTATTATGGTATATAGGTCATGTCATTAATAGATTCTAAGTGGACTTAGCGAATGATAATGGCGGGAAAGTTGGGACTTATGCTTGTCTTGAGCGGGCCAAGAATTTCTCCAATATGTTTCCAAGGTTTTTTGAGCTACCAATGATCACCAAGAATTTTGGGATACCAATGGGTGCATAGGAATTTTGCTTGGGTAACTAAGAATTAGGAATTACCTAGGGAACTATTGATCAAGGCTTTTGGAGATAGAAGTAAAGAAAGAAAAAAGCTACATGGCCAAATGCATTCCAATCTTTTAGGTTTAAGTTGATTTTGCCTAAATCTTGTAGATATATGTTTTAGTTCTCAAAGTTTTTACAATATAACGATTGTCACGCTTATGCCACCAACATAAGATTATAAAAAAAATGTCAAAAATTTTGATGCCAAATTCTTCGTTCTTATTGTTTATGGATCATCCTTCAAACATATGTTCCTATATCATCAAGTAACTAAACCACATGCATATAAACTACAAAAACATGGAGAAAAGAGTGAAAATAATTTTAAAAGAACTCTCTTCTCCATGTTTTTGCAGTTTATATGCATGTGGTTTAGTTACTTGATGATATAAGGTCCTTCCTATCTTGGCATCAAATTGCCTAATCTAACTTTTCCAATTGATTAAAGGTTTCTCGTAATAAGATCTCCTTTTCAAAGCTCCTTTTTTTGACATTATTATTGTAGCACCTCTTAATTGTCTCTTTTTGTTCTACTCTTTTAATGATCAAATGATTCTAAACCTTTTCGACGATTACAAATCCAAATTTCTAGCTTCGTTATCTAGGTCCATCCATTCTCCTAGATGATTATCCAAATATGCTACTTTTGGTTGAGTTCAAGCCAAAATATTATTAAGGTTTAAAGGAATTACAACTTCAACATCATACATGAGTGATGTTATTGTCTTATAATCACCATTTGTGTTGTTCTATATGTCCCTAATATAGCTAGTAACTCTTCTATCAACTGTCTTTTAGCTTTTCAAGATTTTATTTTTAAGATATTAATTACCTAATTATTTTTTGCATGTATCTAACCATATAGATATGAACATCAAACAACCATATTTTTCTAATATTGCATGATTTGATTATCAAAGGACTTCACATTATTTATGACTCTTGCCCAAGGTACAATGTATCCATAAAAGATATCAAAATAAAGGAACTTTTGAACTTATAATCCCTCCATGAGCATCAACAATTTACCCTCTACCCACTTAGCTAAGTAATCTAATAACACTGATCTGTACTTTAAATGTTATGAAGTCTTGGAAATAATACAAAAAAATTCGTCCACAGCACTGCAAATGGACAAGGAAATTTTATTGGAGTCAAACATTGAAGCTGACCCTCTGAATACTTTCCCATTATTTTGACAAATAGGACACCTTTTTTCGAATTCTACTACATTTCCTAAGTTTGGCCACTAATATCCTTGTCATATAATCTACAAAGTTAAAGTTCTTCCTTGCTTCTACTACCATTTTGGGCAAAATTTCACTCCATATATAATTTTCTATTGCGGCCGTCCACATATTTGTTGTTGTATTCTTCAATTGGCTCTTGATGCTATTCTTTTATCTATAGAAGTTTCAAGGTTCCTTTTGCTAATTAATTAATTTGTGCATTTTTGTATCCAAAAATATTAATGAATTCTAAGCACTCAAATTGCTTGTTTAGTTTTTTGGGTGAGTTCTTTGCATTTTTTTCAGCATGAAATGTTTATGAATTATTACGTACACATAAACCATCTATGCCCAACCCTTGGGTAAACTTAGAATCACAACTTGGTATTCAACTTAGTTATTGGTTAAACTACAAACTATGCAGCATATTTTTAAGTTATTTAAGCTAGACTCTGCAAAATTATTCTTACTACATGTCCTTCGATTGACAATCTTCTAGACATTCTTCTGTCTGATTGACTGGGCAATTCCATAATAAAGTACATCAATACTAGTAACTTGATCACTGTTTTGGTAACAAATTCAATATAATATTGAGCTCAATCAATCATGTTTGTAATTTGCATGACACTTTTGTTGTGCTAAGAACTTTAAAAAATGAATAAATTGATATTATTCGTACTAGAAGGAATGTGAAATACAAGTGAACTTTCTTTGTTGTTACCATAAGAGCTAAAGATAACTTTTCTAAATATAGATTTCTCTAGTTTCCCATCCTTTGAGCACATGACTTTCATGAGAAATAGTTCTTTTGAATCTTCACGTACTAACATAGATCCAAACATCTTCATCTACCACAGTTACGTACACAGAATTTCACCTTCCATGGGATTACTGAGAGTAATTTTGGTAGACAATCTTTAATTTACTAGAAAGTTTTTCTTCTTATTATTCTTGAAGACTTTAAAGAACGATAAATACTCATTTGTAGATTTTGACACAAAACAACTCAATCATACAATCTGGCCAATTTTTTTAGTCTCTATGTGACTTTTTCAGAAATGCATTTCCAATATAACCTTCAACTTGAATGGTTTGCTTTTATTGTTCACTTTGAAACCCAATAAATAAGAAACCTACCAAAGGATGCTCCAAAAATATACTTTAATGGATTGAGCCTTATATTATACTTTCTTGGTGTTTGAAAAGACTCTTTAAGATATTGGAATGAATGAATTTTAAATAAGATGTCATCATCATAAGCTTTCATATTTTCTCTATTTACTAAATATGCCATCTACCCTCCATTGGAATGTAGACCCAATATTTTTAATCCAAATGTCGTCATTTTATAGCAATAAGTATCAAGATCAGTTATAAAAGATGTTTGTTCTTCATCATGCTTTGCTATATGTATCTAATGATATCTTGAAAATGAATCTAAGAAGCTTAGCACCAAATATCCTATAGTTGAGTATACCAAATCAATTCTTAATAATGGATAGCAATCTTTGAGTCATGCTTCATTATGTTCCATATAACCTATGCACTACCACTTTTTCCATTGCTCTTCTACACCATTATCACATTAGTTAGCAAGCTTGGATCTTGAACATCTTTTATGAACCCAACATCCAATAATTTGCTTATTTCTTAATTTATAGCTACTTGTCTCTCTTTACAAATGTTTTTCTTCCTTTGTTGAATCATTTTTTATGTTATATAATACATTTAGATGGTACTGTATGATTTTTCTTATTGATACACAACATGTTTGAAGGTCTCCATATGAAGACATCAATACAATCAACAAGCATTTTCATGATTTCATTCCTTTGTTCCTCCATCAAGAAGAAACTTCCATTTATAATTTTCCCTACATATTTTATAATTAACCAGGACATATATGGTTTATCAAATTTTATAGTTGCTTTTTTTCGTTTAAACAAATTCAAATCACTCTAGGCACTTTTCAGATTGTTCAAGGTCTTCCTTTATTGTCAATATTCTTGCAACAATTGCAATTTCAAACAAACATGCACAGCATGTACCATTGCCTTAAACTTGATTATGATAACCAAATGGTGCCCTAAAAATAATAGAGTCGGTTATATACGTGACTGACTCTAGTCACTGCCATCTGTAATCACTCTCCTGTTTCAGCACCTTAATATTCATCCTAAATTAAATCCAACAGATAAGTATAAATATTTCTTGGCCTTGATCTATTAAAACATTTTTCATAAAACTCCATCCCCTTTCAAATTACCTATCTCATCATCAAGCATGTTTCAGCACCTTAACAATTCCAATCCGTTAACTCAATAAACTCCATTTATTGTTAGAATAATTCCTTGGCGTACCTTAAGCAGTTAAAAAGGTATGGGCTTGTTTCTCACCATCAAACATGCTCAATTTAAGAATATTACTAGCCCCAAATGTTTCTTTTATTTATCTAACAGCAGCATTCTTAAATTTATCATTTCATGCCTTGCATGATGCTTAATGCAACAAAGGTAGCAAAATTGAAAATTGGGGATGCATACATAAAACTGGTGTCAACAGTCTGAAATCTAACAGATGCGAAAGGACCGTCACACATAAAGAAAAAATGAATTGCAAGCAACACCGCAAGTAAGAATAAGACGCATGGACTACTAAAATTCCTATTCCTTTGACAATCAAGCAATGTATTGTTTAAACACAGAAACTACCTTCCCAATGGCATGGCTCAATTTAGAAAAAGCTTCCACTTGAAGAAACTCGGGCAAAACCTGTAAAATTTATGAATAAAAAACCCATAACTACAATTTAATATCAAAAGGAGGAATGCATTGCAAATGCACCTCGGTGCTAGAGGCTGCATAATTTGATAACCTCTCCATAAGCTGGGATAAAACTGTCATGATATCAACAGTCGGCTGCAAAAATTATACAAATGAAACTTCAAAGAACATACACAAATAATCTTGAGATAATGTAAATGCATGAAATTATTGAAGGATACAATAAATAGCTCTTAATGTGAGCAACAAATGAAAGAAAAAATTCATAAGTACATGAACAAGGAATTTATACAAGTACTTCCATTCAAATTCACGACAGATGCAGCCTATAGCCACCATAAAATGCCAACTAAATACAATGTCTGCACGCATGTAGCTGCTGCTGAAAGCTGTACTTAATTATCGAAAATTCTTGGCAACGGGATTCTTTCATACATGGATCAAGGCTAGATCAATATAAAGACGACAGGGCTGCTTAAGGTTTAGATTGAGATTTTATTGTCCTGGATCTAACCCGTTTTCCAACAGAAAAGACCAAGCCTGTTTCTAATATTGATTAACCATTTGAAACAGAGAACAAATTGAAGTATGCACCAAGTCCAAAAACATCTACCAACCATAACTAACTAGGCAATTGAAGCTTTATCCCGTGTTATGCTCATTAGAGTGCAAATTAAATATCATGAATAGATAGATACAAAGTCAATCATATTTTTAAAATAACTCAGCTTGAAGAGAAAATTAAATTTTACATTATGGTACTGGGGGACAAAAATAGCATTCAAGCAACAAATAACCCTTCAACAGATTTAAATTTAGTTGAGTTGTAATTTCAAGAAATCATTGAAGCGGCAAACTTCATTTTTGTTGGGTGGACAGTATATTCATTCAAGTCCTAAAAATTAAAAACAGTTGAGTAATTAATAAAAGGTTTAAATCTTTGTCTTAACCTTCTAAATATCACAAGATGATCAACTTTAGAAATTTCTATATAATTATACATGTAGTGCATAAAATTCATAATGTGAATGAAGACTCTATTTATGAAACATTTGATGAGTGAATTTATGATATCCATAAAAAGCTTAGCTACACAATTTTATTTAAATTGCTTAAAAGTTTTGACAGCAAACCCTTAAAAAATAAGCAAAGTAGAAAGGCCCTGTACATATCCATGGTTCAATATAGGTATAAACATGAATGCAAACACAAAAAAGCATCCTCATCCATAAATTTTACTACAAAAACAATAAACTACCTGCAGTTGTGGGCATGCGCTTAATAATGTTTCAAGAGTCTGTAGGTGATATTCATCTGGAAATACTTGGATAATGCAATCCATCAGATAATGTTGGGCAAGATCATCTTTGCAATTGACCACCTTACACAAAGTTGCAATATATATGAATACTATGCAGCATCATAATTAGAAATTCAACAATTCAAAAAGATATTACCTGTTCTAACACCCTAGGAAGCACAGTTTCTTTGTACATATCAAGGTCAACACCATCTATTTGACTAAGAACATGGAGATTTTTGCCAACCTAAAATAAAAAAAAAAAATCAATTTTAAAATTCCAAGGAGCAATGCAGATCTTGGCAATTCATAATGCAATAAGAAGCTAATTTACAAGATCTCGAAGCTCACTCCGCTCTTTTTCCCGTTTCTCCTTTTCTCGAACTGGGCCCTGAAGGTCACAAATGAGCATAGCAAAAATTAATAATTACCCATAAATTGCTGATGCAAATGGATAAACTATCACTTTTAGCAAGCAGCCACACAGAAACAATAAAAAGCATATGTGCTATGAAGACATCATGCATAACCAATGACAAAACGCAACCTGGTGCTGCATCCGGACCCATAGTTTATTCATTTCTGTGAAGTTCTGAAGCACAAATTCAACAGCATCAATAACGCCATCACCATCTCTGACAAACAAATTTCAAAATGAGGTTCCATGAAGAACTAGTTTCTGTTATGAGTAATCATGGAAAACAGTATCGAATTTATATCATAACAACCAATTTTAATTCCATATTCCAATGTTTCTAAACAGCTTCAGAAGTACAGCCAGATTGTTAAGGAAAAAAAGCATGAAAAGAGGTATATCTACAAAGCTGAAAACGAAAAAAAGTATTGTGGAAGACATAGTAAAATAGCAGTCCAAAAAGATACATTTAAGCATTCAAGAAGTATACCATTATTAAAATTCTTAAATTGTCATTGTTTAATGCCTAATAAATATATTAGTAGCAAAACTTTAAAAATAAGTATAAAAAATAAAAATTTTACTTCAAAAAAGCATTGCAATAAAATTTGGTTTTATATATAAAATCTGGTTTAATACAATAAAATACGAATTTAACAAATAAAGTCTGGATTTATAAAATAAAAACAAAATCTCAAGTTCAAACTATAATCAGGATTTATAAAGTAAAATATATATTTATGAAATAAACTGGATGTGTAAAAGAAAATATGAATTTATAAAATACGATATGGCTTCAAAAATATATGAGGTGCTTTGATTTGAACCCACCTCCAACCACTTTGAACATGCTTAAATAGAGGCATCAACCACTGTACCAACACAGATTATGCCATATAAATAAGACAAATTTATACAAATATAACAAGACATGGTTTCACTCGAAAACAATTTTTTGGGCCAAATTCAAATCGATCCAAACCAAAAATGGTACAAAATAGCCAAAACCTTAGTTTCAACCCAAAACTAATAACATTGATCTAGTTCTAGTCATTCCTGTGTTCAATTATGTGATTGCGAAACTTAATAGTTTGAGCATATTATTATCATCATTGATGCTAATGAACAAATATATGAGGTGCTTGGATTTGAACCCACCTCCAACCACTTTGAAGACAAATTTATACAAATATAACAAGACATGGTTTCACTCGAAAACAATTTTTTGGGCCAAATTCAAATCGATCCAAACCAAAAATGATACAAAATAGCCAAAACCTTAGTTTCAACCCAAAACTAATAACATTGATCTAGTTCTAGTCATTCCTGTGTTCAATTATGTGATTGTGAAACTTAATAGTTCGAGCATATTATTATCATCATTGATGCTAATGAACAAATCAAGTAGAATTTTTCTACTTTGTCAAACATTTTTTTAATGCAATCCCACTTCCAAAGGTTTAAAAGGGCTTGCAAAAATTATAACAGTTATTACTTCTCTAGCTTGATCACCATAAGACAACTTGTCATATTTCTACTGTATTTTAAGTTCTGACACAAAGATCATCATATGGAACCATTATTGTCCTACATCATATTCGATAATCAAAGAAAAGCAAAGTTAGGGTTCACATGATAGTTTAACCCACTTTATCAAATAATTACTTTTGAAGTATGTGCTCACATGCATCCTTTCGCCACATACTACTAAAGATATATAATGCCTACTCACTGATTGTTGTATTTTATACACGCAATATATGCTTCCCATGGTAGTTCCAAAGACTACTCCAACCTTGCACAATGTAAAACAATCTTGCATTCATACCTAAATTAGGTGATGTTTAGCTCAAAAGGGATAGAGAAACAAATTGAGCAACTTGTCCTTGTAATTAACAGCCAAGCCACATGCATCACCCATTGAAAACAAATTGGTGGCCCAACCAAGAAAAAAGAGCAAAAGCCACATCCTGAGGGACCACATTAGCACCACCAAGTCATGCATCCTCATAATAACCAATATTATGCTACTGAGGGGGTTATTAAAAGTGTTTAGATAAAGACTTCATATTTTGGTGGTTGTGGCCAAGATCGTAAAACTTGCATTGATTGAAGGAATGAAATGGCCCACAATTTTGATCCTGTAGCATGAGAGATAACTTGAAACTAAAACTTGCAAGGATAGAAGTTATGGAAACCATCCATCCCTTCACCAAGAAATTAGAGGAAATTGAGCCCATCATAAGTTCGGCTAAGTTAGTCGAGAAGTTAAAATAAATGTAGTTAAAAAAATCCAATGTTTAACAGCTACTACATCAATGGAAGTGGCTTACTCAAGGGGTGAAAAGAGTTAAAGTATACTACTCAGTTTTACATGCTTAATATAAGATGTCATTTCTATGAAAACAAGGAAGCTATCAACGTTTCACTCAACTATATGTCAAAACTTTCAACAAGAGCTATTTATGCAAGAGGTTAGTAACTTGGCCAACACATATCACATAGCTTGGTAGTACGAGGCTTTTAGACCCTTGGAGTTTAGAATGCCCTTCCATCAATCCTATGGAGACCACTCCCATAGCCCTTCTCATTCCTACTCCCCTACATAGCACAATCAAGACCATTCCAAAAAAACCTTTCAAATGTTACACTTGTGAGATTGTGGGCCATGCTTCCAAATGTCCAAAGAGCATCACGTATAATTAAGAAGTTGAAATGGACAAAGAAGATGATGATCCTAAAAATGATTACACCATATTATGAACAATTTGAAAAAGGATATGTACAACCCATTGTAATAATTGTTCCATACAATTAAGAAGTTGAAGTGGACAAAAAAGATGATGATCCTAAAAATGATTACACCATAAATTATGAACAATTTGAAAAAGGATATGTACAACCCATTATAATAATTGTTCCATGCAATTTAACATCAACTAAAGAGAATAGCAATGATTATGATATGGAGTATGAGTGGTTTACCTTTAAGGAAAATGACACAACCATTGGAGCCATTAGGCCCATTTTTGGCACAAGAGACCAAAGATTAGAAGGCAAAGCCCTTTTCCATACATTCAGATATAGAATCAATCAAATACAAGATCATTATCAATAATGATAATAGCACTAACGCAATACCTATTGATACAATATCCATAATAAGACTACCTACCATTTATCATCTTACCCTCATAATACATCCTAAATTAATACTATGATCCTCCCTAACTAAAAACAATGAATTGTATCAATCGAGTTTTATAGTTACATCAAAATGTTCGATATGATATTCTACCCATGCAAGTAAGCAATATCATCCTCAAACACGTCAAAGACTTGCATCTTCGTCCATCAAGACAAGACCATCACACTAAATTACATACAACCTAAGAAAGAGACAACATCCAAATTCACCAAGAAATTAAGTCTACAACATACTCCATAAGTAAAATTTATACAAACTTTCAACTTTGTATTTTAACTCGTGCTAAGGATATAATAATGTTACATACATCCCTTAATGTGCCAATTATTAGATAGAAGTTCTCATAATTGTATTGTGACTATCCTAATTACAAAGAGGTCTACATGAAGTCAAGTGAGAATCTGACTCTTATTGATAATAAGTATTAATTACATGAAGGATTCCTCTTTAGGCTTGATCAATTGTGCACTCCTCAAACTATGTGAGAGATTTCTTGATTTGGTAGATTCATTCGAGTGGATTAGAAGACCATTTTGAAAGGGAAAAACAATTTATTCTATTAAGGAATGATTTTACATTCCTAGATTGACAAGTTGCATAGCTAGAATATTTGGCCAATGTAGGATGTGTGCCAAGGAACAAGCCCAAAAAAATGGCATTTATTCTCTTGTTCTAGCCCCTCAAGACCATGGAAGGATGTTAATGCATTCATACCCTACACAAAAAAAAAACTGGTAATGCTTCCCAAATAGCAAGGTTATTTTCAAACGAAATAGCTAATACATATGAGGTACCTAAGCCAAAAATATATGATAGAACTTTAAAATTCACAAGCTATTTCTGGAGGACACTATGGCACATTTAGGAACAGAGGTAAAATTTTCGATGGCCTATCATCCCCAAATTGAGATGCAAACCAAAATATTCAAGGAACATGTTAAAATATCTAGTAGGATAAAACAGAACAATTGCAGATATTTTACTTAGCAAAGAATTAACATATAATAACTTTGTTAATAGAAGCTTCGATATATGCCCTTGTGAAAATTCTATATAGATACAAGCCCAAAATCCCTATTAAAACATTTCTTGGATATACACGAATCTCTAATATGGGAGCACAACTTCACATATCCAAAGTTTACAAAAACAAGTTTACAAACAAATTAGCACAAGTAATTTAACTTATAAAAGGCTTACTGATGCACATGAAAAAAATATAATCCTCTTAAAAAGGATTGTCATGATTTTGAATGTTTCTCACATGGAACGGCTAAAAAGTTTTATGCAATTGATGAAGGTTTTTTTGAAGTTCCTAAAAGGATTTGGATAAATGCGTATGTCATAGAAGTACCTAAGGACTATGGCATCACCAACACATTTTAATGTCTCAAACTTCATTGCTTATAAAGAACCAAGAGTGATTCCTAATGATCTTTTTAAACCTTCGCCCCCTTGCAAGTGGGTCATTCTCAACGTGCTCATCAACTCAGCTTGGAGAGACAAGGGGAAGGGGGGGGATTTGATCACATGATGGATTAACAAAAAGTCATAGCCAAGCACTGGAGCTACCCAATATACATGGAGCAATGAAAGGGTTTAAGGAAGTCAAAAGACACTTAGATTATATAAGAAAAACTCCAGAGGATTGCCCCATACCAATAAGAGCACCACCATAGTGGATTCGACCCTCAATCAGGTTGAATTCTCCCCACTTTAGGAGAGTTGATGGGGGAACCAAGTGTTGTAGACTTCAAAAAAATCCAATGCACACTAGAAGCCATGCGCACGTACCTTCCATCTGATTGGATGACTGAGACTGAACAAACAAGTCATCTTAAACTCCAATTAGGTCATCTTAAACTTCAGATCTATTATTAGTCTCAATTCTAACTGACATTTCATGGCCTTATTATTTATTATATTAGCATTTGTCTCTAGTTGGTATAATAACTATTGCATCAATTTTTAAGATTCATGAGTACATTGTTCTTCCTTTTTTGTCTAACATTTATTTGGCAGAATATTATGCATTATCTATTTATGTTTGTCATGAACTTTATTTAATATGATGTTATACATAATATTAGATGAAATCATGCATTTATTGAAAGGATACCCATGTGGAATTCATGAGAATCCTTATAGAAGACTGTATAATGCTTAATGTTGGCAATTCACCAAATACTAAAATAAAGAGAATTTATTTGCAAGTTTCAAACCTTATTTTTTGTTATATTAAAAAATATCTATTTCCCTATATCTTCTTCTCTATCATGACTACTCTCCATGCCCTAAATCAACTCCAGATACCAACACTACACAACCCTAACCCTCACCACAATTCACCATCATTTGTTATCACCCATCTACTATAACCCCTTCATAGACCACATCAATGCCTCGGGGAAACCACCAATAACATCCAATGCAAATGCAGCAATCAAAAATTTACCTTGCCACCATTCCCTTCTGTGTTGCTATCATGCAGTGCCTCTTGCCAACACTTGCATGCTCCAGGTTCCCTAGCCAACCACACCAATTGCCCCCATCTGTGTCATTTAGTGTAACCTCACCAAATCACAATTTCTTTGTTGTTGTAATATGCTGCATGCCACCAACCACCATGTGCCACAACCCAAAACCCTAGTGACCGACAAATGATTCCTCCTAGCCATACAATTAGTGTTCTTGACTTGTCTCCATGCCTACAACTCTTTCTTGTTACTTCAAAAAAACTCTTTGTTGCAACTTCACTCCACATTACTTATCGGTGTGCTGTTAGGCCTCTGCCTCTCTAATTTTTGCTCACTAAAAAAATTCTCTACTTATGTAATCTTGGCTAATTCTAACGTTTAAGATCACTATGTCATCATACTTTGTATACTCAGCATGTTATTGTGTTGTTACTCTAGTTCTGGTCAATCTTGGGTGATAAATTTTGCAACTATGAGACTTATTAGTTAAGACAGTTTTATAATCATTGTTGCATATCCATACTAATGTATCCTCCAATTAAAATACAACCATTTCCTCATAAAGACTCCATTTTTTAAGTGTTTTTAGGTTTTTTTCCTATTTTAAAAGCTAGGACATTGAAATTCTAACTTGAGAAAGAAATGCTCAATTAATGCTTAATGACAAGTGTCTGCCTCGTCCATGGCTTCAAAAACATGGAAAATGCATTCTAGAGCAACTTTTGACCACCTTACGTGTAGCAATGGCTTTATATATAGACAACAACTCTGTGGCTACATCACAGCAGCAACAAAACCTAATTGCAAACCTGAGAATGTAACCAAGAGGAGGTGACTCATTGAACAAAAAAATCCAAGTGGTAGGAGTAGAAAAAACAACATCCAAAATTTTCAATTTAAAAGAATCTCAATATAAAGGGTAACAAAATCCTCTCAATAGATATGCTTTTCAATATGAATTGAAAGAAACACAAGCTCTAAACACAGAAAAGTGGAACATAAAATAAGTAAATAAATTGCTTGCCCGCTACCAAAAAATTCTAGTAACTTAATGCAAATATGAAATTCAAGAGTGATTTGAAATCTTAGTTAAAGTTAATTTACCCTTCATACTCCGAACCAATATCAGGCAACTTATCCCGACTGATTTGAGAGAGATAACTCCTAAGGAAGAGACCACGAACGGGATGTTGAATACCACGACACATTTCTACAAGGTCTTTAAGGATATCTTTTGCAGGAGCTTCCTTTGACTTTATGTATACAGATCCCACAGTGCAAAGTAGATACCTGACCATCCAAACTATTAACTTCATATGCTTGAATGCACAAAAAAAATACAGGAATAAAACTTGATCATGATTGTAACTTCGTACATTTGGATGTATTAAAAGGTTGCACTTTTTCTTTTCTACACTACATTACTAGACACGTTAATATAAATAGTAATGTTAAGCTAGAGTTAAAATGGAACAAGTTCTGATGGAGTTATAAGAAAGAAAAGTGGCACTGTATTCATATTTGTAGATAGAATATTGCCATTATTTTTGCAACAAGCTGTAGGAGCTATCGCAGTATAAACATTCATAGAGATACTGACTGGTGCCAGTAAAAAAGCTTATAAAACTAGAGCACAGAGCAATGTATTGTAGAATGCTAACAATTCGATGGGACATTAGTGAGCTCAACCATGGCATGAAAAAATCCCTCGCAGAATGTTCAAAGGCTCTAAAATCAAGATCATTTTAATGTTCGGTAACAGTCAAAAGAAATGCATAAGCAAAATCAAAAGCTTACAGCCTAGGAAGGATGTTCCCTGCATGCTGCACAAGCTCATAGAGATCAATCACCGTGCAACCCCTCTTCGTCTCCTCCTTGAAGAACATCTCCAACTTCCTCAGCTCATCAAACGCCCTCATATCTTCCCACAAGAAACAGACGCATCCAATCAAAACAAAAAAAGGAAAGCACGCAACGAAGGATACGATAAAATAGGAAACGACATAGATCACGCACAGAGCTCGTAGTACTTGTGGGGGGAAAGCCTCGAGGTGCGCAGCTCGGAGAGCATCTGGGCGGAGTACTTGAGAGCATCCCGCAGATTATTCGAGTCCTTGAACAACAACCGAGAGAACAACCAGTGAGCGGTAGAGAGAGAAATGAAAGAGGCAGAAACCGTTAACCAAAATCGGTCTAGGGTTTCAGAGAGAGGGCACCAACGAGAGCGCGGTGCATGTAGAAAGCGTTGTGCTGGAGGCCAGCGATGCCCTCTGCCAGCCATTTCTCCTCGTCTTCGCCGCCGGCGTCCAGCATCATCTTCTGCTCGATTGCCGGACGAGGCCACCTGATCTATACCGGTGTTCCTCCTCCTCCCACTCCAGCTAATTCTCGGTGGCCTTCTCTCCCTCGAATGGCGAAGAATTGACAACAATTTTGATTCACTTCTCCTCGAATGTTGACGGAAGCTTTCTCCGTGTTCCTTTTCCAGCGAATCGGAAAAGAAATCAAAATGGTGCCTACGGAAAAAAGGCCCGTTTGTTTTCCACTTTCAAAACTGCGTTGGAACACAGTTTTGTGGGAATAACTATACGATGGGCTTAGATTACATTGATCTAAATTAATGCCCAACCTATAATGCATTTATGATTACCTTTCTTCCCCATCATAACCCAAACTCTTTATCATATAATGCATACTCATATTGATCCTCTTTCAAGTATTAAATGATTCTCTTTTTGAATACATGTTTAGGAATACATAATGTGAAATGAATCGAATGAAAGCTTAGTCATGGGTAAAATTTAATTCCTTTTTTTTTTTTTTTGCCATTAGTATATGAATTGGCATGTTAGAATTGATGTTGCTATGTTAGAGGTAAATGCGACCCATGTTATAATGGTTTGAACTTTTTAAACCGATACATGTCTTGTAGGTTGAATTTTGAGGTGTAAACCTGTTTTGTTTAAGGCAAGATGAGTTCAACAAGTATTGATAAAAATCATCGTCTATAAATATTTTTTGCATAGGGTTATATTATGCAACTCTTCCTTCTAATTTTAGCAATTCTTTTTTTGTTCTTTTCTTTGTTTAATTATCACACCCCCTTTTTTATCTCTTAAAAACAATTACTAATTTAGAGTTTAGATAATAACTTTACTTTTGTTACCAAGCCTTAAAGCCAATTTATATTAATCAAATGTATTTTGATTGTGCATCCTCACATTAGGTTTATTGTGTTTGCACTTATTTCATTCTAATCAATAATATCGAGACAAATAACTCCAAAGTGAGAGAAAGTAGCTCATATTTGCTCGAAGTACCATTTGATTAAATGCACGTATTATTTTTTTACTAATTCTAAACGGATTCTAATTGAGGTGAAATAAACGTTCCTAAACTTGTCTCGACAAGTCCTCTCCAAATATGTATTTATTCTTATATTTTGTAATACTTTTTATTTTTTTTATTGATTTTACATATTTTACTAAATAATTAGATTCACAATGGTTTAAAGATTTGAAAGTGTTATAATTCTTTGTAAGCGTTTTGCTATCTAAATTCAAAATAATTAGGAATATTTTTTTCTTATCTCGTTTCCAAGTTCCCTTGTAACTTTATGTTCTATTTGATTTTTTCATTACACTTCAACTATTGAGATTATTTTTTTTCTCAATTGTTTAATCTTTTTTGCTAGAATTATCATAAGATTCTTTTGATAACTTAGATTTGGTTATACTTTTATGGTATTTAAATCATAATATATAATATGTGAGAGATTTGTAACATATTTTTGTAATGTATAAATATGAAATACATTGTTTATGTCGACCAATGTGATGGTAATACTATTTTATATGTAACATTAACTCTTTCTTGTATCTTAAAAGATCTAATATATATTGGTTTAAATTTCTTCTTTTCTAAATCAACTTACACCTTTTATTAGTCTCACTTTAAATAAGGCATACTTCACTTTTTGAAACTCAACATTTTTATACTTTATATCAAAACACTTTTTTTGATAATTTTACACTTTTTATATTATTTCTTAAATCATTTGAATAATTTGGATGATTTTATCTACCAACATTGGTCCTAATTGAGTTTTATTGTCTACTTCATAATAACATAATGTTGATTAACATTTTATTGTCATACAATGCTTCACACATTATCATTCTTATGTTACGTTGATAATTATTATTAAAAGTAAATTCAATCAATGATAGATGAGTATTCTAACAATCATCAAAATCTAATATACATAATTTCAACATATTCTATATAATTCTTATAATCCTTTCAGTTTGTTCATCTATTTAATAATCAAATATTATACTAAACTTTAATTGAGTATCAAATGTTTAGTAATTTTTTTTCAAAAATATTCAATAGATTTTGAATCCCTATTAAATATAATTATTTTTTACACTTTTAAGTAATTTCATCATTTGATTAATATAGATTTGTGATAATATTTTAGCTCAGTAATAATGATGGGCAAAAAATGAGCTAGCTAATAGAATTTGCTGCAAAAGTCAATGCATATTCTTTAAGAATGAAGAGTATTGTTATCAATCCAAAAATATTTGGTAATCACTAAAACAATTTTGTAAATAATCAATGCTTAGTAAAAAAAAACTATCAAATTTTGAAATAGTAAATCAACACAACAAAGATATATTACAAGATATTTATAAACTACCAATAAGAATTCTTTTAAGAGATTTAAGAATTCATTTATTATTAATTTTATATAATATAAATAATAAAAGATTTTAAGAAATATAAGCATGCAAATCCTTTCTAATTTGAGAAACAATGAGATATCTAATTATCTTATCATGCTAAGTAGGTTGCTAACCTATCAAATACCAAATTTTGATTAGATAACCAAAGTTAATTATAAAGTTACAAAATCCTACTTTTAATAAAATACAGATTTTCAATTAGTTTGTATTATTTAAATTTTTTGGATTTTATTTGCTTTAAAAAAAATCATATATTACTAAAAACTGAAGTACAACATATTAATGAAAAGAGGTAAACTAAAAAATTAAGTATACCAATTATTAAAAACTCAATGACACCAAATTGATAAAATCAAAATCGTCTAAATAATAAAATGAAAAATTAGAGCTTTCTAATATTACAAATAATGAATTAAGTTATAAGTTTTGATATGATTAAAAAATTAATAAAAATATTAAATGAATTAAAAATAACTAAAAATAGATGATGAAACTAAGTATATATAAATATTCATAATACTTTTTTTGATAAAAAAAAAAGGAAGCGTTATAATCACAAAGTTGATTATCAAATTATTTTTAAATAAAATAATAATTATAAAACCTTTTTAATTTAAAATTTTATTATAAATATTAAATGATATAAAAAAATATGAAATTTTACCAAAGAGTTGAACTCCTAGAGCAAAAAGATGATCAACTAACAATGAAATTGAGATATGGCCTAAACTCAGAAGGCAATAGTAGAGAATTTTCTACATATGAAGCATGGCAATCTCAATGTACTAGGAATTAAGGCATTGAGGATCATTTCGACCAAAAAAATAATAATAAATATTAAAATTCTTAAAATTTAATTGATTAGAATTATTTGCTGCTAAAATCCCTAATTTCTCCGACCTAACCGATTTAACCTAGCTTTTAGAGGAAGAGGAAAGATCCGGAAGAGGGAGAGGCACATCAGGTGATGATTTGAAGCGATGGCAAGAAGAAGGAGTGTGTGAGGATTATAAAAGGAAAGACTTTAGGGTTCTACAGAAGTTTTCGAAATCCAAGGGGAGATTTCTCAAGTGCAACCAACCCGAGCTATTAGAAGGGAGAGAAGAGAAATCAAGGAATTAGGGTTACGTAAAAAGAATCTTCGAAATCAAATTGATTAAGTTAAGCCAAAGAAATTGAATAGCTTATTTGCATATGTTTCGTGACCTAAAATAGGAGTTTAAAATTTAATTATTATGAAAAATCGAGAGATAAATTGTAACATAATATATTATTTGCTATGCATTATACATTATTATTTTTCTTTCTGTTATATGATCATAATGCAAGTTATGTTTGAGGGCCTTGATATTATAAATAGAAGCTATTAAAACATTGCATTAGTAAATAGAGAAAATTGCTATTTTATTATAAAAAATTAAGCTTAGTGTTTTATGTGAATTTGAGTATAAATTATAAAAAGGGGATAAATATTAGAGTTTGATGAAAAAAATTTAAAATATCTTCTAAATCTCTTTGGTCATAAGATTATCGTGTAGTTCATGTAAAGTGAGACAAGTACTTAGAAACTTTAATAATATTAACAAGAGGATCAAACTTTAATAATATTTAAGATGTTTGCATTAATTTAAATTATAGGCATTTCTTATGATGTGACTTTCTAATATCCTAAAGTTATATGGAATAAATTTTTATTAGGATAAATTTTATTAACCAAAAATAAAATAAATTAAATATCTATCAAATGGTGGATAAGAGATAGAGAGATGGAATGCATTGTTTTTATTAGGACATGTTTTTTTCACTTTGATTATAATATGATTCCATGAAATTTTGTAATTTTTATAAATTATTATTGTTTTATAAAAAACTACATTTTTCAAAAAAAAAAAAAGAATGAGTCCAAAGGAGGACAAAAATATTGAATAAGGAATATTAACTTACAAAGAACTTAATAGTGTAATTTTTTTTTGTGAAATTGAGATTTAAATGGGTCACAAAATAATAGTCTAAAATTATAAGAAAACATTATTATAAATATTTGTAAAAGAAAAAAAATCTCAATTATCAAATAAAATTAAGAAAATTTAGAAAAAAATGAAAAAAATAGAAAATTTTATTTAGAATCATATGATATAATTTGTGTGAAAATTTGATATGTTTAAGAGATAATACTTATATAAATATTATTATTTATTATTATTTTTAAAAATATTAAAAATTTTAAACAAAGCAAAAAAAATTATGAAAATAATAATAAATAATAATTTACTAATTAAAATTTTAAAAATTTTAATGTATTTAAAAATAATAATAAATAATATTAAAAATTTTAAAATTTGTTTGAAAAAATTTTGATGTTATTTAAACAAAAAGAATTCAAAAATTAAAATAAAATATTTATTTAATTTTTATAGATAGCCTAAATCCCTAATGTAAAACTTACAATAAAAATCATGATAAATGACTACCACATGTCATGAAATGATAGAAGACTTCAAAGTAATAGTGAGCACAACTTCACTTATTAAAATTTGATGCATTAAGATAAAGTAATTGATTGTTTTGTTAATTTGGGAAATCAAAGGCATGAAAGTGATCAAACAACTCAAACAATCCAAATTAAAAGCTTTTTTTTATCATAAACAGGTGCTTAATAAACTAACATGAGATCCTAAGGAGGATCAAAGCAAAAATCATGAAGCAGAAGATTAAGAAGAGCCTCGAGCATCCGCGTGTCTCCACTCCATGTGAAGTCCGACTTCTCACATGCAGCGCGCGCGATCCAGTTTACCGGCGCATTCCCCTCCCCTGCCGATGTGTGACGTTTTCAGGGAGCTCAAATTACGTGCACGCCGAAGCGCTAAAGCGTAGCAGCCACCCTTAGGAGGATTAACGAGAAGGTTTCGCACCATCTGTTCAGCAATCACCGAATCCGATTGTATCTCAACTGTAGGATAATCAGGCAGGCTAATCCTCAGCATCTCTAAAGCTTCTAACATCGCCAGAATCTTCATCTCCTCCATAGCATGCGAAAAAAACTGCCTCCTGGTTACCAACAGGGTCCTACCATGGTAATCCTGCACCACAAGACCAATCTCGAAGGTACCATCACCAACTACAGCATCGCAATTAATCAAGATCCAGCCAGTGGGGGGAACCCAGACATGGGTTACGTTCAGCTCAGAAGAGCTGTAAGGGCTCCTGCAAGCCATGGACAAGTGCTGATTACGAGTGTCAGAAACTTTAGCCAGCTCGATTTGAATCTTTCGCCAAATAGTCCTGGGGTGTAAGGGATATTCATTGTGCCTTCTCGTATTCCTATTCTACCATATGTAAAGCATTATTGTCATTAGGCTGGCCGCCCATGCTCTGCCCTCTCCCCAACGTACTCCAGGCGAGGCAATGAACTCCTTGATGCTTTGTATAAAACCTTGATCACTCCCCATCCCACTGGAAGGCCCCAGTACATCAGCGGCTTGACGCATATGACACGCGGCCCATGCTTCTTGAGCACTAGGACACTCCTAGAATATATGTTGTAGTGTTTCAGCCTCATCACAACCCCAGGAGCATTTGTTGCTATCTGCAAGCTTTCTACGCTGTAGCCATACACAGTAGGAAAATAATACCCCACCAGCCTCCAAGTAAATATGCGTACACGCGGTAGCACATTCAGCTTCCAAATCCCTTTGGCAACCCCCTTAACTTCCTTTCCCTATTCCCCATCTCTCATCCTGGCACCCAGCTTAAGCTCTTTGTAGAAGTGGCAGTTGTCAACCTTCTCCATTCCCGTATTTGCTTGAATAAGTACATCCTCCTGCCCGTGAGCCCAAGGTAAATGCATAATTCTCTCCAATAAAAGAGCACCAGCCCAGGATCGAATATTCAATTCATCCCAAACTCCACACTTGATGATGCATTCCCCCACCATAGTTGGCCACTGAACATTCATGTTAATATAGGTTGGCCAGCAAGAGAGCGGGAGGAAGTCCATCCAATTATCCTCAGCAAAAGGAGCTTTTAATATCACATTAAAGAACAGGAGATGATTGTGAGCTTTTGTGATAAAATTTGAGAAAATTGTGTGGTCAAGCATTTGCAAAATCCCAAAATTAGGATTTTTTTAATTAAGTAATTTAGAGAGAAATCAAAGCTTAGAAAGCAAGAATTGGGCTTGATGAAGTTCATAAGAAGTTATATTTGTAACAATACAACTCTCGATGTTATCACAAAATTCCATTAAGATAAATGACTATTAGCCTTGTAGTACATTTTTTTCTTAATACTTGATGTTTAATAGGTTGGAAGTCTTAACATTTTAATTTGATGGGATCACAAAATAACAATTTGAAGAAGCTTGATGATTTTGTTTGTTTGTTAATTTGTATATTATTCTTATTTCTATTAAAAATTACCTTATTTTATTCTTGTTTGAATTGTATAATACATGGCTACCTTTGGGATAATAATTTTTAAAAAATTATCAAAATTAATAATAGTAAAAAAATATTTAAAAGTGGGTTGGCATTATCATTATGAAAGAGGGAGGGTTCAATAGGTTTTGAGATAGTCAACCAGACTCATAATTGGCATAACCTAAAGAGGAAGAGTTTTAGAAGAATATGAAACAATTGTGAAAGAACTGTCCCACAATACTTCAACTAGTGAAAAATCCAAAAAGTTTATTAAAATAATAAAAATGATTAGTGGACTAATCATGAAGAAATAATGAATTAAAAATAATGGAAACAAATGTATTTCTTACTTTAGACATGTATGGTTATGTTAATAATTAATGAGTTCACATCAAAGAAAAATAAATTGTAAAAATTGTAAATTTAAACCATTCAAGTATATTGTAATAAAATACTTTAATAATCTTAACAACTCTTGTAAAAATTGTTTTAAAAATTATTATTCATTTTGAAAACTTTTGTGTGAGAATAAAAATAAAAAAGATACAAAATAAAATTTTTAGATGATTCAATACAAACATAAATCTATATGCACCACTGGCCAAAAGGTTAGGTTTGTATTAAATGTACATTGATTTATCAAAAAACTAGTAAGGAACAAATAATACAGTGCGTTTAGAGGACCACAAATCATTAGACTAGAAGACCTTATAGACTGACCCAAAACTACATACAATCATCATGTCAAAGAACCTATATACCAACCCAAAGGAGCCTACTACACTAGAACCTTGTCATAATAATCAAAAGGCTAATATAAAGCTCATAAGAGGAATGCATAATACTAAGAAAAAAACACAAAATACAATATCTATAACCTAATTATAATTATAAAGAAGCACATTAAAACATGTTAAATCAATACAAGAGGATTTTTCAACTTAACCTAATGAAGAAATAATCAAGGAAGGCTTGGAATAAGATCTACACATGAATCCTGGAATATTGCACTTTCTTTCTATTAAAAATGATCTTGAAGTGTCGTTTTTTACAAAGGAATGAAAATGATCATTAGCCTTTTCACTCTTTGTATAGCCATTTGCATGCTCTCCAATGGTTCCAAATAATCCATAATTACTAAATTTAATTTTCCCTAAACCAATCAAATAAATCATTATTCACAATTCTGAGTTGATTGTACTTTTTGATCCTATGATCATACAAATATGATACTATTATATGTATATTATTCCACAATTCAAACATATTTGACTAGTTCATTTTATGACTGACAAAAGATCATAATTGTATGATGAGAACATCGTACATGTACAATGACATGAATTTTTTACCTCTTCATTATACTCATACAATGACGTCGTTGTACTTTATATAGTATTCAGCAGACTAATAACTTAAGTCCAAAATTACACCTCTTTGTTAAAGTGGTTGTACATATATGATCAACATATTATTTTATATAAAGTTCATCAACATTAAATCTCAGTATAAAACAAATATGGCACTTGTTCAATATAAACATTATACATGTATGAAAAGACCAAATTCTGATATTATCTAAGTTTTCTTACTTGATTAAGTAAAGAACTAATTGTACAAGTATTATAAGGATATTATATTGTATGAAACACATTAGTTTTATGTATTGACTTGCTTTTCTTAAGAAACAATTATCTTACTTGTATAATAATGCTATCTTATATATAGAAATATTAACTCAGAACTAAACAACCAAGTTTGACTCTCCATTTGATACTTCAAAATAACTAGTCGAAATTGCAAAATGATGAGATCATGGAAGTAAAATTGTACAGATTTTGCAAAATCAACTCAATTCATTCAATTTTTTTAATTCCTATTAGAATGAGTTCTACTAAATAATGTAATTTATTAGCTTTGTTCTAAACTAATGCATAATTTAAATGTAAAACAATTTAAATAAGATACATGCCTTGAGAAATCTTTAATGAGTAAAGTATTTACAACATTTAATCACTTATACTGAACCTTCTTAAATTCTAGTGTCTCAAAATAGATTATTATATTTCTTGCATTCTAAGAAAATAAGATGATTCATAAAGATATTCTCCTTGTTTTCTCAAGTATTGTGAGTTCTCTTGATGCATACTATAGTTAACACTAAAACATTGCTAACAAACACATTGAGTCAATGACCTTGATCTCAAATTAAATAACTTATTCAATCTTGAGATGTATTATAAAATACTTAAGAAATATTAGTAAAATAATATAATATTTTTTATCATAAAACTAATAGTACAAAGAATATAAGTTCAACATGATAGGTTGCATCAATAGATGATACTAAGCCAATCTAATAACGTTGTATATGATTGTTTTCCTATTTATTTTATATTTTAGTTAATTATGCATTGCAAAAAGTCATTTATTAGGTCATTAAGAGTTATTAATCATTTTTAAATATTTTTGTATTATAATTTTATTAGGAATGGTATTTTCATCATTTTATTTTTTTTAGTCTAAGTTTATTCTTGAATCTATTTAAAGCTATATTATTGAATGAAAAGAAAGAGATTTTTGCTTGGAATTATATTTCTTAGAAACTATAGTTTCTTCTCATGTATACATTACACAACCTATGTTGTAATCCAAGGCTTCTTTGGTTGCAGTCCAAACAACCACATTGTCATTCAAATTCTTCACCATTTGGTATCAAAGTTACATGAGATCTAATTATAAGACTTACTCTTATCCCTTCTTTATAAATGTAGTAGGTTTATTTGATAGGATTAAGGTATTGAGATAGCTAATCTATTTTAATAAAAAATATATGTTAATGTACTTAATTTCAAAGCAAGAATTTATTGTAATTTGGTTAGGATTAGCATTTTCTTTCACTATAAATTTGATGAAAGCATGAGTTGTAAATATATGGTCTTTTTCTAATGAAAGATAAAAATTCTTCTTAAAGATTATTTAGGTAAAAGGTAAAATTTAAATAGGCATAATTTTTTAAATTTTTAAAGAAATTCATAAATTAAAAGGGGTGTTTTATTATACATACATTATGGCTTTATAAATTGATAAAATGAGCATTATTTTAAAGGGAAAAAGGATTATTAAATAGTGATTTTTGTTATTTATCACTTTATAAATATAAGTAATTAATTGGGACCCTAGAAAGTTCACTTAAAATCTTTCTATCCAACCAATTTTTAAATATTTTGAAGGTAATTCAAAAATAGTTTCAACAACATCCTAAATCTTAATATCAATGAATTTGAGAAAAATTAATATTCTATTTTTCAATACAAATAAAAATCTTCTTTACACAAAGGTGAACAAATGGATGGAGCCATTTTTTTCTTTTTTTTTCAAAATTTAAATTTTATTTAATTCTGAAAGGTTACGACGTAAGAGGTTTGTTACATATGAGGGAAATGAGGTTATTGCAATAGCCACTATATGATTTAGCATCCATAGAAAGATTTGTTAATTATCTTAATTCTAAAGGAAAAGAGTGTACCAATCATCAGTCCCCAATAAGCCAGATAATGCATCTGATAAGTCAATAATAAAGAACAAACAATGGTACATGTACGACGCATAATAAGATGAATCATACATGGCCAATGCAAGGTGTAGGAGACATGCTAGTATGATGATAGCCAGCAAACAATGCATGATGTACCCTTCAAATTAATAGAAAAGGATCTGAATGTACTTGATAGAACCAAGCACAAGGGTGGTGTGATAAGATGACAGTAGCCATTAGCAACATAAAATTGTGCAGTATGAAGCAACTTCAAACCATACAATCGACAAATAAGATGTGGTATAAATTCTAAGCCAATATGAGAATCAGATTAAATATTTGAGCAAGAAAGAAATAAATGAATAAATCCTATCAAAAAGGTAAAAGAAGTACAAGTATGAATCGCTACTAGGGAAGAAGTGAGGCATAACCTATTTTTTTAAAACAACATGATTAGGTACAACTTTACGAGACATTATAAGAAATATTTTGTATGATCACTAGAAATAACTAAGTTTTGATACCACTTATTAGAAAATTAGAGCAAGTTATCCACACAAATGGGGGTGAATTACAAAAATTTCAATCTCAAGACTAGCAATAAGTATAACAGAAATCTTTTACGATTTTGTATTATAATTGCCCTTAGAATCTTATTCTAAAAACACTTATTAACTTTAAAATACTTTAATGTGAGAAATATTATAAAGTAAATACATAATAAATTTTTAGATGATCAAATCTAAAGCTAGATCTATGTCCACCTCCTCTAAAAGACCAAGCAAACATAAACAAAGGCCTTTAGCACATGTAAATAGTTAAAACCCCACACACCAACCCAGACAATCCTACAAGCATTGTGTTAAAATACTTACAAGTCATCAACCCATATAAGTCAAGATATCAAGACAAAAGATTCTATAACACTAATCCAAATGAGCCTATAAATTATTCAGGCAATGGACCCTACAATAGTGGTCAAAATTCCAAATAAGAAACTAAGTAAAAGTTTCATAAAGGGATAAAAGAAACAAAAAAAATGAAAAAGTTTAAAGATACAAGTCTTATAACCTAACAATAAGGATAGGAGACCCACTAGATCAATGTAGAAAAAAGTTTAGAAAAGATGCTTAACTTAACTTAATATATTACTTGAAAGGAGACTAAGAAAGGATGAAGAATATTCCTTATTTCTATAACCTCGCTTTTTCTCTCTATTTCTTTAATAAAGTTGACAATCTTCATGATTAAAAGCTCTTAAATGATGTGCAAATATTAATTAATATTTTTCCTAAGTTTTTCTTTTACAACTTTTTAGGATACCTTCAAACAGCTCCAAACACCTCTAAATCTCTTAAACAAATATATTAGAAAATTCCAAAATCTGTTTAAACTAGTCACTTCTTACAGAAAATGAACTAAATATATCGTACTTTATGGATTGTATTGTATATTAAGCTTTAAATATACTATATATATTGTACATAAAATATTTACATATTATACTTAATCATCATGCTCAACTCTCTGCTATAATAACTAAACCCAACTAAAACAAAACATATCATACATTTAATATTAAATTAAGCTAATTCTTGGGTTCAAAGTAAAACTCTTAATGTTTGTTCTATCCCCTAGGATATTGATTAAATTGAACTAAACGTATTGTACTTTAATGTTGGCATACTATAAAAAAACTTTAATTCTAAATAATTTCTTAGTATATTATTCTCTAACCTGTGAAGTACAAATAATTGAATTGAATGTACTATATGTTAAGAATAATGTATAATATATTATAATCAATTTTATATATTTTTTAGATAATGTATTGTAAGTATTGTTGATCTAACAAGTATACTAATGTTGTTAAGCTTGAATACCACTTTTTTATAAATAAAAACCCATAAGTAAATGCATGCCTTATTAACCTAGATAAGAAAAAAGGTACTTTGAAAAACTTTTACCTCACACTCAAAGCCTAACCTTTTGTCCTAATGTCTTAATTATATTGTCATAGGTTTTTATAATCTAAAACCTTTTAAAAGGACAACAAAAATTGCTTCTCCAAGTATGCTCAAGATTTGTGTTTAGTATCATTTATCTTCTCACTAAACATGTCAATTGAACCTTTGCTTCAAATATCAAACTCTCTAATATAATTCACCTAGTTAATCTAGATGCATGATTTAAAAATATTTTAAAAAAATTAAATTAATATATAAGAGAATGATTTCTTTATTATCAAACAAGTCACTCATAGCCTAAGGGTTTAAGATATACAATAACAATTATCAATTGAGTATTAAAATATCTCCATTCTGATGTTATATAAGAGGAAGTGCTAATCACCAACATGCTAATATGATGAAATCAAGAAGGCACTAATGGTACTAGAGATTACATTAGAAAACTTTGAGAAGGTATAATTGATCAAAGAAAAGTTACAAAAATATTAAGAAAAAGTTTTATAATTTCAAGCACTGCAAAATAAAATATAATGATGGAGATTGGATCATTATTTTTGTGAATCTAATGAAAGGAGTCACAGACTTTACAAAGAAGGAAAGCTAAAACAGATATATGAGTCCCTTTCAAATTATTGAAAAGATTAGTTTAAAGAAACATTGTCGATAAATTAATCCAGAATCAACAATGTGTTTTATTTTTCTTCACTAAGGAAGTATGTGGTAGGCCTTGGTAGGTACTTGAATTTGAATCAAATATATTGGAAATACAACTGGATCTAACATATAAAAAAATCTAATAAAGATATTTGCACAATAAATCAAACGACTAAGGAACAAGGATATTTCAATAGTTAAGGTGCTATGGTCGAATCAATTAGATTGGGAGGCTACATAAAAAGCAAAAGACAAGATGAGAACGAAGTATTCTCATATATTCTTGATTTTGAAACATGATTCAAAGAATTTGTATCATCCTTAAAATTGAGAATTCTGATGATTTTTTTATTTTTTAGAATTTTTAGAGAATTTTCAATATTTAGTTAATTTTAAAAAAATCATACACTACTAAAAAAGAGGTACAATGCCTTAAAGGAGAAAGGCAAGCTGAAAAATTAATACAACTAACTTAATGATACCAAGTCAATAGAAATTAGAGTTTTCTTGGAGATAAAATTAAATATCAGAGCTTTATAAAATTAAATATCAATTAAGTTATAAGTCTTGAGATATTTTAAAAATGACTAAAAAAATATTAAATATACTAAAAAATTATAAAAAATGGATTAGAACATAGAGTTTATGAAGATGCACATAATAAAATTTTCTTATTGTAAAAAGAAATTATTAAGATGACAAAGTTAAAGCTCAAACTATTTCTAAACAATAAAAAAATAAATATTATAAGAATTTTTAGATTTGAAAAATTATCAAAAAAAAATTACTAAAGGATGTGATTCACAACAAACATTAATAAATGAATCACATGAACCAAAACATATCCAAGCTTTGTAGATTAAGCTAGATGATGACTTAGATAGCTAGAGACTAGAGAGTGCAAAATACCAAGTCGTGCACAAGCTAGTTACTAGAACTTTAAACAAAAAGTTATAATAGATCAAGAGAAGATCTAGGATGTTCCTATTAGGGTAGGGTTTTATCTTTATTTATTTACTTTATTTTTATACTTGAGTCATGCAATAATTTAATAAAAAAACTATAACTATTGACAGTTTTTTCTTTAGTTAATTATAATGATTCAATTAGTTATGGTAGTTATTTAGATAGTTAATATAGGATGGAGATGGACTTTATCGAGACATTCTCTTAGAAATTTTATTTGAATATGACATTCAAATTTTAGGTGCCTTAACTTCATAAAGATAAGGATTTATTAAGTTTTTCTCATCTTTTTATGTTATGTCTATAAATATCTTGAAAGTTATGTAACCAAGAAGACTTATGGATGAATTAAAAATAAAATCTTAAAGAGCTTTGAAGTCTAGAAGAACTCACCTTGTACCTTAAATATCACAATCTTACCTAGATGAGTAATATTTATCTCTATTATCCATGTTTTCTAAGCACAACCATATCTAGGAAATTAGGACTTATCTCTATTATTTATCATTCTTGTCCTTATCTTACTATAGGAGTTTTTATCCTGCTCTCATTCATCATGATTTAGTATCAGAGTCTTGGTCTCTTATGTCGTAACTATGGTATGAGAGCTTTAGTCACTTCCACCACCCATTTGGTATCAAATATTAGTTAATCTTTAGGAGTGTCTCTTGCCTGTTCTCCATCAGGATCCCAAAAAAATATAAATATTGATCAAAAGGTAGAAAATATCTATTAGAATCATATAAAATTGATTGATAAATTTTTAGAGATCATTTTGATACAAAAATTTAAAAATATTAAAAGTTCAAAAAATTTAATTTACTAAAATTATTTATTACTAAAATCTCTGATTTACCTAACCTAAATAATGAAACCAAAGTGGTGTAATGTTTCCAAGTGATAGAAACTATCAGAAGGGGAAGAGGCACAACATCAAAAGAAAGGGAAAGATTAAAAAGTGAGAAAGAAGTATATGGTGGTGAGTAGAAATAGAGGGAAGGAGAAAGGCCACATGAGGATCATAAAAGGAGATAATTTTGGCATCTATAAGAGTTTTTGAAATCCGAAGGGAGGTTTCCTAAGTGTAGCTGAATGAAGCCATGAGAAGTGAAAGAAGAGGGAAAGAGAAGCCAAAAAAGTAAGGAAATTTTAAGAACTTTCATGTTTGAGAGGAGATTTTAAGTTCAAGAAAAAGTGATCAATTAAGGTGAGACCACTACGATAAGAAAATTGAGGCCAAAAGACTTTCTAATGCATATGCACATATTTGATGTAGCTCTTGAAGCTTAGTGATCTTAAATAAGAATTTCAATTTAATTAAGAAAAATAAGGTGATGGATGGCAACACAATGTATTGTTTTCTATGTACTACTTACTATTTATTTTCCTTATGTTACTTAAGTTTGATGCAAGTTATGTTTCTAGGCATATTTTTAATATTATCATGTTAAATATGCCTAAAGTATTGAATTGGTAAATAGAGGAAATTACTCTTTTATTAATAAAAAAATAATAACTATATTATAAGAAAATTAAAGAAAAATTGATAGAATGAGATAAAACCTATAGTTTGGTGGCATAATGAGCTATGATTTCAAAATATTAAAATGACGGCTACAAAAGATGTATCTCATTTAGGAGAACAGTTGGGAGGTGGAGCTTATGGTACCATTCATAAGGTGCATCTCATTCCAAAGTATGATTCAAAAATAGACCAAAAAAATTTTAAAGTATATTAAGCAATTTTTCTTGAACAAAACTATTATGAGAAAAGGGAAAAAAGGAAAATAAAAAGGGTAACTCAAAGATGCTTAAAGGAAATTTAAATGATTTTTTCTAGAAAGAAAAGTGTTTATTTTTAAAAGAAGGTTCATTTCATAACTACGTTTATGTTTATTATTTTGCATTTATGATATGATATTGACCTACCATACAATATGATTCAAAAGTTATACTATTTTACATACATGTTATATCATTTTTGCTTATTAAGCTAATATCAATTGGCTCAACCAATTATATAATCTAACACTTTTAAGTAATGAAGAGGCATATCACATGATGCTAAGAGAGTTTTGAAAGAGTTAGATCATATGCTCTACATATACTAGTTGTTTTATTTGACCAAATATCATATTTTAAAAATATTGTGCTAGTTATTCTTGTTTGCATGACAATGGACTTATATGTTTTATTTTCCATCATGATATTTTATTTTATGAACTTGGCTTTAAAAGCATATGTAATAATTTTCTTATAGATATATTTGAATTTGAAGATTTGATCATATAATATATATAGATAAACTTTCAAAGAGGAGTAAAAGAAGATGATGGTGACATGACACACCTAAAAAGACAAGTGGTCATCACAAAAGCTCACAAGTCAAGAGATGTATCCCATAAGACCTGAACATGGAGATACCATCACACATCTACCTAAACTTCAATTGTAAGAGTTTTTATACAAATGGTGGTAATGTGTGAAGAGGATGAAGTTTTGGCAAAATTTGATGCATATAAGCTTCCTTTAGTCATCCATATATAGCTTTATTTTTTTCAAGTAAAAGATTTTTAAATCATAGAATATAAGAAATTACAACACTTTGCAAATAATAATTATTGAAGTAACATGAAAAGAAGCATCATGAATTCTATGTAAAATAACATCATGAATTTTTTTACACGAAGACAATGTTGCATGTACAAGCTTTTGTTTCAAATATCAGCAATATTTTGAATTTGAACATGAAAATTTAAAACACAAAATTTTTCTTTCAAATGCTTTAACTCATTAATTAAAAACATATTGCAAAGAGTTTTTTTTCTACAATCATATAATTTTTCATGAAAAATTCTAAAAATAATGCATTCAAAGTAACATACATGTTAATGTATCATTAATTTTTTTAAGATTTTGCTTTTAATTTTTCTCAAGTTCATAAATGTAAATGTCATGCCTTAAATATGCCCTTTTAGCTTAAAATATTTTCAGCTATGTTTTTCTACAAGTTTGTTAAAGTAATTTGAAAGATCATAACAGGTTGAAGCTCTAGATGGATTCACATCATTGATTGAGCCATTGTTATCTTGTACATGATTAACTAATTAATTGGATAAAGAGTACTTCATGATGGATGGGTTGCAATCACATTATAATGAGAAATAAAGAAAAATTATCCTGCACATATTAGGAGCAAAGAAAATATGAAACATAAAGACAATAAATCTAAAAAAGAAAATATACAAAAGATGCCCATCCAAGGTGATCTTAGCTAAGAGGGGATCAAGAGCAAAATGAAGGTTATTCTATATGCTAGGGCTACAACTTTTTTGATGACTAAAAAATAAGATACTCGAAAAGGGGTTTAATAAAGTAAATGTCACATGTGCACAAATTGAAAGTATTGAACAATCTGATTAGATCATCACAAAAAATATGAAAATAATGAGGTAATTAGACATGAAAAAGAAGATCCAAAAATATTAATATAATTGAATCATAGGAAATAAAAAAGGTAGTGAAAACTAGGGACTCACGTACAAAAATATTAAGATGGTGATGATGAGAAATATGAGTCTGGCCATTAAAGACAATGTGAGAATGGAGAATCTTAATGCCGGTGATGGTAAGAAGATGTATTAGTTGAGTTGACGACAAATTCGCTTAGTGTATCATTACTTGAGACTCGCACCCTTTCTCATATTATCAAAATCCTGATGAATTAGCACGTTGAAGTTTTTACTATGATCAATTTTCAGATCTCAACATGTAAATGAGCAAAGTGAAAATTTCATGTATGCAAAGATTGTCCTATTCATAAAAAGGTAGATCTCCTCTTTTATTTAAAAAACGAAAAGGTATATTAGGAAAAGTCCTAAAAATAAAAATAAATCTAAAAAAAATCAAAATCTAATGTCATAAGTTGTTCCTAAAAAGCTTTATGAAATGTCGTGGGTCAAAATCGAGTTAGTAAGACTTCATCAAAAACAATTTATAAGTGATGGGTCGGATCGACGAATCACAGTGGAAACAAGGTCAAGAGTTAGATTGGTAGCTCAAGTAGAAGTGACAAATCTATGCACGCTCGTGAGTCACGAGGACCCATGAATGGACATGACTGATCTATGCAGAAAAGAAAGTCACATGAACTTAAAGATCTATGCACAATACTATTTCGAGTGAAACATCAAACAAGTGTGAGTTAAGTGCAACTCCATCAATAGATTGAGTGGAGCTAGTGGTAAATCAGGTGCAAAATTTGCAAGAAACAAACCCAATGAGCCACAAATGGGTGCTTATAGCCCAAATAGTTGTTTAGAAATGCAATTTGAGCCTAAAATGCATTTTTAAGCTCAAATTGAATCTTCAAATGAAACATAAGTAGCTTGTTTATTTGTAGGTGCTCGAGTAAACCTTACTGGATCATGTGCATCAAAAACCTCAAATTTAAATGGTGTCCTCATTAATTCTCTCAGAGCAAAAAAAAACTCAATTCTAATGAGTCAACTGTTCTAGAGCAAACCTCATAAGTCTTCAATACCTCTAAGTTTAATCATTGTAACTCTTCCTTTGCGATCCAAGTATCCTAAATGTCTGATCAACCTTTTCAATAAACAAGATACCTCTGATAAATTTGATTTTCATTTTATATATTTTGATCATCTAGTATATTTTTAATCTACTTACTCTTCTTACCATGATAAGTTGGTGGACACTGATATAGTGGTTCATTTTTAAGGGGTGTTGATGTTGACTCAAGTGGTTCATTGGGAATCTTAATCAACTCCTTGTAAGCCATCATATTTGAGATGTTAAATGCATTGCTGATGTCTTAGACATCAAGTAGCTCTATATTATGTGCATTTGATCTAATCTTTTCTAATATTTGGAATAGGTGTTAACACCTCTTGCATGTAACTTCCTCAGAGCTCATGATAAGGACTTTTTGAACTCGATTCAAATCATCACGTAGTCTCATTCTGAGAATTCTTTTATGCCTATAGCATGCATCAGCTAATCTCTTATATTACTTGTTATTTAAATTTATTTTATCTTTAATATACTTATGAATTTTTATTATATGTTGTGTAAATTCTTATGTAAACTTTGGTGTACATACTTGAATAGGTAATGGGATGAGATCAATTAGATATAAGGGTTATATCTATTATAAGCTTCAAAAGAGACTCATCCCTATAGATCTATTAATTGAATTATTATATGCATGTTCAGTAAATCCCACTTTTTATATTTTTCCTAATAAACACTATAATAAATTTCTTAAGCTTCAATTTACTGCCTAAGTTTAACCATCAATTTGGGGATTGTAAGTATATGCAAATTTTAACCTCACCCTTATAAGCTGTCAAAGGTTTTCCAATAGTTTGAAGTGAAATGGGTATCTTTATCTTTGACTTTGTTCATGAGGTAACCCATGAATCCTAATCACTTCATCAAAAGAATAATTAAGCAATGTGTGAAGCATTGGAAGTTTAAAACATAGGACAAAGCTTGTTATTTTTGTAAATCAATCTACTATCACAAAAATATAGTCATATCTTTGAAAGATTTTAAGTCGCATAATGACAAAATCCACACTAAGGTCATTGTAGTGATAATACTAGCAGTGGGGTACAAAGTATGATATTCTGTGTACATTGCTTGGCGACTACAAAAGTCCTATATCTAATAAATATTTAAGTGACAAATCGATATAGTCTTGCCCAATAAAATATAAATTCAAATTTCATAATTGTTTTGTCTCATCTAAAATATGTTGCTAGATTTCCAACATGTATTTCCCATACTAAAAAATCTCTAAATAATATTTGAGATTTACATAGTTGTTTGTTATGAAAAAGGTAACTCTCTTTAATTATATAATCATTAATTTCTTTAATTAGATAATTATTTCTTTATAAACAAGAAGATTAGGTAAAGTTTTAAAGCCAGTGATTGAGAAAACAATGTGGTGAGTAGATTCACTCCTCTACTAAAGCACTGGCAACTTTGTTTTCTATTCTTGGCTTATATTTTAAGATGAAGCAATAATATTAAAGAAACTTTATCCATTTAGTGTATTGTGATTTTCATTTTTTTTTAGTTTAGATATCTTAAAGCCTTATGATCAAAATATAATACATAGACTATTGTATAATTTTTTTCATAAATAAAGTATTTCTTATGAGACTCATTTAATTTTTCACTTAAATATGCAATTAGTTGTTCGTCATAGCTAAGGGCTCCTCCTATTTCTATGACTAAGTCATCACTTGATACTTTAAACATTAATAAAACTAGATAAGATAGATTATATTATTAGTGGTATAGCTAAATCTGGTACTTTGTTTGAGACCTCTATCATTAATACAACCCACATAATGATTCTATTAATAAATTCCTTATCTACTTCATCTTGAGACATAAATTGAATTTTCTTCTCTGGGTTGGTGATTGGTTTCTTTTTAGGCTAGATGTGACCTCTAGATGGTGATGGATATAACTTAATATTTTGATCATAATGTGTGAATGTACAGGTATTAATATTACAAGGACATCATAGTCATATAGCCAAAGTCATTCTAAGATAATACTCCTAACTTATCCAAAAACAACGTCACATAAAATGCCATCTAAATATTTGCCAAATCTAAGTGGTACCATACATTTACTTTTTGATAGAATTAAAGGTGTCATCAATTCAAAAAATAATTTATGAATTTGGGTTCTGGGTGGTGGTAAGTCCAAGGCACATATTAGTGTAAATGATATTTATGTTATTACCACTATCTATTACAACCTTATAAATATTTTCTTCTAATTTGACAAATGTATAAAAAATCATGGAACATCTTCAATCTTCACTTATCCTAAGTTAAGTGTAAGTACACCACACAATTATGATGGGTTTAATTTCATTAATGTTTTTTTCTTCATCTTTATAGTATTCATTAGTTAGATTTGATAAAGAGCATACTCTTTTGCCTTTACTTTTTCTCTAGGGTTAGGTTTCTCACATTTTTCTCCTTCTTTATAATTTATGTCATATAGGAAACTAAGCTTCCATATGTCATCATCACCTTCACATAAAAGGTGGGGTATCACGAGAGGATGATTAACTAGGCTTCACTATGGGTTTTGGGATAGGGATTGGAAAAGGGTGTGTTGTTAAATGACTAATAGATGGCTCGAGATTATTGAGTCGAAAGGATAAGTGTTAATTCAATTCTTTTAGTAGGATAAAGATTTTGGAAGCACTCAAACTCATTAGAAATCTTATAAGCCCCTTCTAGAGTTTAAATGTTGTCATGAAAGTTCCCTTTGTACATCATTTCTTAATCCAGCTCGAAATCAAGAGACGGTAACTAAAGAGCTTTCATTGACATCACAATGCAAATGATAGTCATCAAAATGAGCAATATACATATTTACAAACTTTTTTCTATGGATTAAATGTTATCATTGGCCTAGTAACTAATCTTTGTAAGAAAAAAGGTATATATTTGTCTCTAAAGATTCCTTTAAATTCATTCCAAATTTCTATGAGTGGTGATCCTCTCTTGTGACAATTGTTATCTATAGTTTTCATAAATTATTGGGCTCATTTAGCTAACTCCATACAGGAAACTATCACCTTTCTTTATTCACTAACTCTAAACTAATGAAAATAATGATCAATGGCTGCTTCCCACTCGAAGCGGTCCTTAGGTTTTAAGGTATTATGAAAGGTAGTTGTGTCATATTTGATGAACTTTATAAGTTTGTCATCATTATTTCCACGATGTAGTCTCAAGAAGGAGTCATTAGTCCAACGGGGTGTTTAATTAGGTGTATAAATAATGTTATTCTTACTTAAGGTAACCTCATTAGGAATTTGTTTTAACTAGTTGATCATATTTCCAAATTCCTTCAATTTGACTTCCATGTTTTCCACTCTTATTTGGTTGATACAGGATGCTCCATGTTATAATTCTTATCAGATATTATCTACATATATTATACACTTTTAAAAAAACTTTTTTTTTAAATTAATATTTATTCCAAGTGCTTTTAGCAATATATCTCTATGTTCTCTATAAAAGGGGAGACCTACCCTTGTGTGAAGAGGACAATTTTGGCATGAATAAAATTTTCACTTCGTTCATTTGCATCTTATTGAGATCTTAAGATTGATCATAAAAAGAAATTCAATGTATTAAATAGTTGGGGCTTTGATACTAGGAGGGGTTCAGGCCCAAGTGGTGTGACGTCAAGCTAATTTATCGTCGACTCAACTATAACATCTTCTAATCATCTCCAATATTAATATCCTTTGTTCTCACACCATCTCTAATGATTTGACTTGGATCTTTCATTATCGACATTTTATATATTACTTTCATTTGTCAATGTCAGGTTTTTATCACTTTTTTTATTTCTTTTGATTCGATTCCTTTAGTATTTTTTAATTAGTTTTCATGTACAATTATATTATTATTTTGGATTTTTACCAAGATCTAGAAAAATTGTTCATTGATTTTCTTTTGTGCTCGTGTGATATTTACTTTTTTAATTATTCAACATCAATATCACTAAATTCCTTTCTAAATACCTCATTTTTTTGCCATTGAAGAGTTTTCCATCCTAGAATATGGAGTGACCTCTATGTTACTCTCAGTCTTCTCTTAGCTTAAATTATCTTGAATTCTTTTTTTTATATATTTTTCATATTTCTCATATTTATTCTTTGTATTTTCTTTGCTCTTAATATATGCAAGTTAATCCTTCTTTATTACTCATTATAATGTGGTTGCCACCTATCCAACATCAATACTTGAAGGACTTTTATACTCATTTTCTCTTTTTTAAAATTTTTTTTGGCTTTCTCTTCTCATAAAATTGAGGTCTTTCTCTATATAAGTTATCTAGCTTTCAAATAATGTTAGAACATGTACTTAGCTTACTATTTTCTAAAACTTATCATTAATAAGGGCACAAAACATTACATGCATTCATTTGTTATAAGGAAGCATAATTTTTAATAAATTATCATTAATATCATTTGTGATATCTGTAGAAATTTTATTTGGCTTTTCAAATAAAGCATATACATCAAAATGTAAGTTTTGCATAAACAATTTAAATACATTTTTCTATGTAGTAAAGCTTTTTCTTCAAATAAGAGAAGACAAAACATAATTAAAAAAGAATTTTCAAGAAAAAATATAATAGTTTTCAAAAACTAAAATTTGAAAGATCAATACAAAAAGCAATGTGATTACAAGGAATAATGCTTTTCAAAATTTTGCAAAGTCAACAATGCACATTAGGATTTCCTTTAAGTTGTAAACTTAAGTTAAAAGGCAAAATTTTCCATTAGAGCACTTTATTTGATACATTTGGTTAGATATCATTTGAAAATTTAGATCTTCTAATCAGAGTAACTCACTATAATACTAATTGTTAAGTTCACTAAGAGGATCACTTACAAGATATAGATTTTGATTAATTTAAATTAATGCACATGTAAGGATCACTTATGCCTAAGAGTTGAGACTAATTTAGTAATTACATTTTTTTCAATTATCTTTCATTACTTTTATGAATTACTCATAACATTGGACTTATTAGACTATTTTGAAGGAGTTATATTTGTATGTTAAACATCCCAAGATAGACCATTATGAAAGATATTATGCCTTTGCCATCTTTAGAGAATATAATAACATGAACTTAGTCTCACATCCTAGTTCACCTTTAGAACTGGCATAGATTGTTAGTCAAGTTATGTGTATAGTTTGAATGCATAAGCAACATATAACTTTATGTTGTCACATTCAAACCTTGATATATCATTGCCATGAAAGTTAATTTACTCATCAAACTTCTATTCATCTTCTATTACAGGAAAGATGGCTTATTGACCAAGTTATTTGATGTTCCTACCTAAGATCCCAATGCATTATTTATAGCACAAGCCAGAGAACCCAATTGTTATCCTTTGTTAATGACATGTTAGAGTTACCAAAGGAGTACACATACTCATTAGAGTTGAGATTCTTTATTGCTAGGAGATTTGATATAGTCGAATATGTCTTTTATTTTCACAATGATGCCATTCAACACCATCCTACAAATTTGCTAAGGATGTTTGTGCCTTTATATATTTTCTTGCAATTTATATCCTTTGTATAATCACCATTGAAATATTTAGTGGGATTAGAGTTTATTTGGGTTGAGTTTGATCGATTTTTTGAGATTCTTAGATCACTTATATTTATTGTGAAATAAAACACCTATTTTGTATATAAAAATATAATAGTATAACAAATGGTGTCTACCTTTATACTTTGGGATATTGAGTGACCCTAATTAATTTTATATTTTTTTAAAATATTTTTCTTAATTAGTTATATTTTTTCATTATTTTTTTAATTTTATCTTGTTTTTAGTTTATGTTAATCAATTTCAATTTAATTAGCTTTGATTTACTCTCACCACCTACAACATAAAAGATTTAGAATTTGTTTTATCTATCTAAACCTATACAAATTGCTTCCATTGCTATTTTGTAGTGCCTTGAACCATTAGTTTTCATCTTCCACATTTGAGTTACCTCAACATCAACCACCATTACAAACTCATGCATTGCATTTTATGTTCCACTTCATTTCAAACTTGGAAGCCACTCATTTGTATGTTGAAAATCTTAGTGATTTCACTTTTTGGGAATTATTAGAAATTCCTAAAATAGAACATATTAAATATAATTATATTATCTCTTTGTTCTCTAAATTTTAACATTTCCAAAATAAAAGCCGATTGATTTAGTGAAGATTAGGATAAAAATTCCTTATCCTGAACTAATTATGAGAAAACTAATAAATCTTTATGTTGCTAATTTTAAGTTTTTGTCCTAACAAAATGAATTGAAAATTCGATGAAACTTCATAGTTGATAACTGAAGTCCTCATATATAACAATATTTTTTATCTTATTGTCATTTCATGAGTGATTTAATTTCATGATTCTGATATCATAAAGTTTTGTCACCTTATGTTTATTGTTAAGTTTGGAATCCATATTAGTAGTTACCTGATTAAGATAAAATTTTAGGAATAATGTATAGTCACATTGAGCTCTAATTCTTTATGTTAAACACACTCCTAAATTTAGTTAATTTTCTTGACTTTTAAATAGGTAATTTTATCATTTTTTTGTTTGCATTTGTCATTTTGATGTAATACATTAAGTAAATCTAATAAAACTTAGGTGTAAGAGATCTAAATTTATTAAAGATTATGAATCAAATCATATGACTTCAAAACAATCAAAAAAAGAGTTTTACTTGTGTCATTAGAATAAAAAATCATTTATGAAATCTAAGGTTTTTTTGTTTTATTATTATTTTTTATTATTTTAATCAAATCATATGACTTCAAAACAATCAAAAAAAGAGTTTTACTTGTGTCATTAGAATAAAAAATCATTTATGAAATCTAAGGTTTTTTTGTTTTATTATTATTTTTTATTATTTTAATCTTTTTTATTTTAATTTGTACTTTTTGTATTGTATTTAAATTTTATGAAGGAAAGAAAGATAGCAAGACAAATTTTTAATTTTAAAATTTTAAGTTTATAAGCTAACTGTTTTTAGAATTTTGCTAAACAACAATTTTGTGTTTATTGGAATGAAATTTATGAAACTTATATGATTCATTTATTAGTTCACTCAATATATTTAAAAAAATGACAATATTTGCTTAAAAATATTTTACAAAACTGTTAAAAAAGGAAATATTTTTTATTTGAGCATTAATTTGTACAATTTATCAAAAAGTCTTATAGATGAATATTTTTTAATGAACACAAAAATACAATAATCCTTAAATTATTGGCTGTGGTATAACAAAATCAAGGTAATGTCCACTTTGACTTATTTGTGATACTTTCTCAAGAACCTTGTTCTTGAATGTCAATCTTCACATTAAGTCGACGAAGCCATATAGAATGTAATATCATGTGAAATACGTCAAATCTCTTGGGAGGATGGTTTAACACAAAATGATGATGCACAGCTTTTATGCCAATTCTTAATTGTCGCACTTTCTCCTCTGGAATTGCCATCAAAATCTCTTTCATCCTTGGAATATCGTGCACTGACAAAGACAAAGAGAACTCTTCCCATTGTAACACATCTGCAAATGGTAATACATAACCCTCAGATATAATCACTGGTATGCAATTGGAGTAGATAGCCTCCACCACCCGAGGGCTCGCTACCTAAAGAAAAATGATTAGAGTTAATTCGAGACAAAGGATTATATTGACATATTTTTTTAGACCTAAAGAAAAATGATTAGAGTTAATTCGAGACTAAGGATTATATTGATAAATTTTTTAGCTAAAAAATATATCATTAAAAAGATGTTATTATAACCATTTACTTGACTTTATTTCACTTAGTTTTATTGAAAACATGAAAGTTTCAAATTTGATCAATTAAAATTTGAAAAACTAATTTTTTGAAGAAATTCTAACTAAAGGCTATTTAATATTGCGTGCCATATGTTTGCAAAACTAACAAAGAAAATTGCTCAAGTTTAAGTTTGCCATATGTATGAAAATGATTTTAAGCCATTATTTATTTAAAATCGTTTAATAATTGTTTTGTTTATTTAAACAATATAATAATTTAATCACATAAAATGAAGTAACATTATAACTTCCATAAGACTATATCAGCAATAATATTTTTTATGAACAAAAAAATAAAATTATAACTTTTTAATCTATTGCAACTAACATTAACAAAAAATGACCATTCCTAATCTAATTCCAAGTATAATTAATATTAGTAATATTCATTAATTAGAAAAATAAATATCTAAATAAAAAAACTTTTTTTTTTTTGCATTACATATTCATGATATATTTAAAAATAATTAATCTTTTTTAAAAATATAAATTATTCTTTTTAAAAAAAACAGGTGTATTTATTGAATCATAAGTTTAAAATAATTGATTATCATTTTCACAAAGAATAATATTTACAATAAATATATATAAAAAAATAAAAAATAAAAAGATGCTCACCTCATATCCACTGGGGCAGAGGCAAAAGCGAGATCGACGCATGTAAGAGAAGTAGTCATCAGAACCAGGCGGTAGATACTCATGCACCTCTATATCTGGGTCTATATTCTTCCAATGATGGAGGAGCACAGGCCGAATTGGTCCGTGCAATCCACCGGCAAAAAAGGCAAGAAGAGGGCGAGGAGAGGACTTCGTGGGCATTGGATGGGATAATACTTGTAATGGCATATCACCGGTGACAAGATTGATCTCCGGGATGCTTACATCCTTTCCTGGTCGAAACCCCTCTGATTTGTTTGCATTACATAGAGCTCGAATCGAGTTGCCATACAGATTTGAGTTAGCTTGAGAAACATGTGGACCCTGCATTTAAACATGTTGCTTAACTTTGTTGACTAAGACTATTCTAACAATACTATAGTTCGGATATGTACACACCCAATCATGACATGAGAGCATGAAGTGGTCAGCCCCAGCCGAGCGATTCCAATATGGATGGTTGGACGCAACAACGTCGATGTAGTCTGCAACAAAGCGACGAAGGGTGGTGTGATCGTGAGAATTCTGAGTGTAGATATACCGCACGAGTTGGACGATGCTAAAAGGGAGGAAGAAGGCATGTGCACGATCTGGGTTGTTGGTCCTGATCGCCCCGTACCTCCCGTTTGATGATGGTCTTAACATCTCCATCTCGGAAATAAACCTCCCCTCAGTTGTGTAAATGTTCTTGCACGGTCCGGTGTGCACCAGTGGAGCCTCACCTTCCTCATACACATACACCTTGAATCGTTTCTCCATCTCTATGTAACTCCTGTATCCACATATTCTAATTCATTTTAAATAAAAAAATCAAATAAAAACATTATGCAAAATGCCTGTAAGTCATAAATAATAGAAACAAATTTCAAATTTGGCTTAGATAATAATTTACTAACTATTTGATTTTTTATTACTTTTTGGGGTGTTTGAGAATGTCTAAAATTGTTTAATATTTGTCATAAATAATAGAAACAAATTTCAAATTTGGCTTTTTTTTTGTTTTTTACCATGATCAGATTTTCCAAATTAATTATTTGATTTATTTATTAAATGATTTGTACCTTTGAGATTTTTAATATTCCAAATTTGGAGAACTTCAACCAGCATGACGGAAAAATCAATGTTTCTCAAAATAAGATTAAGTCTATTAATGTAAAATATAATAATTTAACGAATTTTTTAAATTAAAAAGGGTTATTTTTCACTTTTTAAAGATGCCATTTGGAGCTATTATTTCTAATTAATCAATTTTAATGATTAAATATACGATTTTCATTGCAAATTAATTAATAACTATGGAAAAGGGAAGCGTGATGAAGGGAAATAATGGCGAGGCCCAGTAAAAGCCCGACGTAACTGGCAAGCATCGCCATCTTGAAAAGACCAAAACGCCCCTATTTTGGAGATTTTAACGAAGGGTAAAAGAGGCAAAAGGCAATTCGCGGCTAAATAAGCTGTTTGCTTACGCGTGGAAGGCGGCAGCGTTGCGGTACACTCTGGGCAGCGGAAACGCATCAGAGATGTTTCTCCACCCTGGGCCGGCGACTGCTCTTCGGATGGCGGCTCGTGATCGGGAAAGCTCCCTCTCGAGTTCGCTCTCCGGGGGTTTGATCTGGTCGGAAAAGACCCGAGCTCTGGAAGAAGGCGAGGAGGTCTCCGGCGAGCGGCGGCGGGACTGGATGAAAGGAAGGAAGGTGAGGAAGGAGGCCGCTGGGGTCATGGTGGAGGTGGGTGGCGGTTGTGGGGCGGGGACTGCGATGAGGAAGACGGTGATGGGGAGGAGGAGAAGGGGGGTGAGATACATGATATGAAACCAAGTACAGAAGCAGGATGCCATTCTCTTTCTATCTCTATTGAGAGAGAGAGAGAGAAAAGAGGAACGTTGGAGGAGGAGGAGGAGGAAGAAGGAAGGGAGACGAAGAAGGAAGTGATATCTCATGGCTGCCGCCGTCGCTCTCGCTTATATAGAAGAGAATAAAGTGGTTAATTAATTGGTTTCCAACTATGGGTTGGAAATAAAAAATATTAAAAATTTAAAAAATTTAAAAAATAAATATGGGGAAAATAGTAAGTGGAGAGAAGTTGGGAAACAAATGGCGATTTGGTCCAACGTTGGTTCACTATGTTCATTGCTAACTCATTTGAGATTATATTCTATAAATTAAAACAAAATTAATAATACTCTTTTTACATTATATATATATATAAGATATTTTTTAACTTATGGTATGTTATGTGTTTGGGATATTTGTTGTCATAAGCATGTTATATGAATTGATTTGATTGAGATTTTCTATGATAAAAAAAAAGAAATTTAGATAAAAAAGGGTTCAATATTACTATTTTGTTAATTATGTATTACTTAAATATAATACTTAAAATCAAATTGATGAATAATATCACTCTCATTTGTTTTTTTTCATAAAATATATCTATATCTATTTTGCATTCAATGCTTTCTTATACGTGTCCCTTCTTAATAACCTAATTCATACGATTTCTCATCCTAATAATTAATGTGACTTTCCCTTCCTTTTTGTCTAGCTAACAAAATAACATATTAAACTTATTATACTACTTATTTCATATACTAATGATTCTTATAATATTCATAAAATTGTTAAAAAAGTTAATTAAAATTTCTCATTTATGGTCGCAATAAACAATAAAAATAGAAAAACAATATAATACATTTTGACCTATTTAACTCTCAAATATAATACTAAAATCATCATAAAAAATAAGAAATATATAATATATAAAGATCATACATCAATCACTAACATAGTTTTCTATAATGCCAAATGCTTTATCTCATTCAAGAATATATAAGATAATCAAAATAATATAATTTTTATATATTATTTATTTTAAAGAAATTTTTGACAACTTCTCCTCATGGCTTCCTAAATAAAGAACAATCATTAAGCTAAAGATTATAAAAGTTTGATAGTATTGATATCATTATATTGAATGCTTTCATATATTTATAGAAGATCTCTAGAAATTTCTCATGCATACCCACACAAAAACATTTATAAAACAATTATTCATTTTTTTAATTATGTAATTCTCAAATATAATAATTAAATCAATTAATGAATTGCCACAATATTTTAAAATATATATTATATATAGCAAATTGATAATATTTTCTCATAAATTATTTTATAAAAAACATTCATAAGATTAAATCCTATAAAATTATATATACATATCTTTATTGATACTATATTTAATGTTTTTTCATATCATTTTTTCTATATAATATAGCTCATACTATCTCTTATATTAAGAATTTTCTCTTCTCTTCTATTTATCTTAAAATTTCAATATTTTTGATTTTTAATATAACACATTAAAGTTATTATACTAAGTGTTCACATACTAAGAAAACTACTTAAAATATTCCATGCATGTGCACAAAAGAACCCAATAAATGCTACCAAAGATTTTCCATTTATACTTCTTCCTTCTAAAGTTTAACACTCCATTTTGGTCATTTAATTGAATCGAAGGGTTGATTAAAACTTTCACACCATGGGCAAGATATAGGAGCCTTGGGAAGAAAAGCAAGAATAGATACATTAAAACAGTAAAAAAAGAATAACAAGCCACAATAAAGGTTGTTCTTTAAAGGATAACCAAAGTAAAGTCAATCTTGAGCTTAAATAGGTAATTTAATCAATGTGTTTAGATCCAAGTGTTAAAGAAGGAATTTGGCATGTGATTATGAGCTTCTAGTTTTGGAGCTATAAGAATCTCCTTTTTCATTTAGGTGTAAATTGTCTTCATTTCATAATATACAAAAATTATTTTTATAATCATTTTGTATAAAAAAAATCTTTTTGAAAATAGACTATTAAAAGAGTTGTTTTCAATAATCTTTTATGTTTAAACAAAATTTTTAATCCTTTTTCTCGTTTGTTAATTGCAAATTTCAATTAACTTTCCAATTTGAATCTAAAAAAGTTCTAATATGAGAAATTCTTCTCAGTCGATGAGTTATTTTTGACTGTTTATTCTTGAATTCGATAAGTTTATTTATTAGATGTCTTCAATATTTTAAGATGAATTTAATCTAATAAAAAATTGAACATAAAAGTTATAGATAATTGTAAAATTAAAATTATTAATATCAACAAGTTTTGTGTGACTAAAACATCAATCAATGAAAATAAATTAAATATATTAGGATAACAAATTAGTTTAAGTTTAAGCTAATGAAATTCTCACTTATAATACCTATTATTGAAAACTCGTGCTACAAAATTGTAGAAAGTATGATGAAAATGTTAGGATATTTTTATTAAATTTGAAGCACATTTAATAAGATAAATGTCTACAAAAAATGATTTGGGAACAAACTTAATAAAAATGTGGAAGTTTAGTAAATCATTTAAACTTTTGAACTACAAACTTCAAAGGTTTATGAAAAACTTTGCTAAGTTATTTAATTCATTTCAAATCTTTGCTAACACATAGAATTACAAGCTTTGAACTCCAAAAAGCATAACTCATAATCATATTTCTTGAAAGATTAAGGACTATGACATCAACTAGAAGCTATATTATATAACTCGATGCGTCTAACTAAAATGTCACTACAATCTTGGCAGAACTAAAGTGATGATTTTTCTCTTCAAGAATCGAGAAATGACCTAACAAAAGAATTACTTAGGACTTCATTCACAATTAATCCATAACATAGCCCGCTATTGACCTAACAATAGACACAAGAAAACAATTGGGATTGCAAACCTATATTGATTTTATGTTGATAAATTACACTGTGTGGTTTGGTTTAAAATGGGATTGATATGATTTTTGCATTTTCTTAAATATGAATTAATCAAAGAAAAGCCACAAAAATTGCCTGCCATTGAGTCAATGAAACATGTTGGCCTCATATTGGTCTTTCGTAGTGACCTAAGAACAAGCTAATGTGATAAAACGATTTGTACAACTTTAAGAAAATGATGCAAAACAACATAATCACCTAGAAGTGCGACAAACAAAACATGATGTTGAAATATAACTAAAAATAAATAACGCACCAAAGCTCGAGCAACGTAAAGAGTTGCATTTCTATTCTATTTATATCAATGACGAAAAATAAAACGAGGTTTTAAGTTTCTTCTACGAGCAATATATGTTGTCAAACTTGAACTAATTCTTGGCTAAAACTAATCTTAAATTAATGCAAAAAATTATTTTTGAATTGTTTGTCATCTTCATTTAAAACAAGCCTAAAATTTAAGATTGTGATTTGATCAATTTAATTTTTTAGATTTTAGTAACATTTTTTGCACAAATTTTATTTTTTAGCACAATTTATTCAATGAGTGCAGGGTTTAGGATTTTGTATGACATAAGTTTTTAAAAAAATTAGGATATCTTTTCTAGGTAAAAAGTTCAATTTATAAAGAAACATAAATAAAAAATTTCATCTCCTCCATCAAAAAGGTTAGCCAAATCATTTATAACATGACCCACAAAGCTTCACTCTATGTTGTGATAATTAATTTTTACATCCTTACATTTCATGTCACAAAGAAAAAACTTTATTCTTGTAAGCAAAGAACATTATAAAATGCAAGCTAAAAACATAAATCCATAGAATAATCATTAAATATTACTTAAGTAGCAAACTTCACTTCTTCATGCACACCTAAGAATAACTAAGAGCTTTGGAAGAACATATAAAGCCTCTAAAACAAATGCAAATAACCAATAATGCACATCTTATGTCAATCAAATATAATAACATCCAACCTTAATTTCTCACATATGTTTAAAAATAAAATAAAACAAATATACATGAAAATAAAACTTGGTGTTTCACCTCTTTTATTTACAAACACATGAATTCGAAGCATGGCGCATGGTTTCTTTAACTTTCCTTATCTTCCACTTGTATTTGTCGTTGTCGAACAATTAACATTGTTTGAAAAGTTATGATGAATCGTTGTTCAAATATCATTATTAAAGAAATACTTATTAGAAGAATTTGATCAAATATCATTTTAAAACTTTAAGTTAAAAAAGATAATAAATATATTTGGTGAAATATTGGTATTTATTTTCTAAGGCTTTTTTTTCGATCCAATCGCATTATGTAATCTTTTAAAATGTGATATGAGTGAATTACTTCGAGTTATCTTCCTGCTCCTTTGAAGTAAGATTCAAAAAAGGGTTTGAAAAAAGATTAGATTCATTGAAAAATGAAAGTATAGGACTCTATTTAGTTATTTTTATAGCTTATTTTTATCAAATAAGAATTTGTTTTTTTTTTTTTTGATGAAATTACTCAAGAAATAACTATATCTTATCAAGCTGAGTGATTTTAACACAAAATCACTATTATTTCAACTTATTATTGAAGAAGGAAAACCTAAGGTTGAAAAGGTTCTTTCTCTACAAGTTTCAAAAGTTTCCCTGTACTTTTCAAACAATGTTTCAAAATGTTTTGTTGAATAATGCTCATCAAAATTATATTTTTATACATATAAAGTTTCTTGCTCCAAAAACTTCTTTAGAAAAATTTATTTTCAAATCCCTTTTCTAAACTAAAAAACCATCATCAAACAAGACCTAAAGTTGTATCTAGAGCATTAAACAATGCACACAAGAGAGGTTCCCTTCGTTTCATGCACCATGGTTGCAGGTAAAAGTTCACATAAGGTTATAACAGTGCTCTTTCTGAACTAAGCTGAAGCATATCAATTGTAGTTTTATTTAGACAAAGAAGGTGAAGTTTGAAGGGAATTGAACAATTACAGCATACAAGATCCATAGAAGCAAGTTCATGAGGCTAAGTGGGTCAAGGTAGTTCTTGCAGATTGGAACCTATAAGAAAGGAAAGCATTCAAAATTGGGCTTCTTAACCTCAAAATTGTGCTACTTGTGAAGGATTAAGCTTCCCAGGAAGAAGAAGAAGAAGCCAAGTAATGATTGATCAGTAGCTGAATGAAGAATAATGGTTTTGGATGTGAGCTCCATTGCTTGCTTTGGACTCATGAATAAAGCTATTGATATTACTCCTCCAAGGCAAGCAATATTTACCATGACTTGATCCATGTTTCTTGTCCTCCTAAAGTTTGCCTTTGCTATCCTGTGGATTAGAGCTATATAATGTATGCTTAATTGTTAAATTGCTTAACCAATCTTACAAATTGTTAACGTTCGCATGAAATTTCAAATTTCTATATTCCTATATAATAAATCATGTATCTGTTTTCGCCTGAGTCCTCAATAATAGACATTATTTTTAGAATAGTAATGACGAAAGTAAAAGCTTGAGAAATGACAAGAAACATATGAAAAAGAAAGAGGATGTTGTCACAAGAGATTAAATTTTTTTAAAATTATTTTTTAAAATTCTAAATATATGAAATTCTAATTTCTAGAGTTTATAATTAGTTCATACATGATGTTTGAATATAATATTTTATTATTAAAAAAAACAAATACTTTTGACCACAGATATAATAATTCCATAAATTTTGCAGATCTCAAGCTCTCCTACATCGCCCACACGCACTTGTGTGTGCTGGCACCTTTGCACGAGGTGCTCGGCCAACGGGCTGAGTGCGAGCTCTGACATGGCTTAGTGCGCAGCTCCTACTGCTTATTTATATGATGACAATCTTTGTCATTTTGTTTTTTCTCTTGATTTGTTTTCTATCATTTGTTATTCAATAAGTTTGAAATTAATCTTCTAATTAATAAATAATTAAAAAAAATTCATTATGAAAAAGGTCAAGCCTAATCCATAATAAAATTAGGTTCTTAATAATATGATTTTTATGAAGTACATTTTGCATAATTCAAATAGCACGAAAGATGTGATGTTGATTTTTAGCTACTTGAGAGTATACATAACAACCAAAATGAACTAACATCATTGACTTTGAAGTATTTTCTCTTGTGATTTGTTTACTAGTAGATGTAAAATAAAAAATAATAAGTGGAGTTGTTCAAGAGGTAAAATAAAGATTTTTAATTAATAAGACCTTCTAATCAATGTGTCTTATGATGATAAATAGAAGAAGTTGGGTTATTTTTGGATCTAATCAATTAGACCATCCAATCGGCTAAAACAAATCATCCAATTTTATTAGATTCGAAAAACATAAGAACATAGATTTGATTGAACCATTTAGCAACCCAAATTGGAATCCAACTAGATTTGATAGAGACAAATAAATAGATCTATATATTTAAATGGAAGTCTTAAACTTGGATATAAGTTGGGAATTCAAATCAAATATTTTGAAGTCAATCTGAGAGATAAACCCAAATCTAACCCATTAGGATTAGGTCGGATTTATGAAGTTGCTACAATCTTGACATTTGAATGATTTGGTCAATGATAGAACAAATATCTTTGATTAGATGATTTAATTAATGACCTAAGTATCCAATCCAATGATTAGAAGATCTTATCAAAAATAATTTTTTATATTCAAATAAATTTAAGAAATTGTGAAAATTTTGATAAAATCATGGAAATATTATTTTTGCTAAATAAAATTATTATATGTATTGTTGAAGATTTTGAAAAAAGTTGGAAATGAAATAATATTTATGAGATAAGTGAATTTAATTAATTATGTTTTTTTTATCAATTGTTGTATGTTGTATGTGATGACTATTGAGATGATATGCAATTATTTTATATTACATTGTGCAATACATGCATGCTGTCATGTATATAGCAATTACCTTGTTATTTTTTTATCATGCAAACATGAAAGTCATTCTAATTATTATTTTATGAGTAAGAAAAAATTGAACTTATAATGTACAAAGTGAAAGAGCATAATAGAAATGAATTTATAACCTGGCTATTTATGAGTGTAATATGAAAAAAATGAAAAGAAAAAATGGTTTCCCTCTATGATCACACCTACTCTAGCTTAGTTATGTAGCAACTTGAGATATAATTGTTGTTACATCATATGTGAGGAATCTTATGATATTGTTTGTTATGAGGCCACATACCTAATACAACGCAAGACCTTGCAATTGAAGTGTGACTTAGTAATGAAATACAATACAAAGACCATTAAATTAATTAAAAATTAAGAAAATGTTTCTTTACATGGGACATGCATATTTTTTTTGTTGAAGATTTATTTTAATATGTTTACTAAGATATCTTTGTATCAATAAATTGAATATGCAATGTCATGTAGTTTTTATCATACATCACTTAGGAGAAGTGGCTAATTAAGAGGGTTGATGTTGCAATTGTTAGTATATTTTGTATACTAAAAGAGAGAAAAAGAAATATGGATAACATGTCTTAAAAGCTATTCTCCTTATTATATTATTCTTTCTATCACATTAGTCACGTAATTATTAGAATATTAAGATTGTAATCTATAATGTATATGTGTGTGTATATATTTCTGTACACACACACATTATATATGTGTGTGTGTGTGTATATATATATATATATATATATATATATATATATATATATATATATATATATATATATATATATATATATATATATATATATATATATATATATATATATACATGTGTGTAAATATATATGTATATGTGTATATGTGTATTTAGTTGCATAACATTTTAATATATATATTTAATTATGATAGAAAGTTTTAATGTAGATAAAATATGTTTTTTTACATAGTCTAATGTATTTCTTATGAGATAAAGTTTTGTGTTGAACATGTCTTGTTACTTGGTTAAGTCAAACATTGACTTGAACCTTATTTGCTTGTTTGGGGTGACAAAAGATCCAAGTGACCAAATTGTCCAGTCACTCCATTGTTTAAATTGTAGTTGACAAACTTAATCACAATTTTACTTGGATAGAGATATTGAAATTTCCCTTATGTCCAATGTGTGTTTCTATTAACATTATGGTTTATTATATGTACCATTTTTGGTTTTATGTTGGCAATAAAAAGAGCTACCAACTTGTTTTTTATTACGATACTCATCTAATCCGACCCATTTCATCCTTCAAAATGTGAGGTTATGTTGGGAAGAAAGATTTTAGCCATCTTCAATATACATTCTTTAATCCTAGAATTCTCTATAGTCTAAACTTAAAATGTCATAGAAATTTTCTTAAAATTTTTGAATAGATAAAATTATCAATAGTTCCCCAAAACTAAATATTTTAATCAAGATGACATTATTTTTTGATTAAAAATTCTCATTAGATAAATACAAGTTGCAATAAAAAAACCTTTCATCACTCAAATATGATGTTGTGTTAGCAATAATAACAACTTCTTAATCAACATTTCTTCTATACAGGAAAGAGACAAAAATTGTATCCTATGAAAGTAGTTACCATCCAAAAGACTTTGCATCCCAAGGCCAAGTAGGTTATGTTAGGGCTCAACCTCATCATTTATTTATACACATAAAAAGTTAGAGTTTATGCATAGTTCAAATAAAAAAAATGAGAAAATTAGTTAGTTGTGAAAAATATATGAAATAATATATTTTGTTATATTAGTTGCTTAAGGTCTAAGTTTATTAAGGCTTATTTATTGTACATATGTAGACGATCCTAATTGAATTTTTCATTTTATGAATGATGTCAAAAGTAATTGAGATTTTTAAAGACATTTATTTCAGTCATAATTTTGTATTATTGACTAGGAATTTTGGATTGTTTAGAATATCTTATTTTACCTATATTTTAAGACATTGATTGGATTAATCAAGGCCTTTAGTAAGAGTTTTATTGGATTTAAATGGCTTGGTTTTTAACGATGATAATGTTGACCATTAATTAAAAAAAAGGAAACATAGTAACAAGTGCTTTTAAAAGCGATAGCAAAGGAAGACATTTGGGTTCAAAAGTTAAGGAAATGAGTTGTTAGAAAAAAAAAAGAAACTTTGTTAGCAATGTTCAATTTGCACGATAGCATGTTGGTATTGTTTATTTTGCAAAAACATGTTGTTAGGCATTGGTGGTGCACTAATTATGCATCGTACAGGGTGTTGATGACACATAAATAAGCTAGTAAGCACTATAGTTGCATAAGCTGAAGTACCTCGAGAGTTTTATAATGGAGATGAAATCCAAAGATAATTGAGTAAGAGCAATAAAAGTTTGTGAATACCGAATATGGGTAATAGATTAAAATGATTAAGAGAAAAGTGATAACACTCACCAAAGGGTTACAAAAAAGAAAAAAAAATTACCAAGTTTGACCCACACTCAAATCATCAAACAATAATACAACTAGAATAACTCAAAATAATCAAATTGAGTTCTTTCATTTTAGAGTTGTTAGCTCGTTTATACAAGATCCTCTATTGCAACCACTAATACTCACTAATATCTATTAACACATAATTTAACAAAGTAAGAAATCACTAAAATCTTTTTTTATAAAATAACTAATCACCAACACCATTTTTTCTATCAAATAAAATCTCTAAAAGCTTCATTTTTTGTGCAAAATGATGGTCATAGTTTTTTATAAGTATTTAAATATTTGTTCTTTATTTGTCCCAATATTAGCACCATATCAACTTTTATGTAATGTTTCATATTATCATATTTATGTTACGAGCATAAGATAAATATTTTATTTGTATAATTGAAACCCAAAATAAACTTGCTCTTTGTATGTTTCATATTCTCCATATTCATATTCAATTACCCTTTTTGTCATGCATCAAAAAATCATCAAGATTTTTTTTTTCATATTTTAACAAATTATATACATAAGATTTATATTCATTAGCTTTAAAAGTGTTTCAATTTTTACTATAATAGATTCATGTTATGAGCCTTATAAATTGTCATTATATTTTATATAAATAAATCCATAAAAATAGAGTGAATCAATGTTCGAGTAACGACCCATTTTCTTTTGATAAAGTAATACCCAATTATTGAACCACGAAATTGAAATCATAACTTAATGATAACAAATGCATTCATTTAAGAAAAAGAGCAATAATGAGCAAAAATATAAAGAATTCTCTTTCATCTTTTTCTTTGAGAAATGTTGTTCAGTAGTGCCATGTTTTTTTTATGATATGGGCAAGCTCTTAAGAGGTGAAGCAAAAACCTATCCAAAAGAATAAAACACAAAAACACTCACTTTTAAAGAATGATACTAAAAAAAGAGAGGTCTAGGGTTTCCAATGATCGATGGCAAGGAAGGGAGAGGAAGATAGATTTATAGTCAATAGAATGGTATAGGAGATCATAGTGGTGATGGAGATGATAAAGAGAATGATTTCTAGGAATTGATTGACAAATCAAGGGAAGTCTTTGCACATGTGAAGAGGTCATTACTTTAGAGAGGGAAAGAAGATGTTAATTGAAACAAAGAGATGTCACGAGATATTAACTTAAAGGATAAAAATAAGAAAGAAACAATAATGTAGAGGGATACCATAAACATTGAGAGAGAAAGAAATACCATTAAATATACAAACAAAAAGAGGAGGTAAGGAAAATGTCGAGTTATGCATCATAGGAAGATGGTAAAGATGATTTGAATTTATCATATTGATTTATTATGATTATCATTTTTTTCTCTAGAGAGGAACTTATTATGTTATATTTGCTTAGTTATAAAAAAAACTTTTTTTTTCTTTTTATATTCAAATATTCCTTGAAATTAACAAGCAATAACGGGGGTAAATGACCGTACCAACGGTCGAAACCGTCCATCAGCTGCCCTCGACCCGCGCGTCGAGTTCGACGGAAAAGGCCGACGAGCGGGCATCGCACATGGAATCCTGCCGCTTCCGGGGGTCCTCAAACTTTTACTGGAGAAACAGCAATGCGAGGGGGAATGGGTTTCCAGTGGCAGAGCAAATCCACTAACTGGAAGAATCAAAAGAGCCCCAGCGAGGGCATTAAGCGAGTACCTCATATCCGACTCTTACAGGTATTCTCCTCTCGTCGATTCGCTGGTATGTGATCGGAAACTGCAGCCTTTCATGCTTTTAGAGTAATCTTTCGTTTCAGGTAGAAGATGCTGTTGTCGGCGTTTACTCTTTTTGGGTCTTCCGGGTTAGGGTTTCTATTTGATTTGAAGTAAATTAGTTGACAGCGGACCGAGCTGGAAGATTGATGTGAGTATCATGTATCGGTTGATCTCTTTCTTTTATTTAGATCTGGAGTGTCCTTTACAAGAATGAATCTTTATGCAAACCTGATCTCACTGGTTTGGCTAGCTGTCAACTCTGTTTTGTCATATAGGAAACATGATCGACGGCAAAGTTTTAGGAAAAATGTTCGATTAGTGCCAGTGGATGTGGTAGGAAAAAAATAAGTTGGTTCAGTTGATGCAAGTGATGTGTACTAGAGGGCTGGCTGTTTCATGAGTTTCATAGGAGAGCGAGGCCCATTTTGTTGTGCTCATCCAGTCGACAAAAATTTTGGCAGCATAACAATTAGTTTGTGGTTGGTTTTTTTCATTATACATATCCACCTTTAACATTTTCAGAATATAATAGTATATCACCATAATTCATCTTAGCTTTCTAACATAAATATATATCAAATTATAAATTCCAAAATCCTAACAATCATCTCAAGTTAAGCCCAATATACACTTAAGTGGATTCTCAATTACCCAAAAATTTATACCATGTGCAATGCTACATTAATTGTATAGTAGGATTCTATTGCTATAATCAACTTATAATGTTGGATAAAACCTATTCTGACTTGTACTTAATAGAAGTTAAAAAAGAAGAGGTACTAGATTTATAGATAGGCTTGCCTAATTGGTTTCAATTAGAATTCAATTAACAAATTGATCAATGCTTTAGAAAACAATTGGGTGGTAGATTAGTTAATTTTAATTTTGCAATTACTAGACAATTTGATACAATGTCTTGTGTTCAACTTTAAATAATAGGATAAAAAGATGAAGGGTTTTGATTCCTAGAGCTTATTTAGTGAATTTGCATTGTATTGTTGTATTTCTTTTTATACTTGGGATTTGTGTGGTTGTATTAGAGATTCTTTATAGCCTTATGCAAAGATGTTCGCATGGGTATTTTGAAGCATGGCTTTCCTTCTACAAAAAGTTTTGTAGTCAAAGGGGAAAGGACTTCGACTTTCTCTAAACCTAGGGTCATTATCAACCAAGCAACAATGAGCACTTTTCTCCTTTGCCTTCCTCTTTGATAAATGCTCTTAGCTTATAGGTGTGCAGGTTGGAACAAAAATTGGTATAAGTATAAACTTAGGGAGCATAATTTCAACTAATTTAACCTTAATTAGTTAAGTTAATTAAAGTGATTAATAAAAAAAATTATTTATGGAGTACTACTAGTTTGAGTATGCTACATCAACAAATTTTGTTGTAATGACCCTATTTTTAAAGAAGCTTTCTAATAGCATGGTAACAATATTGCTTAATGATTGAACATTTATGGTTTGAATTAGCTGCAACCATGCCTTGGGCTTCAATTTGATTTCTTGACATCTAATTGAATCCATTTTGATCTCATCTAAGACCACACTTCATGGATCAAATCTTAGATTTTGATCTATGAAAATCTTAACATAGACCTTTGTTCTTGTATTTTTCTCTCCCTCTTTTTAGCTTAGTTGTTTTTAGATTATGTAAGCAATTATTTGTTGTATGAGTTGATTGCCCCTGTTGTTTGGAACTTCTTCTCCATTGTGATTTGGATGATCTGTGTTAAGCTATCACCATTCCATGCAACAATCACCTTCATCTTGAGCTATTGGCAAAACTTTGATTAGTACCCATTTGGTGTTGTTATGTTGCTATTATATTCTATGAAATTAAGTTGCCAACATCATATAACCAGGCAAGAAGCTTAATAACTATATGTCTCATAATAAAATTGTGATACTCCCTTATATTTTGTTGAAAATAAAATGAAAGTAACCATTGCTTGTGATATGTTGATCGGGATTGATCTCTTTCTTAGATGACTACCTAATTCATGGACCTTCAAATTTTGAATTGCAACAAGAATTGGAGATCAAATTCTACTAAGCCCTTTATTTCACCGATGATGAGATGCGAAACACAGATGATGTATCTCTTATAATTTTGCTGGAAAACTTGAAGAGAAAGCAAACAACAAATTAAATTGAGAGAGAAACAATAAAGCAGTAACTAACTCTTGGAATTTAAATTCTGGGAGTTTCTTGAGTGCTAAGCAATCAACCTTTTATCTCTACGCTCCATGGGTATTTGTAGATGCTTCCGAGAGTTAAAAAGGTAAAAGTACTTAAGTCGTGGCTGTAAGAATGTGTATGCACTTAAACCTTTTTATCAATAGCTCGATCAAGTACTAAGCTCATTATATAAAATTATAAATGTCTCTCGAGACTTGGAATGTCTTGAGGTAGTGCTTTAAGGCTATTTTAACCCTTGAGAGTTACTCTTGAGGTCATATCCACCACTCTCTTGATCTCTTGATACCTTAACAAGTTTCAAAGCAATGGAATCTTACTAAAGCGGTAACTTTTTATTGGCATCTTCCTTCAAGGCCAGAATGAGTCTCGAGGAAGATTGAATAGTGCGGCTTGAAGACAAAAGATCTTGAGAAGAACCTCTTCAAAAAGGTCATTTGTCCTTTCTTAGTCCCTGTTAGAAACATCTTTTGACCCTTGAGTTGATTTCTTTATCAACTTCATGTGACTTCAACCTTTAATAGTGTATGTTGTACTATATAAAATATAAAATGAAGTTACACTAATATGAGACAAATGAGAGTTTTGTGGTATGCCTTCTTTTTTTGAAGATGCAATTTTGTGGTTTATCAGTTTTGGGAGTGTGATACATGTAAAACGATATTAATCAAAGCCTTAAGTTTTATACTATGGCATAAATGGATATGTGGGTGCTTACATTTCATATGGACTAAATTACATAGAATATAATATAAAAACACTGTCTATATTTATTTAGGAAACCAAGATCCCGAGTCTTACTCCTGTACTACCTCAACTAAACTTGCTATTTAATATCATTATCAACTTGTGAAACTCTCAAAAGGTTTCCATGATGATCCATTGTGATCTATTCTTCTGTGGTTTATTATGAGTACCTCTTACAATAAATATGGCTTTAACTTAGGCAATGGAGATAGCGAATTTTTTCACTTGGTCTACTCGAATGTATTTGTTTATTCAAAATTATCATAAATTGATCATTTTATTTATTTTTTCTAGTGCAAGGAAAACACTTGAGAGCTTTTATCTTTGAGCTACCATGTGTGAATAATGTTTACATGGCATTTGGAAGAAAAATTGTTTCTTGTCACACATACAATGATTCTTGATCCCACTAAGTGGAGATGTTTACATAAATACTCTTGAGGGTTTTTTTGGGAGGTCTTTAGAAAGGTATGTTTTTAGCAATTCTTTGTTCCAATGTTAACTGACTCAAAAAGCTGTGTTTGGAACATAGTTGTGGTCCTCCAACTCTTTTTTTTAAGAAAATCAAGGAGTGTAGTTTAGGCAGCTCCATTTTTAATGCTAATCCAAAAATCAATAAACAATTAATATTAAAAAATTTTTTCTTTTCAATAGTATTTTACTAAACAATTTTTTTAATAATCAATTTTTTTTAAAAGGTTCTTTTTCAAACTCCTCTCTATCGGTTAATTTTTAAAATGCTATGCCAAGGGAATAATTAGTATGATTGTAGAATATGCCTATTGTTCTATCTGAATTTGAAATATAACTTATTTTTTCTTATTAATCTTGAAATTTGGACAATGTCTTTGAGGTTAGGCTTCTAAGAATGCTTTACATTTTTCTCCTCGCAAACTTTTTCTAGTTGATGGGTATTTACCAATTCTTCCTTTTGGTTTCACAATTAACTTTTCACTTTTTGCCAACCTTCCTCGTGTTAGCTCAGGCTACCAATTTTTATATGTTAAATCTCAGTAATTTATTGGAAAACAAAACAAAGTTTGTTGTAAAAGTTAAAAAAGATAGAGATAATATAAACGAGAATAAACAAAGTGCTTTCCTTGCACTAGAAATAACTGACTTTTTTAGTGGTGAATATGCTTACCTTTTAAAGTTAGTTGTTTTGCAAGCTTGTTTAAAGGGGTCTTGTTGAAGTCAATTGTAGAACTACGTTTCTTGTTTATTAATTCAATGTCAAGGTTGCATGTTAAATAAAAACTTTGACGTTGCTCAACTTGAAGGGCTCATAGTCAATGGTAAGGAGATCAAGATGTATTGAGTTTGGAAAGATATTTAATGGGCTACAACAAGCTCCAAGGACATTGCATAGCAAGATTGAACACTATTTTTTTGAAAATACTTTCACAAGAAGCAAAAATGAGCCTACTCTTTATTTGAAGGACTAAGCTGGAGATGATTTTGAAGAACTAAGATGGAGGTGATTTTAGTAGTGAATATGCCTATTTTTTAGTAATAATTGTTTCATAAGCATATCTAAGAGGGTTCTTTTGAAGTCAACTGTAGATCAAAGTAGTTCTCAAAAGTTATACTGTTCCTTTCTCCTTTATATTATTTTTGGCCTTCAACTTTTTTAGCAAACTTTGTCCTTTTTTCCAACAGTTGGCAGCTTAACATCTATTACAAACCAAGAGGTAACAAACATCAGCATACAGAAAAACTTGAAAAACGATGAAAAAAATAGAAAGGCAATGTTCCATTCCTATACAGTAACGATGTTAGGTGAGCTATCTGATCGCCTATTCTATGGTCAGAATCTTGAGTCCAGCGCACAGATTTTCCTATTGAGAATAACATTAAACTGGCTCAATAACCTTGCAGTTAGTCATCTTTTAGCCTTGTTTCATATTTATAAGCTATTTAGTTAGCCATTCTTACTTTTAGAAGCAAGATGAAGGTAATCAGCTGAGAGTGTCGTGTTGTCGTATCTTTTTTGCAGGGAAAAGTGCAAATGGTGCTACTGCTGAGGCTTTGGAAGTATTTGTCTGCAGAGCCTTGTGATGTAATTAAGCTCTGGTTTGTCTATGGTTTACTACAGTGAAGTTCTGTTTAGTACGTGTGATGGTATGTTTAGCTAATAGAAGATACTGTTCAAGTTGCTTTCTTGAGCAGTACCTATTTTTCAAGATGACTTATTGCCACATGCCTTGTCTCTGTTCTTTGTCTGCATGCATGCAGTATGTGGCTACCCTTCTATAGAAGGATTCAAGCTGCCTCTGTTTTGGTCAATCAGCATGACTCTTCACATCCTTCTATTGAACATGTTGTCCTCTCCAACTTAAATCTGTTAAGTTTGATTGTTGTGGGTTAAAAAGGAGAGGTTGAAATGAAGTTCGAAAAAGGTCTTTATAACGAGCTGTTGGATAGTAGCTTTCAGGGCATGAGGCCCCATGACGATCTCTGGTGTAAGAGGAATTATATGAACAGCAATGCATGCCCATGTTTAGACCATCACTTCAACCAACTTTCACATAAGTCTTTGTTGTTGATTAATATTATTTATATTCCTAAGCAAGTGGTAAGAACTCCTTAATTGGCGTTGCGTTTGGATGTCCATGCATTTAAAAACCCTCATTAGAGATCTTCTAGATACCTAAGCTTTTGTTCGATATGAAGTTACTGTTAGCTTTGGTCTCTAGTGGAATTGGATCTTTATATAATCAATTGTTACATAGAAAGAGATATTTGACAATGGACTATTGAACGTTTAAGTCTTTATACCTCTAGTTTAATGACAAAAATCATATATTATTTTACTAATACTTTTTCTTAAGTATTTTAAATCATGAATTTCAAAATTAAATAAATGGATCAATTAGAGGGTTTGGTAATTAACTTCAAAGAAGACATTAGCAATGTTTGATATAAGCTGTAATTGACACCAAGGAAACACAAAGTTTAAGCGTATTTGAAAAACACTTTTGTGGAGTTTTCTTATTTTGGATTAGCATGTAACACCCATAACAATTTAATTTGAGATATTAAGATAATGGTGGAACATTGAGCATGTGACAAATTATTCATGACATATTTCTCACACATCTTGTTACTTAGGCATGCATTATTTATATATAAATTTGGCTTAATGATCATTAAAAATATTGATTTGCATTAACATGTTATAGTTAATATTCATAGAATTCAAAACGTTAAGTCTATTCAAAATTGGTCATATAATACATTACAATTAATTTATATGTGGTTGTATGAACAGGTAATAAGATAGCTCGAGTGACTTTAATTTTGGATTTATAACACATTGTATAATATGTGTTCATCATATAATATGATCCTATGAAAACAAAGAGTGCATAGTTTAAGAGCTGAACACTAGCATATCATACAATACGATATGCATATATTGTGAACGATTCTTATCAAACTAGAGAGATCTAAAATGAGACTTAAGTAACTGAAGAAGTTGAAATGCTTTGTACAGTATAATACTCATTGTACACGTATGATCAAAATTAAAATAAAGACTTAATACATGAGTGATAAAACAAAAGCATATTGTATAATACATCTTATATCGCACAATATGATTCTATTAAAGTGTGTAAATAAGTTAGGTTAAACAATAAGATGGGTTGGATGATCAGTTTTTTTACTAATACCGTAGAGTATGATTAATACAAATTACGTAATTAATTTTATTACAACTATTAAGAAATTTTTTGAATCATCAGAGAGTTTGTTAATGCTTAAAAAGGGGGTTAAATGTAATAAATAGGCTAATGATCAATTACATATCTTTAAGAAAAAGATTTACTTGAAAATCATCATTTACTTAGAGTGGATTGAGAGAATAGCAAGACTACATTGAGAATCATCTTTCTCATGATTTTTTGTCTATTATTTTATTATATTATATTAAGTTAAGTTAGAATTTACTCTTCATTAGTTTATTATATTTTTAACATGCCTTTTTGATAATTGTATTAGGTTATAAGTCTTTTTAATTGAGCTTTTCATTATGTTTTTTGTCTGATTATTAGGACTTTATTTTTAATCTTGTATTGGTCAGTTTGTTGTTATTGTAGTCTTTTGATTTGGTAATTTGTAGGGTTCTTTGGCTTGATTTTGTAGACTCTTTTGGGCTAGTGATTATAGAGTCTTTTGTCTCTATGTTTTCTAAGGCCTTTTAGCTTATGTGTAAGTCTTTTAGCTTAATGTTTGTAAAGAATTTTGATCAAGTTTTCAACCTACCCATTTTTACGGATGTTATTTTAGTATTTTTGTTTAGTCTTTTGACTAGGAGTAGATGTAGATCTAGTTTTATATTAAATCATATAAAATCCTATTATCTCAATACTTTTTTTTACTCCCACACAAAAGATTTCAATAAGTTTCTAAATAAAGTTTACTAAACCTGTTAAAAAATTCTAAAAATCTTTTATTATATTAATTAATATTATTGAATTTATAATTTATATAATTCATCATATTCTTATATAGAAATCATGATCAAATGTTCTTAATAGGGACATTTAGCCCTAAATATTGTAGTACATCCTAGCAAAGGAAGCTGGGCCATGGTGACCTTGATTTGGACAATGTAGTCTCAATGATGAACTTTAGCTTGGATTATGATTCATGACCAAGCAATTGAGATTTCTACCTAACTTGGCATGTATGGTACACATGCCTCCTATTAGTGCCAATATATGTGCTCATTGCAATGCTTTTGGGCTTCTTCTTCTTTGTTCTATTTGGATAACCATTGATACCACTAATTACTTCGTGACTTTACAATGTAGAAGCTATTCATGTCTTATTCCTCATTAGGGATTCTAAGTTAACTTTAAAATTTACTAGAAAATTTGATCAATTTTTCGCTTGAATCAAGTTCAGATCAAAGCAAAATGAGTCCAATAGAAACCAAATTCAACTCAAGTTCAAATGTCATGAGTCTGTCTATATTCAACCAAGTCTTGATTGAATTGAGCTAACTCAAAATCAGATTGAAGTACCAGTGTCTTTGTATAGATTTATTTATGATTTATCAACATAAACGTATTTAAATAAATAAGTAAATAAAAGTATGAAATCATAGCAATAAATATTAGTATATTTAGTATTATTAAATTAGTAAAAAAAATTGAATTGTCTTTAGCTCAAAACAAATTCGAATGGATAACCGACTATTTGGGTCTATCTTGAATAGAGATCAAATCAAATTCTTCTTGTCCAAAGCTTGGATTAGATTGAGATCGAGTTGATCAACTTGAACAACTTCCACCATATCTTGAGTGAGAATTGGATCAGCTCGAGTTTTATTTTGTTCACAGCAACATCCTCTCCCCGAGCAGCCCTCTTGCAGAAGCTATTCTCGACATTGTAACTTCTGTGTAGTACCTCATTTGGATGCTCTTCTGTGTTCATCTTCTCAGCTCGCCAAGGGATCATTCGTTCCTCCAGGCAGAGAAACAAACAGTGAAGTGAACTCTGTCTGCATCAGAAGTTTTCCTTCATCTCCCACAGTTACAATTCTTATTTGATACTAAACCATTAACACATAACGCAAAGCTCCCAGCCAATTATTTTTTATGCTTGCTTCCAACACTTTATCAGATCTTTCTTTTACTATCTTGTCTTCATACATCAGGCCCCTCATTTTGCAGGGGGTCTGTCTTCTCCTGCTGGATTACATGTTTGTTAAACTATACCATAAACATAACTGCACACTTGGCATTTCATGTGGAAATTCTTACACGTACTGTTCAATTTACATTGGATAAAAGCATGCATGCTTATGTTTCTTGCATTACTAAACTTAACTAACATAAACATTCTTTTATTCTACTGAGTGATCTGCTCTTTTTATCCAGGTGATCTGCTGGAGCATCCGCAAAGCCTTCTCATGGTAAACCTCCCTTGGTGTAATAGCTGCATGCATTGAGATAACCAGGTACGAGTCAAAACTATTCTCATGGTAAACCTCCATTGATGAAGAAGAGTAGTTAAAAGTATACCATAGCTTTGAGACTTCAAGAAGCTCAGTAAGCATCCTCATTAGGCTGACCTGGGCCTGCAGGGTGATGATGTAGTCTATGGTCTCACCCAGCAATGAGAAACAATCCAAGGTCTCACCCCCTGGGATGAGACCTTTGAGGGTTTTCATCCTCTTCTGTACACCTGTTCTTAACCTTGAAATCCTTCCAAGTCTTCTTCCCTTCATCATCCCTTTCCTGGGATGTTTCCACACAAAGCATGGTTTGGTTATGCCCTCATACCTCTTTCTTCCCATGAGCAGACTCTTCTTGAGGACCTTCCTCTGCTCATGCTTTGCATGGTGAGCTGTAAGTGCATGGCTCGAGTTCATGCCTTTGCTTCTTAATTGAACTCAAGGGCTGGGCTCATGTGGGAGAGATTGTTGCAGACTATGTATTGAGATATGGAGCAATGGAGAGAAAAAGATTGTGTGGAATACAAAGTAGAGACAGTGCCTGTCTTTATATTTTGGGTTAGAGCACTGATAAGAAGAGACACACCACATGCTAGCACATGGTTGTCTAGGCCCACCATTGCAGACTAAGACCAAGTTTAATCTCCAAAATTGTTCTGACATAGATGTTATACAGTCCTTAAGTTATTTTTTGTACCATTGCATGTACTTGAAATTCCTGAACCAGGCCTCACTCGTTTTGTTACGATTGCAATCGTAACAAGATGGGATGAGAACATAATGAGGTTGGTGAAATAAAAAAGTGTAATAGAAACAAAGTTATATTTGATAAATTACTCTTAAAGACATGATATTGAAATGAAGGTAAATATATGAAAACGAAATTATCTTTGAAACAAAGTGTGAAATTGTAGATAATAAATGATAATTTAGGGTTTTAATGTTAGGTTTTTTCTTGATATTTAGATCGAATTTGTTCGGAATAGTCTCAAGAAACAAATGAGGTAAAATAAAGTTTTCAAGAACATACCTTCTAATTGTGTTCAAACATGCCCTAAGGGATTGTTTGGTAGATGGGTTGCCTTGGGTTGATTTGATATCTTTTATTAATAAGAGCAAAGAATAAAATAAAAGCATAATAGTAGCAAACTTGGGGGTAGTTTTAAGCTTTGTTTTGTGTTTTTTTAATATTGGATTGTAAGCTTTATGTGTGATTTGCTACTTATGATTATCCATAACCGACCAAATAAGGTTGCATCTTATCACAAATAAATTCAAAAGAAAATTATGACTCTGAAACAAATATTAAAGGCATCATGTCATGGGTAGGTGATTACAGTTGAAATACAATAAGATTGATATTATGAGAACATACAATTAGAATATAATGATATTTGATAAATCATAAGTAAAATATAATATTAGATTAATAATTGTATAAAAATTAAATTATTCTTTGATTTTAAAAAATAAGAGAAATAAATATGTACATGATAAAAACATTTTATTATTATTTTGATATAGAGATCATCATAAAAAAGAATGGAAAACATAGTAAGTTTTTGAAAATAAGCTAAAATAAATTTTATTTAATAATTATAGATATTGAATGATAATTTTATTTTTATTCTTTTTTAATTATTACAGTGTAGTTTTTTTAAACAAAATTCTATTTTATCCTTAACATGTCAGTCTAACAATGCTTTGTTTCATTTTGGGTCCTAAGTCTTAGGGTTAGCTTGAGGGTGCTGTTGAATATATGCTTTTCAACAACCCTTCATTCCTATTCCAACATGTCATTTCACAAGCTATAGTTGTAATACTGTTTTCAAAAAAAAAAAAAAAATATGAGGATGTATAATTTATTCCCCTTCATATTAGATATGCATCCCAAAGTCAAAATGATTTAATCTTTTTGTATATAAAATATTTAACAATATTTTAATAAATATTTATCAAATAAAACTATTTTATTGGGTATTTCTTAGATCCTAAACTTTAGTATTTGCAACATGTTGACCACTACCCTTTCGGCTATCATCGAGAATGTAATCTATTCCAAACTCGAGTTAACCTATTTACCTAATAAAAACATGATTACATATAAATATTTTGTAACCAAATAGAGAAACATGTTTGAACATATGGGAAAAAATATATAATATGAATATGACAATTATTGATTCAATAATTCATTTTATAAAATATATATAAGAATTTTAATATGTAATTAATATAATTTGTGTATTTACTTTTGAGTCATTGGTTGTTTATTACATTGTTTTATGTTGAGTCTAACTTGGACTCTAAATTGAAATATCTCTCTTAACATGTGGTATCAAAACCAATAGTGACATGATAGTAAAATAATTTATACATTTGATAGTTGTCATGACTCGATGCTTTTGTGTCATAATTGAGTAGAATTTTTGTGAATTAAGGTGATTTCTTTGCTTGGTTTAGTAGCTATTGGTGTATATAATATTTGATGGCGTTGGCTAGCTTCTATGAAACAATAAAGCTTCGTTTGATTAATAAATGCATGGCTCCTTGGCCATCCATTGTTCAATAATTGGTCCAATAAGCATAATATAAAAGATGTAATGTATACATCAACACCTTTAATATACAATGGGTTACTTAATTTTTTTTAATTAGAATATTTTAGAATTAAAGGAGAGTAATGAATATGTATATTTGATTCTTGTTTGGGAGAAAAATTTGTAAATATCTTTGATTTATGATATGACATTCAGTTTAGTTAATTAAAAGATTTTAGGATTAAATAAAAAAATGATGATCATCTTTGATAAAAAAAAATTTACTTTAAGATAGAAATTTATTAAATATAAATGAAATATTGTAAATTGATTATAATTTTAATATCTTAATATTTAATTAACATGATTTATACTTATAAGTTTAAGTCATAGTGTTATTAAATACTCCTATTTTATTATAATATTTTTGGCCAAAGTTAAAGTATTATTTGATTCTCATAGGAGATGTAATTGTATATACATGAAAACATGTATGATTTAATCTAAAAGATATAATTATCATTTTTGGTCAAAATATATCAAAATTGGTGATGTGAAAATATATGATTAAAATTGCATTTTGAATTTCTTAGAAAGTTATAAAATAAAAATATAATAATAATAATAATAATAATAATTTAACTCAATATTAATTTTTAAAACAATTATTTTCCAACACGATATTGAAAAGTCAAAACTCATTGATTCAACTTATAAACAAACACAAAGCAAAATAAAATATAATAAAACAACATGGAAAATATTGAAGTCTTGTGTAGCCATATATGTTGCCTTCATTCCTTCCTTTTTTTTTTTTCCGTGGTGAAGTTTGATAAATTATTATAAAAATATGATATTAAAAAATTTGTTATATAAATATTAAAGTATTTTATAATTTAAAAAAATTAGGAATAAATTAGATGAATAATAATTGCTATAGAAATGCTTGTGTAGATGAGCCATTTACTTGTTTTTTTTTAATTGGTTTGGCTTATGTAGACAAAATAATTTCTGGAATACTATATTTTTTTTAATAACCAAACGGACCCACAACAATGAATAAAGCAATATGCACGGGGAGGAGGATGTTGACCTGTGCGAAGCATTAAAAGCGATGCACGTGGATCCGTGCGATAAATTTGAAACAAAATTAATTAATTTTTTCTAAAATGTGTAAAATAAAAATTATGTTAAGTTACACAATTGAGACTAATAGCAAAATGTAGTTTTTGTTTTATTATGATAATTCTTTGAATTTTATGAAAATAATTTTAGTGTAAAATAATTTTTTAAAATTATGCTTCCATTTAAAGAAAGAGAAGTGTTGTTATTAGCAAAAAATATTATTTGAAGATAAATTAATAAGATAATAATTCAAATATATTGTGATACTTTAATCACTTATAATCAAAAGATTGTTATGATTATATTGAATCAATGTAATTTTTTTATTTATACAATATCTCGAGTTTATCTTATAAAGCAATTTCTCATATGCATTTTGGATTATAAAATTAAATTGAAAATAGCAAATTGAAACAAATTGAAGTATAGATGTGTTGAATAGAAAAGGGATTTTTGTCTCGTCTCGAAGATTTCATCTTCAAAGACAAATCCAGAGCTTTACTGGGTATAATTGCCTGACAAACTAACTCTTCATTGAATGCACAAACATATAAATGGGTAAGAACAAAATTAGATCTTGGATTCGGTTAGCTAACTTGAATAAAGTTCAAATCAAACTCGCCATATAAAGTATGGACATGATCAAGATCATGAGTCGATATTGTTTTATCATCTAATATTCTAATGTTTTGGAAATAAGTTCGTTCAATTGATTTTTGAACAACAAAGCCAAAGTGATTCTTCAATGCTTGAATACAAGCAGAATATAAATAGGAAAAAAAAAATCAAAATCGCCATTAACGAGCCATGCAAGGATTGGTGGTTGGAATAGTTACTAAGGAAGCGTAGGTGACTACACTACAGAAAAGAGAAGGAAGATAGGACAGAACATCCATTAAGGACCATAAGAGAACAACCATGACTTGTCACTTCCCATCTCTCGTGAAGCAGAAGGAAGAAGACGAGTAGAGTCGTGTTAGCCTTTTAGGTCACGATGGGAGAGAAACAGATGAAGAAGACTTCCACCCTGGACTAGAGTTAGAGGTAGAGGTAGAGGTAGAGATAGAGAGAGAGAGAGGAGAGAGAGAAGAGAGAGAGGTACAGTTTTGGTGGGTCGTCTTGTCCATCAGATTCTCTGTTCAGAGGAATAATTTCTTCCATGGACTGTAGGAAGGGAGAGAGAGAGAAGAGGTTGGAAAAACCAAGGAAGCCATCATCAGAGTTAAAGCTCAAAGATTGCTCCTTTATGCTTCTTTACTGTGCCAAATAGTTCTCATGTGAACAAAAGGTAAGATATCTGAGCCTTGCATGCATGCATGTATACACATATGGAGCTTTGTTGCTTGTGTATTAGACATTTATTTGTTCATTTTTATTTCATTTTAATTTAAAAAAAAAATATGAAAAGCAGTAAACAAAAATTATTATTTGAATATAATATTATTTTATTTTATTTTATTTTTTATCTATAAAACTTTAAAAGTTATTTTCATCATTTGACAATATGAGTCAAACACAGTTTTTAAATTATACTTCAAAATAATAATTTTTAAACCTTTTTTTTTATTGATTACTAATTTCCATAGAAGCTAATTAATGATCCAGAATTAAACTTTAAAAGTGTCTCAAACTCAAAAATATGTAATAGTTTTCAACAAAGTTGTCTTTTCCACTTGTCTAAAATTCATTTTTAGAAAATTCTTTTTTTTAAAATGTTCTAAACTCACAAATCATTATCAAAATGACATTATCAATAAACAATGTGAATAAAATTGAAAGTAATTAAATTATAATTGAGATTATTATTAGTTTTATATTAAAAATTATATATAATATTAAAGATTTGTTGTAACTCTTATGTGTAAGTTTAATTTTTTGAATTATTAGACATTTTATTGAGAATATTTGAGCTCAATTTAAATCTTCATTTTATACACAAGTTGTATATCAAACCCAAATTATAAAGAAGTTGTTGTAAGTCAATTAGATCAATTTGGCATCTTTAGATTTTAAGACTTCAATTAAATCGTCCAATCTTTAAAGATATTGTTGATGAATAATATAACATTGAATATAAATGAGATTAATATTAATCTTAAATAATAATTAAGAATATATAATTTTAAATTTTTATGATATAATCAATGTTGTTTTTATTCATAAACTTAATTCTTTTTTAATTATTAGACATTTAACTAAGAGTTTATTGTGTAGAACTTATATTAGCTCATATCTATGAGTTGAGAATAGAAGCCCTAATAAAGATGTTTACTTTTTCCCTGGCATTGAGAGGTCGGCATTGAATTAAGAAGCATTTCCATCTCCTTTTCTGTTCAATTTGTTCTTCCATTTGCGTGCTGTAGGAGATAAAAGATGTGGAGTATCTCTTATGAAAAGATCCCTCTACATTATGCATGCAAAAAAAAAACCCTAATTTCCTTTCTATTTTTGTTTCATGTAATAAATGTTTCATGCATTTAATGTCTTACCCAATCCATGTTTCATGTTGAAGGAAAAATGTATTTATGACCTTTTTTGACTTATGTATTCAATTTTTATATTTTTAATTAAATTCTAATGGAGATTGGAAATCAAGAAGAAGAAGTGTTTGACATGAATTAAAAGGACTTCTCCAAACCTTCCTTTTGCTATAAAAGGTCCCCCAAATCCTTCATTCCTTTGCATGTTGTTTCCTTCTCTATGCTTGAGATATCTATGGCAAACATACTCTTGTTTGCTTCTATATTCTCTTCTTTTTTTCTTATGTTTTCTTATTATTTGAGGTGGTGGCATACTTTGGCTTTTGTTATCGGAGTTGCTGTAATACAAGAAGAGATCGAAGCACTACAATTGTAATACACTTTTTTGGCGTTATCCTTGCTGAGCTTGATGATTTATTATCTTTTTTTATTTAGTTTATATTTCTTTTTTAGAGTCTTGTCATTGTTTTCTTGACCTTGTAAGGCTATTTGAATGAGAAGTGCTCATCATGGCCGTCCTCTATTCCGTTTTTATTTATCTTTGTTATCTTTACTTTATGTTATTTTTCCAATTTTTTTTTCTTGTTGTTCTTTTCTCTAGTCTTGTCTATCCCTCCAGAGCTAAGTTTAATTGTATTATAATTCACCTTTTTTGTATGTTATGCTTTGTAAGTTTTTAATGATAAAATGAATATGTTATATGTCATTTTATAGTAACAATAAGTTGGGTTTATCTTTGTTTGGGTTAGACAAACACATATCCACATTTTGTTTAATTGTTTAAGGTCATAGGTACAAGCTTTGTTTGTAGGTTTAAACAATTGATTTAAAAGAGTTGCATGGCTAACAAAGGAGAATGTCTAAGTAAAGATAGGTTTACATATTCAATGATGCATTTGATGATTTTAGTTTTTGATGTCTCTGTGGTTTAAAAAGAAAATTGTAAAAAAAAAAATCTTCAAAATATTCTAAGAAGCATTGCCACTGTTTTTGAGAATTTGATAAATGAAAAGATGTTTTTGAATTAAACTATTTTACATAAATTAAAAAAAATGGATTTTTAAAATGTTAGATCAATATTTGTATGAAAAAAGATAACTATTTAGATGTAATTTGTACAAATGATATTAACTAAAAATATTACGATTTACTCTTGTTTATGTCTATTAGTTATGTTTATGTCTATTAGTTTTGCACATAATTGATAAAAGTATAGCTAAAAGTTGAAAAATGATTCAATTTGTTGTTTGGATCAAAGTTAAATCAAATTGTTAGGCCAATAACAAATGAAGTTGTTTGCTTTGAACCTTGATTCAATTGAGCTAGAGTTTGATTTACTTGATTAAAATTTTATTCAATCCAACTCAAATTAGATATAGATATATGTGTATTAAAACAATGATAAATTTTATCACATTAGCATATAGTGGAAGGAAAGTGGAGGACAACTTGTTCCCTTTTGATATTATATTAGAATTTTCTTTCAAATAAATTATTAAAAAATTATATAATTTGCTTATATCAATGATTGTTTTGTTGGGTCTTAGATATTCAATTGAAGTATCATCTCACTTAATATTGAAATTATGTGGCTTTTATTTGGTATTTGAATCTGGCTCTCAAAGTTAGCCATCTTTGAGCCAAACTAACCCAAAATCAAATTTTTTAGGGTTTAGCCAATTTTAAGTCAAATCAAAATTGAAATAAATCAAATTTGACTTGTTTATCATCATTCTTAGTGATTGATTCTTATGATATAATCAATGAAGTCATTCTTGATGATGTTTGTCTTGCTTGGTTGAATGTAAAACTTCACTTTGGCTAAACAAACAAATACCCACAAATTGTTACACAAGAAGCTCTTCAATACAAGCTTTAGAATGTGGGCTTCATCATTTAGAAACATAACCTTAACAAATAGCCTATTTGATGTGCCAATTTTGACAAGCAAATTACAAATATCTACAACAACAATCCCTTAGAGATGCAGAGGCATCATTAAAACAAAAAGAACAAGGTATTGTTTCATTGCTTACAACTGTAATCATAAGTCACATTTCACCATTTGATAATTCCAAACAAGAAAGAATCTGCAAAACAATGAATCGGTCTACAACATCTTCACATGCTGGTTGGAAGAAGAGTCCCAAGGCTCTCCAGACTTGTACCATCCATTTGCAAAGCCGACCTCGACAACTCGAACTTCGAGCACCTCACCAGGCTCGGACTTGTGTCAGTTGCCCCCATGCAGAGAGATGAGCTCCTCCTCATGGAGGGAAACCTCTGCAAGCCCAGGTACCGGAAGGAGGCTGAACCCAGTTGTGGGATCAGGGTGCAACCAAAATCCGGCCGACAAGACTGCATTGAAACAGCTGAGCCCAGTTCGGGTCCGACTCCTGAGCATGTGGTGCAGAAAGATAGGGAGAGGCTAGTCCTTGCCAGCTCTTTGGTCGGGCTCTCGGACGACAGGCTTGAGAAGGAGACGATCGGGTTGCGACATAGGGGGCAGGGTATCGAGCCAGTCGGACCGGAAGTGATGGTGGAGGAAGAGCTGGTGGAGCACAGGTATAGTGCACACTTGCTGCAGAACTCATGGTAACATCCTGTGGCAAATGTAAAAGCTCAGCAAGCAACAACAAAACAAACGTGCAGGTGTTTTGGCATGACTCATAAAGGTTAGAGATGCACATTTAAGATTGAACCAAATTGTACTCCATAAGAACATGAGAAGGCGGCCGGTGCAACGAAAGAACCCATGTCGATCGATCTTGTGAAGGGTCAAACACAAATGGTTTATTGTTTTCATGATTCTAAACCACAACATTCGAATGGAATTGGAAGGCTTTGTTTCTTTCAACAACAACAGTTAGATCTCAATGAGATGAGAATGTAATGATGAGACTAGTGATATGGAAAAATACAATCAAAATGTGAAGATAAACTATATTCACATTGTAATATGAAAAATAAATTTGTTTTTTGCCTTTTGAGGGTATGACAAAAGAAAAATATAAAGATTGTAAGTATTGAATGATAGTTCAGATTTTTTGTTAAAAAAAAGTTCTAGTTACATAACATAAAACTTTGAAACAAACAAAGCACTACATGAACTTAAAAGATGAAGCAACAAACCTTGTAATCAACTCTATGTTATCTCCCTTATCACAAGCCTATGGTTATCTCTTTAGTTGTTTTCGAAAAGAAATGAACACCTTACATATGGCAACATATCATAAGATGCTGTTTTCAAGAGGTGAAAAGTTGTAATGTTTGAGATAATTAAAGTTCTTAGCTGAGTGCATTCTTTAAAGAAGATATACCTTCTGCAGCTACAGTGCATGTCCTTTCCAAACAAACAGCACAAGGATCAAAACTTGGGGGGTAACTGAATGTACATCTCCATTCATGCTCTCTGCAATATTAAGATTTCATTTGGATGTAATTAGGTAATAAGGCGTCGATTTTGTATGTTACCAAATGAGCTAAAAGTGTTTATCTATCAAAGGGCGTAAGGCGACAGACCTTGCAATTTTCATGATGCTCTTCAAGGGAAGTGATAAATAAGGCGATGGAGGAATGTTGTGTGATAGGTGGCTTTCTTGTCCGCCCAGAATACCCTCGAGCCAATTTCGATGAGATGAGCGTGCTACCATCAAAGGAGTCCATCTTCGACATCAACAAGCAAAAAAGGTGAGTTATAGTACATAATCTCAAACCATTTTGTAGCATAAGCCCATGTTTGGTAAATGCCTTTTAAAAGCATTTTTTTTTTCACTTTACCAAACTCCAATGAAACTCTGGCAGCAACTTTCCAGGTGCCAAACAACAAAAAAAAAACCTAAGTTGGATAAGTTTTCTTATTTGCTGCTTCATTTTCAGTTTTACTAATAAAATTCCATCTGAACATTGTATCATTGTTTGGACTTCGCATTCCAATGATCAACACTATATGAAATTTTCATTCTCGATGTGATCTTACAAAACATATTATTAATCACAAATGGGTTGTTTTGATCATGAAGCATAACAAAAATGCATATCAATTCTATACAACCATATAAAACCTCTAACTAAAACCCTAATAATCCATAATTTTAAAATATATACACAAGATAACAAAACCACTTAGTATGTAACATGTTATAATCACCAATTATAATCTATATGACATTTCTACTTCTACCCTAATTCATGTGTTCAGTTTTAAATCTACAAAGACGAAACAACTTGGTCTTTATGATAGTTCTCCATAACTCGGACTTGCCTTTTTAGTATTTTTCAATTATCATCAACAAATATAATATCCTCAGAATCATAACTATATCTCTTTAATCTGATTAGTAAAAATATTCATAACTAATGTATAATAATATAAACAAAAACCTTGATAAAGTATGATTATGATTAAGACTAATACAATAATAATTATGGCGAGAAAAACAACTAATTAAACAAGTTCCAAATATGAACAAACATTTTGAGTCTAATAAACAAAAGCACACAAAATAAATCATTGTTAACACAGAAATTTTTGCAGTAGAGGCGATTACAGAATACTAATCAAAAGCTTTTCACTATGTTACTAACAACACAAACTAGAAGCTGATACTATTGTTAAGCAAAATTGGCCAAACATAATTCTCTTGTACCAATTAACACAATTAAGTACACATGCTTTATCACAGCTCTCAAATTAGTTGGACCCATAAATCAAAAGGCTTTAGCTATTGTCAAGTCTCTTTTCATTCTTTTAGGATAAATTCTGTTGTTTGCATGCATTTGGAAGATTGTCTCTTAAACATGATTTATAAGAAAATGAAATTTTTCATGGCACCATAAGGACAGACAAAAAAGTATTCATACTCAAAAGCTTCTGTTATGGAAATATAACAATTATTCATTTCTCATAACAATTAATTTTGCATGGTTTAAGAGATTATTTGGTCCACCAATGTATTGAGAAATATTGGTTAAGTGCTGCAATTGTATTCTCCACAAATCCTAAGATCACGATGACCATGAACAAGTCAAACTTGAGCTCCTAACTAACAAATAATCGCCATGAGCAAGACCAAAGCACCCTTGACCTCTTAACTATAGAATTTATTTCTTTGAAAAGGAAAGGCATGCGTTGAAGATATTCACACAGCCTCCCTCTTCCTCAACTCATGAGAAAAGGAAATACTAATCCAGCCTGTTTTGTTTTCTGAAGTTAGCTTTCACCTTAACTTAGCTCCTCCACATTAATTAATTCTACTATTGAGCCTGAAATATGTTCCATTTTACTTATGAAGAAAATATTATTCCATAATTATCCAGTTTATACACAAATCTTCATATTATTCATGATTTTTTAGCAACTAATGCTGTAGAGATCTTCAAGTACGTTAGCTAGAATTCTGACAGAGCTTGAAATAACAACTTTGGATGTCACACTTGTTCTATTATTTAAAACATGTATAATAGAACAATGTCATATATGCACTCAAGGAGTAACTAAAGATTTTTTATTATAATTGGGCTTAAAAAATCATCCTCTTAGAGTTATTCCGTATTTTTATTAGTTACAAGTGCACTTTTGGGCAAAATTAAAGATGAAATTCAATGGACCAAGGGACTAAAGATAAGCTAATGATGTAAAAAGACTACCTTGGGTCTACAAGGAATATCTCTAAAATTGGACATATGAAATACGATATAATCAAGATTGAAATATAAAGTTATTAAAACAAAAATTTATGGTATAAATTTAGTGAAGAATGACATATCTCGATATCTCATTTTTATATATCAAAATAGAAGAGAAACTAATATAGATATCAATAATGCAAATTAAACTAAGTTGAATGAAATAGAGTACTTCTAATGTGTGTTGTGAATGATGCAATCTACTCAAGTTTCATTATCTCATAATACAACAAAAAATTCGGCCATGTTAATGGACTTAAATGTTGACTTCTGATTTTATGAAATTCATATATATGTAAATATATATAATAAGTATTAAGCAAATGAATAAGCTGAGAAAGATGAATTGTTAAACTCAAAATTATATAGTTAGAAATTAGTGCACAAAAAAGAAGGTTGAAAAGATGCCAATTCAATGATAAATTAGGCCATTCAATGCACTCATTAGGAAAAATGAGTTCTTAGAACTTTCTCCTATGAATACAAAAGAGAGACACAAAAATACACAAGGACATATTAAAAAAGACTTAATATATTTGGATATTAAAATTGAGTAATTAATAGATAGAACAAAATAGCATCAAAGTATTCATGCCCCATCCCACTTGGTGACCCATTGTCTTATATATGGCTTATATGGTTTCTTCATAAATATAAAGCTAATTTATTGTCTTATAAGTGGCCTCTATTTGGTGAGACAGTGTTGATTTGAAGGTGCTAAATTCTTGAAGTGGCTACATCATGTTTAACAAATCTTGTCTAACAATAAAAGTAACAAATAATCTAAAATTGCGCAAAACTCCTCAGCATATAACTGAAACACAAAAATACACAAAAACTTTATTTCATACAAATAATTGCTTGAAATGTAGCAAGTATGATTTGTATATACCTCTGACATTTGGATTGGCAGGACAAAAAAACAAAAGTTATGTAGGAGCTTAAGTCAATTGATTGGAATTTAAGCAAACAGATATATTTGAGATGTGAAGTGTGTAAAATAAGATGGTTCTTAGTAAGAAATTCCTGTTCAAGGCTTATTCTTGAACAAACACAAAACTTAACAGTAGTAATACTTATCAGTGAAGAAACTGTCACCCCTTTTACGTTCTGCCGTTAAGAATAAACCTTAAGTTGCAATATAATGACATGTAGAGAATGAACAATATAACTTTAATACCATCAATTGAGAAAAAATATCACCTCTAAACAATTCAAAGCAACACTCAAACAGAAAAACAAATTAGTATTTATGAGAAGTTCTAAGTGAGATTTTTAAAATTGTAAGTTAGATGTTGCATATGGAACTCTAAACAAAAGATGTGCATACCCATTGGCATTTTCAGCAGTCAAACTAGCTCCCCTAGCAATAAGAACCTGTAAATTTACATTTGTTGAGTAGAATAATAATCAGTAGCCATTGTGACAGAAATATGGTAGATCTGACTGACTGACCTCACAACAAACTGCATTCCCACCACATGCAGCATAATGGAGGGGTGTGCTTCCTGCACCTATCACACAGACATTTCTATTACAGTCATAAACATGCAAATTTACCTTCTTAAAAGAATTTCAAGCTTTGGGTGCATAAAAAGTGCTTTTGCCATAAAAGATAATAAAAAACAAAAGGCTCACATTCCTAATCATCATGCAAGTAGTCAGCTAATTACTCATATGGAAATAATCCTAGCCCTTTGTAGACATGAGAGACGAAAATAATACTTGTTAGTGACAACCAGTGAAGGGTTCCAGCTTTCGTAAGACAAGGGCTTTGTTTGTTTCAACAGTGAAGTGGGAATTTACTGAGCTCGGTGAAGCAGGAATATGTTGTCAGCACACAAAGGTCCAAAAAAATCATGATCAAAATGCCATAACATATTGTTCTTTGAATTTTTGAGAATGAGATAAAATTAGAAGTGTAATAATTGTATGTATTAAATAATGGTTTTTTTTAAGACTTGGGACTATACCTCATGTGTGGTCAACCACTACCAGTTAGAACACAAATTATGGAGCATAATTACCATAAATTGGTTAAGGGGATGGGACATAATTATTATGGAGAACTCGTATGGGCCTAGTGATCTTTTATATATTTTTCTAGTAGTAATTCTAGGTACTAGCTTGCAATGTAGGCTTAATAGTGCTAGAGCCAACAATGATTTGTGAACCGGTAGATCCATTTGCAACTCTATTGAAAATATTACCAGAATGATATTTTTTCCCATATTTCAAATACTTTTTTGCACAGTCCCCAATAAGTTATTAGGTGGTCTTTATTAGTTTCAATACCAATAGGATTATTAACAATACATTTTTGATAAAATTCATTTCATCGTCTAGTAGCTGCAACAGTCTTTTTAATCGATATCATAGTAGCTCTTTGGTTAGGTATTGTTGCAACATTACTTATTGAAAAATCCCTAACTTAAGATCTTTTTCAAATTGATGCAACTGAAGACGTGAAATACCACGATATATGTATCTAGGGAAGATTAAGAAGTGGATATTCCGTAGATACACCAGTGAACCGAATTTTTTTTAGATATATTCCTATTAGGATCTATATTGCAAATCTATTTATTATGTCAGGGATTCAAAAGTTCATTTCACTCATTTTTATTTCTAAAAGATTTAAAAAATGGAAAAATAGATGTATTTAAAATATTTCTCAAATAAATCGATTACAAAATGCTTTTGTAGAATGTCAAATATCTATTTTACATCTTCTATGCAAAAATTTTCACTTTTTAGTTCTTATCTATGATTCAAAAAGTCCAATAATGCATGTATATTAGACCTTTTAAGAGAATTATAGGTCTTAGAAAACAATTCTGATTGGTCAATAAAAATGCTTGTGAATGAAATTCCTTTTTTGTTTCTATTTTGATTAATAAATTTTTCTTGAAAGGAAAAAGAAGATTATTTTTTTTTCATTTTTTTCCAAGCCCTCTTCTCTACAAGTAAAAAAAAACAATCGATCAAATTATGAGAAGCTTCATAAAGTGATTCTTTAGGAGTCAAACTTCTATTTGTCCATATTTCTAGCAAGAGTATCTCTTGTTTTTCATTCACATTCCCATTCGTATAAGAGATTGGAAAGAGCGCCAATGATAAAAGCGCTCTGCTAGGCCAACACTTACACTGAGAGACGCAAGCTAGGAGAGCAAATGGGAAGAGACCCAGTAGTCCTAGCCATAAACGATGGATATTGAGTGTTGGGCGTATCGATCCATGTAATGCTGTAGCTAATGCATTAAGTATACTGCTTGGGGAGTACATTTGGAAGAATGAAACTCAAAAGCGCTCTATTAGACCAACACTAACACTGAGAGACGAAAACTAGGAGGGCAAATGGGATTTGAGGCCCAGCAATCCTAGCCATAAACGATGGATACTAAGCATTGGGCGTATCAACCCATACAATGCTGTAGGTAATGCATTAAGTATACTACTTGGGGAGTATGTTTGAAAGAATGAAACTCAAAAGAATTGATGGAAGCCCGCACAAGCGATGTAGCATGTGATTTAATTCAATGCAAAGAGAAAAACCTTAATAGGGCTTGGCATGCCATGAATCCTCTTGAAAGAGGGGTGCCTTTGAGAACGCGGACAAAAGTGGTGCATGCTGCCATTAGCTTGTGCCGTAAAGTACTGGGTTAAGTCTCGCAACAAGCGCAACCCTCATGTTTAGTTGCCACCATTAAGTTTGAAACCCTAAACAGACTGCTAGTGATAAGCCAGAGGAAGATGAGGATGATGTCAAGTCATCATGCCCTTTATGCCCTCGACGACACGTGATAAAATGGGCAGGACAAAAGGTCACAATCCCATGAGGGTGAGCTAACTCCAAAAGCCATCCTTAGTTCGGCTTGCAGGCCGCAACTCATCTGCATGAAACCCTAATCACTAATAATCGCCGATCAACCATACAATGGTGAATTCATCCTCGGGCCTTGTACACACTGCCCGTCACACTATGGGAGTTGTTCATGCTCGAATACCTTAACCACAAGGAGGGGGATGTCGAAGGTAAGGTTAGTGACTGGAGTGAAGTCGTAACAAGGTAGCTATACTGAAAAGTGCGGCTGGATCACCTCCTTTTTAGGGACAGCTAATGCTTATGCTTGCTGGGTATTTTGGTTTTGACGTTACTTTACACCCAAAAATAAGTGAGTTACGTCTGAGCTAAGAATAGATATAGAAGTATTCTTTCATTTCTAGATGTAGAACTAAGCCCAAACTAATGAGCTTATTACCTAGGTCATAATAAGTTAATAAGTTTTGTACATCCTCATAACCCTCCCATGTGACAATATAGAAAAGTACAAAAGGAAAGAGAGGGATAGGGTTTGGGGTTTCTCTCACTTTTGGCATAACATACAAGGCCCACATGACGGCTTATTAGCTCCACGATAGAGTGTGCCCCTGATAATTGCGTCATCGTGCCTAGGTTGTGAGGGCTCTTAGCTACATGGATAACTCATGGTGCTCATTGGTGTGGAGAAGGACAATCACTCATTCTTAAAACTAACATTCTAAATACCAAAGAATTAGGTAGAAAAGGGGGGAAAACTCTTTGTTCCTAGTTCTCATGTAGATAGATTCTTTGGAATTGCAAGAATCCTTAAACACAAAAATCTTGAGAATGTTATTTCAATTTTACAACCTTTAAGATTTTGAGAAAAATTGCTCTTTGGAGAGTATAGTACAATAAAAGTTGTAAGCTGTGTTTGGGAGGGGAGAGAGTTACCTTCTATAATGGCCATTATAAGAGACGATGGTTCAAACTAAGTTCACGAGTTGGAGATAAGCCGATTCGAACTGAATGTTTCTAATTCGACAATTCAATCTATGATTTCTCATCCAAACCCCAAACAAAATCATGTTTAAATAAAGTTTTAGCCACAATGTTTGAAACTCTAAACAAACAAAACCAAAATTCTATTACATACTAATGCTTTTTATTTATATAATCTTTACATATGCATTCAAAATTAAAGTGGTACCAACATGGTGACAATCAATCAATCTCTAAACGAATGACATGTATGAATTATTAAAAGAACATATCACATTTACAGGTGCTTTGTCAAGAAAATCATCGATGACATCACGTATGATCTAACAAATATCTAGCAATAACCCATTGAAGACATGCAAAACAAAAGATTGATGCTTTGAATCATCATGTAAATTGCACAAGAATGGTCAACTAAAAGCATATGGAAATTATCCCAGCCCTTTGTGGACATACGAGAGAAAAATGATATTGCTGATACCAAACAATGGCTTTATATTTTTTGACAATGAAATAGGAATGCAATGAGCTTGATGAGATAGGAGCATGTAGTTGGAAAACAAAGACATCTAGGAAATCGTGATCGAAACACACTATTAGAAATACATATTACTCTTTAATTTTTTGAAAGTGATATATAGTAAAACTATAACAATTGTAATCAAACGAAACAAAAACTATAATAATTGTATCCATTCAATGATAGTTTAGATTTTCTTTTTTAAGAACTTAATAGTGGGACATATGTGAGGTCAACCAACACTTGGAATGTAGATTCCCAAATGGAATTGCGTTTACATGTAGTTCCAACTGTTTAAAAGTAGTTTCACTTGCACTTGTTGAAATTTTAAAACAAACAAAGCCAAAGTTCTGAATGCATACTAACTTTTTTTTTTAATTTCTATAATCTTTACATTTGTATTAAAAATTAAAAAGGAATCAACATTGTGCCAAACAATCAATCTCAAAGATGAAATACATGCAATAGTTATTATAAGGAAAGATTACATTTAAGGGTAGTTCATCATGAATTTTGTTTCCAATATCACATATGATCTATCAAACACCTAGCATAGTTACTAAATAAGTAAAGAAAACAACAACAGGGAATAGAAAAAGAAGGTTTTATTTCCTTGGTGTCTCAAAAAGTTAAAAAAAAAACATCTTATCTTAGTTATTCCAAGGTACATTACTTGATAGTCAATAGCAAAAATGCCCAACCATTATCACTTATGCAAAATTTAAAGGTTAAATTAGATAATCACATTATAATAAAAAAACAAAGGTGATAGTGAATTCCAAAATGTGAGCCTTGAGGAGAACCTATGAGGTCAATTGACGATCCATCTTCAACAGTAAGCTCAGAAACAGAAGCACCCAAGTCTAGAAGTAATTGTAAACTCTCGACATGGCCATTCAAAGCAGCCATGTGAAGTGCAGTAATGCCTCCATCTGCCTTTTTGTTGACAACATCAAGAAGCAAGCTGTCAAAATATGACGAAGTAAGATTCGTAAAGCCTGCTGACCCCACCCAACAAGCAACAAGAAGATATGTTAAACCTCAACCTACCCCACGTCGAAGTCCAAATCGAGCTCATCTACATTTGATCTCCTCATAATTCCCCAAAAATCGGGTATGCTCGGCACATAATCAACAAGAAGAAGACGAATGCACCGACTATGTCCATTCAGAGCTGCAAAGTGAAGAGCCGATCCGCCATTGATATAATCCGTTTTGTGAATCTAAACATCCCATACCAAACCACATACTAAGAAGCATCATGAAAGTCAACTAAAAAGAAGAACACACATAAAGGGTGACTCACATTAGCTTTAAAAAGCATTAGAGTTTGAACTACTTCCCAGTGACCAAATTGACAAGCTTGCATTAAAGCAGTCTGTACACATCATCTCATAGCATATTAGTGCTAAATACTAGCAAGAAAACATATATCTGATATGGGAGATTGCTCTAACCTGTCCCCTGAAGTTCCTTAAGTTGATATCCACACCAGATTCAAGCAATAGGGACACAATCTGCATGATTGTATTATTTAAGCCGGAGTCAAAGCAAGACATGAAGGGTTGAGAAACTACCTCATGGTGGCCCTGCGCTGCAGAATAATGGAGTGGAGAATTCCGCACCCCAAAGGTTGAATACCTGGCGAGTCGGGGATTGTACTCCAGGAGCGCTTTAGCCTCCTGCAAGTCCCCATCTCTTGCAGCTGAGACCAATCTCTCGCCGGACGCCGTGCAGACGAACGAATTCCCCATGATGCTCAAGAATCTCATGATCCCCAACCGAACCCCAGCCTGGAGATCGGAGACCTACTTTTCCTTCGGCAGAGAACCTCAGGCAAAAAGTATCAATTCTTCCGGGAAAAGAACTGAATCCATTCGAAAGAGCAGATCATTCGTCGGAAAAATCCAGACCTGTCGCCAAGATGCCGGCTTTCCTCGTTCGGGGTGTATTCCAAGTCAAATCGAGCATCGGCGAAGCGATTGAAGATGCAAATGGTGCCTCACGGGGACGACAGAGACGAGTCAGGCTTAACAGTTTTTTTTTTTTTTTTTGAAAGGTGAGTGGTTTCTGGAAGAAATGATGGATACATGCATAAAAGGCCCGACAAATTTTTATATTTCGCTATTCTTAGGTGCAAGAAAAGTTTATTTTATTACTTATAACAAATGGAAATTATTTTTTGTAAATCAAATCGATATGTTTAATTAATAATTAAATTTCATAATAAATTTTTTTTTAATTTATAAATTTATTATTTTTTTTGTTATTCCGAAGTTTTGTAAATAGAGTTTTTCATGATTATCATAATTATCGATCAATGAAATATTTTCTTATTTTGTTCTTCCTTTGTTATCAACTTTGTACATGATGAAACTTATGTGTATTAAAGAATGATATTTATATTTTATAAAATAAAAATTTTAAAATAATTATTAATATTAGAAAATGAGATAAATAAAAATAAAATAAAATAATCTATCCTAAACCTACATCCACACACTATTGATATGTTTTGAGAGCACCTTGGTTTTAATGTATACAAAATAACTTCTTTATTATATTTTGGAAAAAAATAGTTTTTTTTCTACAAAGTTTTTATTATTGCATTTCAAACTCATTTATTGAATTTAAAAAATAATATTTTATTTTTTTCATTTACAATTTAACAATATCACTGTCTTCCTTTTGTGCATTTTAGTGTGAAACAAACAAAATCTAAACATGCACATTTGGATATTTTTTTTTTTTTTTGTTTACTTTTAAGAGAATTTATGATGTCCTATTTTTTATATGATTTTACTTGAAAAAAAAAATTAATTTCTAAGAACTTTCTTGTTATATAAAAACTTATATTATCGTAAAATATACAATTCCATAAATTCATACAATGAAGAGAAAGTAAATTAGTTAATAGAAAAATTAAAATATTTTATTTATGGTCAAATGAGTATAAAATATAAAAAATTTTTAGAGTATCAAATTGTTAATCATAATTAATATTTTTAAAAGAAAGATCGAAATATGATTTTTGGATTTATTGTTAATATTTTATTCCTTGCTAATCATATGGTAGTAAATAAGTACTATAATGCCAACATGGAGACTTTAGCTTGGCTCATTGTAAGGATCATTGGACGTTATTAATATCTTTTAATAATATAAGTCATCTAATTAAAATCATATTCTAAAGTTCAATCAAATTTTACATTTTTTTAAAAGAAAATAAGTGTATTTATAGATACCTTTTCCCTTTTATTTTTTTTATAAATAAACTAATATAAGTTTAAAGCTATTTAAATATAAACCATTATATTGATAATACTTATTTACATCTCAAACAAAAACTTTGTAAATTCATTTATTTAAAAAACGACTTCATTCAACTCGAGTTTAAATTGAACGTTTTTAAAATCAAAAGCATGAAAAAAATTCTTTAGAATAAAATTATTAAGTCAAAATATTACAATAAGAAATGAGCCCATTCTTGAAACAATTATCCAAACAAGCAAAAAAAAAAAAAAAAGATATTTAATTAAATATTATTTAAATAATAACAATATATAAATGTCAAAATTTGTAACATCATGGCATCTCAATATCATTTTTAAATAATAAAACTATAATTTATAATAATATTATTTAATAATAATGTAAAATCAAAAATTAATATTTTTGAATAAATAATAATACAAGTTTTTTAAACCCAATGTCACATAATTGCTTAAATTCTCTCTTTTGCATGATTCAAAGAATCAAATTTTATATTACAAACAAAATAAAACCAAAAATTTTACCTCAAACAATAATTCAAAGAAACCTACAAATTAATTTTAACTTCTAAGGTACAAATAGAATTTTGTAATTTTCATTAACATTGTGCAATACTAAAAAATAGAATTCAGAGTCAATTGGCCGGTCTTGATTTCTACAGTGAGATAAATATTCTTTTAAAGTCGCATTAAGTTTTTTAAATTTTAAAATAATTCAACTTTTCTCTTATATCTAATATTGTTTTCATTTATGTCTATAAATGAGGTACATTAAATTTTTTTAAAATTTACAATAAATTCAAATTTTCCCTTAAACTCAATGTTGTTTTTCTTTATGTTTATAAATAGGTACATTCACTTTTTAAAATTTTAAAAATAAAATAAACTTTTCTCTTGCACCCAATGTTATTTTCCTTTATATTTATAAATAGGTACATTAAGTTTTAAAATTTTATAACAAATTCAACTTTTCTCTTATACTCAAATGTTATTTTCTTTTACGTTTATAAATTGGTATATTAAGTTATTTAAATTTTACAATAAATTCAACTTTTCTCTTGTATCTAATGTTGTTTTCCTTTATGTTTATAAATGGTGTATTGGATTCAAATTCTAACACATGTATGTTCTATTATTTAAAACTGAACTTTTTTTCTCTTTAATTTATTTTGAAGTAATATTATGCCAAGAAATTTTTAAATTTTTTTCTTAACAATGGAGGTCTTATTCCAACAACTATAATGTTCCATTTTCCTTAAATCAAACTTCTTTATTTTAAAAATTATACCCAAGTAAAACTAAAGGAAAGGTTATCACACTAATTACGCTCTTCCTAACGTTACAGTTCATTCCTAATATTTACAAATTATTTTATTTAATATTTATTTAGACAAAGGTACATTTTGAATTTTTCATAGAAGTAATTAATCTAAACCAAAGTCGAAACTATCAAAACAACCAAAATTACAAGAACCCAAAATGAAATTGAAACTCCAAATCACAGTTCATGGAAGAAAATATACAGTTCGGATACAAGGCATTCAAACTTAATAATTGACAATTCCATGGGATGTTAAATTTATTAGGAAATAATCGAAAAGATAACAAGGACCGTGGAGGAAATATTTTTAAAGCAGCAAAATAAATAACATTATGAAAATATATGCTGATTTATAATAAAAATGTAATGAACTTTAGTTTAAAAAGATGCAGAGCGGTAGAAGCTAGGTTCTAAAATGAAAAGCAAACAGGATTTGTAAGATCAGGCAAGACATTTGAATGACATTGTTAAAAGTCTATTGAATGGTTCTTACGAGAAAATCAGGTGATTGCAGAAGAATTATGAACTTAAACAACAAAAGAAAATATTTAATATGATTATAAGGGAATCAATTGCTAGTTGAACAACAAAATCATCATACAAATTAATGGAAAAAATAGATAAAGATAGGAATAGTAATATAATGAGTTACAAGAGATAGTTCGATGGGATAAAGGCTATGGAATCCAATTTATTATGAAATCAAGATCTTCCATAATGCAATTTTGAGCTGTGATAATGTATGATGAAGATAATTTTAACAAACAAATGCAAATCATATGGTTTTCACTGATAATACAATTGTTTTGTAAAGCCATAAGGAGAAGGCGTAAATAAACGCAAAAAAGAGAACTCAACAATATTACTAGATGAGGTTTTGGGTGCTTGAGAAGTTACTAATAAAAAAATAATTACATAACAGGATCTATCGAGTGCAAATAAGAAAAAATTTAGTTCTACATTAAAAGTTGAATATAAGATTAGCACTTTAATATACAATTAAAATAACTCATCTCTATAGGATTAAATTTTTTGGTTATTAGCATAAGTGTATATTAGGCTCAACTTAGGCACTCATCTAATCCAATTCTCATAACAAGTGGTGTATTAGGCTTGGCTTAAACTATTGGATTATGGATTGTCCACAAAAGTGTATATTACAGTTAAGCCCTCATTTATTCCAAGTCCATTATCAATGCCAACAGTTTATCTGTGATCAAGTGATTCATGCATTTGTTAGTTCTATTGAATTATGGTTGTTTCTACAATGATTTAACAAGAAGAACCATTTAAGCTTTGTTGAATAATTACAATGTAGCTCCCATAATTTGGCCATCCATAGTGAAGCAATTGGTATAATCTAAATGTGATGTAGAATATATGTGATGGAGCACATCGGCATTATTTATGTTAAACATGACACATGCTTTTGTTATTCCAGAATTTTAGAATAAAAAAAGTAATAAGCAACATAGATGAGATTCTCACTTGAAAAAAAAAATAAATATAAGGGAGAATGGATTGTCTTACATTGTAAGTAGAGTACAATATTGAAGTTTAAATATACAATTAATGTGACGTTTACAAAAAGTTTAAAATCTTAAGCGACGGAGCGTCTACATAAGTCTATATTGCGTCGAATATTAACATCCTATTTGGTACAAATCCCTCAACATGATCAACAATATGACATATTTGACATTAGTCATTGAGATGCTTATCAAAAAACACACAAATTAAGTTGTGTTCTATTATGCTTTTGCAATCGAGTGTTTTGATAAGGGGAGTTTTCACCAAAAATGAAATGCTAGAAAATGCACCAAGTTATAGAAGATAATACATAACCTAGAACAAAGACCACACAAAGGGCGCTTGTTGAGATAATTTTAAGTGCATTAAATTGTTTAAAGAAAGTAATGACAAATGCCAAGATATAACTTCTAGAGATCAAGTTAAGCAGATCAGAAGAGAGGTAATTTGAAAGTAAACATCAAGTATCACAAAGTGTACAAAAATTTCAATCAAATACCCTATACTAGTTGCTAAGTTTTGGAAAAAAAAAAGTCATTGTTTGAAAAGTTGAGGGTGACAAATTAAAGATGTCAAAATGCATATTTATTAAAACAAGGAATTGATCAACAACGAGACTCCATAAATCCTAGTCCAAAAAGTTTGGATAACACTAACAATTATAATGACTCCGTTCAGCATTTAATCATTTAGGAATTTTTCAAGACTCAGAATTTGTTAGCAAATATTAAAAGACTGAATTAATTTTGGGAACAATTTATGTTCTCCTAATTCTTTTAATTATCGTAATAGAAATCCGGTCCCATAATGTTATGCCACCTTCTACGAATGGCACACCGATTGTGCCGAAATGAACGATACCTCAAGAATTAGACCAAACAGTCAACTTCACGCATAAGGATGTAACCATATTCATAATAGTACCACGAATAAAAATGAAGGAATGAGCAAAGAAGACCTGCTTAAACCAACAACAGGACATTAAGAAAACCGCTTGAGTGCTAACTTCGATTCAGGTTTATAACATGAATAAAGAAATTAACGACCACAATGTGATATACAAAAAAGGATTTGACGCTGCATGAAGCAAACCTTACGTGGCTCCGACAATGATGTTGTTGATGGGAATAAATATGAGTTTCACGAAGAATCCCACGAATCCCATCACTACGAACCCGATCGCCGTCCGCATAGCCACCTTTGAAAACTCTACACAGAAAGAAAAACAATCCAAGTCAAAATAAGCAACGTAAAGCAAACTAGATGCCATTCAACGGATCTAAGGATCCCGTTTGAACGATACCCTTCCGATCCGGCTTGTGGCATCTCTTGACAAGGCGGACGCTGTCCTTGGCGAATTCACGCAGAGGATCGACGACGGAATCTAGGGCATCCATGAGAGAGAAACAGAGAGTAATGGAAAGAAATATAGAGAGAGAGAGTTGACCGCAGTCCGTGAGAAATGGTTGAACGCCATTTGGCAATTTATAGCTGATAAATCTTTTTAATAAAAAAACAATATCTTTATTTGAATATATTTTTTTTAATTGATAAAAAACGGTTTTCGTTTCATATAAAAAAAATGGATTGGATAAAATATATCAATAAAAAAAAAAGAAATCAGTAATTTTTTAAAACTTTATGTATATCAATCTGTCTACCAATAAGCATGAATTGAATTTATAAGTCCAATTCATATTTCGTTTATATTGTGAAATTTTTATATTAATTAAAATAATTTAATTTATACCGAAATGAAATTTAGGAAATTCTTATCCTTTATTTTTAAAAATATAAATCTTAAAAAAGAATATAAATCTTGAATGCTATGATTCAATCAAATATGAATAACCCAAATCCCCAACAATTAACTCTATATTTTTTGTAAATTTAAATCTCTTTTGATCTTATTTTCAATTCATATAATTTAACAATCCAAAATATTAATAATATTATTTTAATATTATAAAATCTATGATATTATAAATAATTTATTTAGACTTTGATTTTGAGCCAATTATGATAATAATATTAATTTTTGAAATTATCATACAAAGTATTTTGTAATACATCTAAATTTTTCATATGAAAATTAATTTAACTCACTTCAACTATGACACCCAATTTTACATAAATACAATAATGTTATTATTATTTTTTTGCAATATTTTTTATTTTAATATATTGTTAAATCTGTGCTTGATAAAAAAAATAGAAATTCTACTTGTCTTTACAAATCCTTCTCAATGCCACCACCTCTACTATGATTTAAATTGGGTCATGTTTTGCTTGATTTTTTTATTATTTTATCATTTAGTTTTATCAAATATAAAATCATTTTTATCTTCTTAAAATTGTTTTTAAGTAGGTATTAATTTTTTGGTGTTCTAAAAATCATAAAATATTTAATAATTATACAAAATCCCAAAAATCATGATTTCATTCTTAATATTTTTATCTAAAAAAAATTATTATAATTTATAAAACTTAAAAAATTAAGAAGTTTTTAAGCATAATTAAATTTATGGTAATAATATTTGTAACCTTCAATATTAAATAAACATGTATATTAATCTACTCATAAAATAATATAATAATATTTTATAAAAAAACTTAGTGATATACAGCTTGAGATATTTATATTCTCTTAAAAATATTAACATATTTATAGGAGTATTATAATAATATTATTCGTGTTGTTAAAAAAAACTACAATAATAAAACTTTAAAAATAAAAAATAACATATTTTATTGAAATGATACTTGAATGCCATTGACAATATTGTAATATTTGAACTTAGAACATTATTTTATTGAAAAAATATCTAAGCAATTTCAAGACTATCACAATAATGAGGGTAATATCGTTATTAAAAAAACATTTATTTTCAAAAATCATACATTTGAATACCTTTTAAAAAGTTTTTATTGTATGAAGCATATTTACATATATTTGATTATTAAAATAATATTTAAATACCACAAAAAAAGCATATTTGACAACGAAATAGCACATTAATAAATCAACATTGCATACATATGTCAATATTTTAAAAAGAATACTTTAATCTCAAGATAATATTTAAATATTTTTATCGTATAACAACAATAAGAACATAAAAAGGATAATATTTTGCTAGAAAACAGCTTTTATAATTAAAATAAAAATTGAATACAAGAGGATTTTTACGTTGCTGATTTTTTTGCATACTTGGTCTATTGTATAAGTCTTGATTTGTTTCTAAAAACAAAAAAAAAAAAAATTAATGAAAAAAATATTTATAAAAAACTTTAAAAGATATATTTTATGTGAAAAAAAAGTAATGAAATACCACCTCATAGGAGATTTCTTTAGACACCAAACTAACATTTATTTCACCAATTTTAATACAACAACACATTCCCAAGTGTTACACTTACTATTTGAAACATTGGATTATGCACCTTATAGCTTAGCTTGTATGCAAAAGATACAGAAGAAATCCCCCAAATCCCAAATCAAATCATGTACTCACCAAATACATCAAGTCCCACAAGAAGAAATGTTATCCCTTGGAAGAGTAAGAAGTAGAAGTGAATGAGCTTAACAGACAACAAGCTTCTTCCTGCAGCTATAAGGAGTAGCAGAGCAACAGCAAGCTCTTCCTTGTATATCTTCTTCTCCTTCTTAGCAGTGGCAGAAGCCACACCCTTCTCCTTCACTTTGCCTTTCTCAATGGCCTTGTTTTCAGGTGCTCTTCTTCTGATTTCTGGAAAAGCATGGCTCTTTGAATCCCTGCCCATTAACAACTCCTCTTTCAGTGGCCGACCGGCTTTTTTCGTGACGACCCACTCGTGTGAGCTCCCCAGCTGGAGTAACCCAGAAAGCATTGCACTGAATTTGGTCATTGACATGGTGTTCTCAAACAGGAGATGTGGAAGGAGGAGGGAGAAAGATCCCGGAGCCATGCAGGTGTTGACGAAAGACATCGCCATAGGGAGGTAGCAGACGAGCCAGACTGGTAGCTCGGATCCGGGGACGAACATGGTCATGGGAAGGATGAAACCAATCAATGTGAAGGAGTGAAATGGAAGGATCAACTTTCGCAATAGAAAGAACAGGAATATAAGGTTTGCCTTCTTCCAGATTGATATCTGCTGGTGGATCACAAATGTTTATATGAAGAAGTTTGATTTCTTTAGGTACAACAGCTGAAGCAAAAGAAGAGAGAAATCAGACCTTTGAATTCATGACAGAAGGAAGACAGAAGCGAAAAAGGTTAATTGGACCAGAATGCCATCTATGTTGTTGTTTCTGGTATGTCTCATATGATTCTGGAGCCTCACAAGGTACCTGACAAGAGGGTTGAAGGACATATTTAAGCATAAAAGAAGCTAGTTTAGCATGTTAGGACATCAACAAAACAAAACAAAAGAAAAAATGAAGAAAAAAAGTTGGTCAATTCATGTCACCACAACCTCCATGTTTGAAGTTCACGAGCTTAGCTATCGATCCATTCAACCAATTTGATGTTCTACATTTGCATGACTTGAACCACCGACCATTTTTTCTCTTCTTCTCATTGTTTTCGCATCACTACGACCATTACATCAGCTTAAGAAGACAACCTATTTCTTGATTTGTGTCGCTTGGTACATTTTCCTTAGTTTTACTCTACTTTTTTCTCCTCTTTTTCATTTTTTTCACTGACCTTTTCACTGACCATAAGCTCAAGATGAGCTTAATAACACCTCAACCCCATCCTTGATTCATTCGTCCGACGATTTTTGACATCATACGTTTAAAAAACTCGAACCCACAACCTCCAAGTCGTATGACAACTTATTATAGTTCATTTAACTCCACTCTCAAAGAAGCATACAAAGAGAAGCAGATTACCCTGATGTCGTTCAGCAAGATGAAGTTCCATCCACTGAGATGGGCACGAACGGCGACATCCATATCCTCAACGGTGGTTCTTTCGAGCCAGCCTCCGCAGTCCTCCAATGCCTTGATTCTCCACACGCCCGCCGTTCCATTGAAGCCAAAAAAGTTGAGGCAAAACCCATTCACCTGCTGCTCCACTTCAAAATGGAAGCAAAGATTGATATACTGAAGTTGGGTCAACAGGTTCTGATTCTTATTCACAAAGCTCCACCTTGCCTGGACCAAACCAAGCTTAGGATTTCCCTGCACAGCAAAGCAAACTCGAGATAACAATACTTGAAGAGCACATGGAACGAAGATGAGGGTTTTGTTTGATACATTGAAGTAAGGAATTGTTTTCTTAAGGAAATCTGAACCAGGTTGGAAGTCGGCATCAAAGATTACAATAAACTCATAGTCCTTCACATAGTCGCAGCTCATGGCAGACTTGAGATTTCCAGCTTTGAATCCATTTCGGGTCAATCTATGTCTGTAGATTATATTTACACCTCTTTGGCTCCACTCGATGACCTCAGTTTGGATCAAATTTTGTATCTTCTCATCATCGGAGTCATCAAGAACTTGGATCAAAATCCTATCCTTTGGCCAATCGAGTCGGCAGGAAGCAGAAATAGATTGCTCGTATACCTGGACACAAATCATTTAAGCAAGCAAGATCCGAAAAAAGGTGTTGGGTTTTCATAAATTAGCTTCTTTTACCTCTTTTTCATTACACATTGGAATCTGAATCAGGACCATAGGAAAATCAGTGCCAACCCTGGACGAATCAAACTTGATTCTGGGTTTGAGTCTCCACAGCTTGATCCAACCACATCCAAGACATAGGATCAACCTATCCAACGATTGCATCACAGAGAGAACAACACAGAGCTTTGTTAAAATCCGGATCGCGGGCAAAATGTGGTCGATTCGGAAAGAGATCCATGAAAGATAGACAGAATGCATCCTTCCCTCGTCCCCCACTTTTGACTTAGGGTTTTGGAAATACCATCCTTTCCAATAGGCAAATGCTTCTAAGGTGAGTAACAAGAAGGAGAGCATAAGGAACCCAAGAATGAGCCTGAGGAAACTTCCTTTGGGGATCGAAGACCTTATGGATTGCTTGGCATTCCAATTCTCCTCCTCAGGCAACGGGAGCTCCGAAGAGAGAGAGTTCTCCACCTTGACGAACAAGTGGCTGGACTTATCCATCGTTGTGTCCTCAACAAGCAAGGATGCACTACTAGCTTCATTTTAAACTGCAACTTCGAATCAAACATAGAACATTCCGAGAACTAAAGTTAAAAACGTCGGCCCGTCGCCTGTTTGGAGGGGTGGAGCAAGAAGTGCAGTCAGAGTTTTCTTATTCTCACCTACTAAAGCTGGCAAATTATGAGGCAGCACCGTAAAAATTATGTTTTGGTCTTTTGAATTAAATTTTCAATTAATTTTTGTGCATCACTTTAAAAACTATTTTTTACATTTTGGCCTTTTGAATAATTTTTTATAAAAAATTATTTTATTGAAATATTTTTTCTGATAAAATCTCATATTTAAACCTCTTTTCCTCGATTAATTATACCATATTGATATTCTTTTTTGATTTTATTACAAAAAAAATAAACATTTTGAGAACCTATGATTGTTTGTTTTACAAATAAAATCACATATCTGCCGAGCATATCGTAAAATAATTTTTTAATAAAAATAAATGAATAGAACAAAAAAAGTATCATTCTAAATTAATATTAAAATCAAGATTACAGTTTTATTGAAAATTAAAAAAAAAAAGTTATCTTCATTGTTTTATAATATAACTAATTTTATTAAATTTATATTTAATTATAACTTAATCTATAATCCCTTATCTTTAATCCTTCACTTTTTGTCTTCTTAGTTTATTTTAAAAAGTCTTCAAAATGATTTGTTATTTATAAATATTCAAAAGTATTTTAATGATTTTTTAAAAATATGTTGTCAAGAAAAAACTTTTTTATTGTCTCAATTAAAAAAAATTCAAAGTCAACTTTGTTTTTAAACTGTATGTCACATCTAATTAAGATTTAAAAATAATATTTTTAAAACTTAATTTTATTAATTCATTTAAAATTTAATAATGGTTATACTAAACTGCTAAATTGTGAATAAAGTTGAATAAAATTGTCTGTTTTTATTCATATAATTTTTTAACCTTATTTTTTTTAAAATATTTTTTCTAAATTCTCGAACACTTGGGCTTCAAATTGTAATTTTTTAAAAATATTTTTATATAAAATTATTTTTAGCCACATTATTCTTTTTGAAAAATTTTTAATTATTGTTTTTAAAATATTAAGCAATTATTATCTATTTTTATCTTATAAACAACATTTTGAAACCTAGGGTATCCTTTGTGCATCTTTTTAGATATTCTTTTCATAAAAATGTTGCACAACGACAATCTGATATATGTCTAACGGTTTTATAAAATATACTTTTAAAATAATGAAAAATAATATTAAAAAAATATAAAATAATCTTAAAATTTAAAATTAATCTTTAATAATTTAATACGGAATAATAATTACAATAAGAAAAGATTCATACTAAAGATGCCAAGTTTTGGGTGAAATCGTAGATTATTGCCTCTAAAATAATTTATGCTTTACTAGTTTTTCATTTTAATTTTTAAAAATATTTTTATTTAAAAAAAAAAACATAAATTTTACCAAACAATTTTTCATAAAAAATTAATTTTTACTCATATGAACCATTTTTAATTATTTTTTAAAAAATTCAAAAGAACTTCTTAAGATCGTATTTATTATGTGTTCAACAAATATTTATTATCAAATTTTATTTATATATATATAACTATTTTTTAAGAAAACTTCCTTTAAACTTTATTTTTAAATTTGCCAACTGTCATGAAAACAAAAACCTAGATTTGATGCATATTGAATAATAATAATAATTAAATAGATATTTAATCATTGAAAATATTTCAAATGTATATTGGAAGAACAAACGATGAATATGATATAAGTTTGTTTCATTCATAATAAATAGTTTTTTTTAAATGGAAAATTAAAAAAAATTATACATGAATTTGCGTGAAAATTATGTAAATATTATTAGACATATTTATATTTGAAACAATTATGTCAAAATTAAAATATGAAAATAAAATAAAACTAAAAAATAATATAATATTTTTAAATCTAATTTTTTGTAAAATTAATTTTAAAAGAGTTGGATGTTTGTTTATTTTTGTTTTGAAGTATATTTTTTGAGTAAAAAACATAATTTAATGATTTTATAGTGTAGTATTAGTATTATGCTACTTAAATTTATTAAGCATTTAATTTAAAATTAATTTCAAATAAAATTATTAAAATTTCTAAATTTTCATAAAAAAATTACATTAAGACCTTGCTCAAATTTTAACTAGACTAAATATTGCTCTAGTCGACACTAAAATTAGATCAAAATAATATTTAAGTCATAGTAATAACAAGAAAATATCCATAAATTTTACATAACATTGAGGTCCATTAAATTAACTTTTAATTAAATGTCTTCTTAATATTCATTATTGTAATTTTTCAACTCAATATTTTTTCTTAATAATTTTCTTATATTCATCTTTGAAAATAAAATGATTAAAACGTGATATTTTCAAAATCTTGTCATTAATGAATTAAATATGATTTTCACCACTAATTGAAACTTATTAATTTCATGCTTTCGAGTTAAAAATATCAACAATTTTTTTAAAATAAAAAATGAGAAAAGTGAAATTGGTTTTGTACATGATAACTTAAATTATAATAAATTTAAACTTAACATTTCTAAGAAAAATATAAAGTTAATTTACAATTTCAATCAAAATTATATTACTCAATTTAAAAAATATCAGATAAAAAGAAGAAAATTTTGCATATCGTCACTACTTTCCCTTTTAAGAAATGGAAAGTTTGATCTTCTTTAGACTATAATTTTTATTTTATAATTTTGAATCATTTTTCACTAAAGCTTTTAGTAAATTAATTTTTTAGATAATTTATATTTTAAAATTATTGTAATTTCAATAACACAAATTAAATTAAGAAATAAATGCAATGTTAATTTTTATTTATTGCCATATCATAAGCAAGAATTAAATAGAAAATAATAAATGCAAAAAATCCAATAAATTCTTATCTTTCATTTAAAAAATCATAGGCATTTTTTATTTTTAATTTAACCATAGCATATTGCTATTATAGACAAAAAATATTCACAATAAAAAAAAAACAGAAATACTTGATATATGATAATTGAGCTAAAATAAACTATTTTAGCCTTCTTTTCTGAGTTGGATGATCTAAATAGAAAATATTTAAATAATTATATTAATTATTTTTCTTGTTTTGAAATATCTCTTTCAATTACAAAATCACCAACAAGAGAGGTTTAGATTTCGTAAATGATGTAAATTATCTTAAAAATAAAAAAAACAAAAAGGGTATGATAACAACGTCCTTAAAAGTTGCTTATTTAAAATTTTAAAAAATATCAACATTATGCTAAATAAATTTCATAATTTATTATTTTTAAAATTTTAGTTGAAGTTAAAAAATGGTAGTTGAAATACTTCAATCAAAAGTTGGTTTCTCTTGTTTTTTTAAGAGTTATTGCCAATGATTTTGTTTTGTAGATGTTTTATATGATATAATGATTTAAGAAATAAAAATCTTATTCTTAATTAATTTTATATTTCATTTAATTTTAAAAAATTAGTTAAGACTTGTGAATTATAGTTAGATTCTCGAATCAAATTATGATTAAGTCTTTAAAGCATTAGAATATCGTATACACCTCGCAATATCTTAAAAAAGATGACAATAATGGTGCACAAAAGCAAAACTAGCAAATATTTTGAAGCAAATAAGAAATATTATCGGGTCTCATAAATGACATGTTAATGCCTAATAATGGCTTAAAACTTTCAAATATTATTTAGAGATTTTTTAAGATTTTAATGTTGATTTAAGTTCTAATTAAGCTAAAACTATTTCTAAAAAGTTATGTTTAAAGCCATCCTTTCAATATAATTTATATTATTTCAAAATATATTTTATATTTTTCTCTTAAATTGTATAACAAACGTACCATAAAATACAAATTAAGATTGAGCCTCTTTCTTTTCTATAAAGATATGTAGTCATTTTTAATGCATTTTATGATGATTTTAAAGAATTTAAGGAGTTTTCTTTTTGTTGGAGTGAGTTTTGGGGAGTGCTAATTTTGTTTTTTTCGTTCAAATTGGTTGTATTTTTCTTATGAACTTTAAATAAAATATTTAAAATGAAAAAAATTTTATGAACTTTAAAAGATATTTAAGATCTTAATGATTTTATTCTTAATTCTTTTTATGTTATCTTTTTTTTATAATGATATTATCTAAAATCTTTAAATTTCTCTTATTAATTTTTTTATAGCATTTATTTTTAAAGAGGTTTTTTCATGAATTTTTTTTCCTTTTTATGATACATTGAAGACAATTTAGACTCGTGTCATAAAAATGTTTTTGTAACCTATTTAGTACCAAGATTTCTCTCTCATAATTGATTTTGCTCGATAACATAGTTCTTTGCAAGTAGTTGCTCATCTTTATAAAGTAGTTTATTTCATGACGACATGCTTATTTTTTTTTTCCCTTAATCCTTACCTTATAACCCTTTCTCTCTTCTCAATCTAAGTTCTTCGCATGAAGACTTGAAAACAAGGTCCAAGGAGCATCGACCCATGATCCACATAATTAGAGTCAATGCCCTTCATATTTGATATTTATTATTTTTTTACTCTCTTTTTAATTTTTAGTATGTACAACTATGTCAATCATATGACACAATGAATAAATTAAATTATAAATTAAAACATTTGTCAATTGACATAATATTCATGTAGATAACACCATCCATATTATATTTATTTATAGAAATATATTAAAGATAATCAAGATATTAATCCATTATGATAGACATTCAACAATATACAATTCTCAATATTCTGCATCAATTTTATAGTGAGTGCAAAATATTTGAAAATCATAAATAAATAAATAAATATAAGATAACTATTAGTTTAACAATCAAATCTAAAATATTTAATATATATATATATATGATTTAAATAAATATGTTGAACAAATATGAATAACAATACATCATGCTTGATAATTGTATTATTTTTTGGTGAAATTATTTATTAAAAGATCTAATTTCTAAATCAATCATAACTACATACCTTTATATCACATCATAATTATCAATGCACTCTATGATGTTAAATCATGTCAATATAAGTTTGAATTGAGGTGTGCATGATTGCATAAATAAATAGCTCTATATTATTTTGTTAAGTTGATAACTTTTAGCTTCAATTTATTATTTTTATAAATATTTTTATTTATAACATTATTTTCTTAATTTATTTGTTTATATATTAGATGATATACTTGCATATTATATATATATGCAATTATATTTGTTAGACCATCTAATATAATTCAATTAAATTATTGATCAACTATGATTTAGGACAATCTAATGTCCACATTCAATATCATAAGAAAACAACAAATGTTTTGTTTTGGTTCAAACAACTAACTAGCTTAGTTTGAGCCTACACATGAGTGGTTTGATGACACTTAATGCTAATGCGATTGGCTAGTTTGATAGCGGGTGTTATCATCGACGGGTCAAAACATATTGTAGAGAAGAATGATGTTTTGTCTCATAAATTATCAATTATAATTCAACGACAATAAACAACTATAATAACTCAACATCTTAAGTTTTATAGGATCAACTTAATATCATTGTTCTGACACAACTTGGTATTAATCATTCCTTGATATCAATATTACATGCTTACAAAAATTCCATTATCCCAATAGTCGATGTAAGCAATAGTGACAAAATTTGTTATACATCATTTTCTTTAATTAAAATTTTAAAAAGATAATGTTTTGAAAAATTTTCATAAATTTTATAAAATGCAATAAAACATGTCAATAAACATCACACCTAAAAGCACTTGTAATATTTATAGAATATTGAAGAGAATCAAAGGAAAACAATGAAGATATATCAACCTCCACCCTTCAAATAAGATAAAGAACTCATTTCCGAGTTTCATATCATTTGTATGTGGACTAACAACATTCATCTTATTAGAACTAAACATTTAAATTACATTTTGTGCAGTTTGAAGAAAAAAAAAATATAAAACAAAAGAAACAAAAACAAATTAATGAGAAGTCTTAATTTTTCTCTTTCTGATGAGCTTCTTCATCAAATGATGTCTTCTTAGTTCCTTTTCTCTTTTGTCGATACTTCGCATATGAATACCACACTCCACCCGCCGTGTTAATGACCAGTCCGATCACATTGAGAAGGTGCACTTCGACGCCACCCAACAAGACAAATCCGAGCGTCTAAGACACATAAAGGCAGATCTTGTAAAGACAACAATCAACAATGGCTAACTCAGGTGCTTGATTCATATACGTGACACATTTGACCCATTAGAACCATTGAGTACAGAATTGAGGTTTGAAGCTTACTGTGGAGCCAACTCCTTTGAGAACTCCAACAATGGTGGTTGTGAGAGCAGAGTTAACAATGGTGCAGAAGAACATGGTGAAGTTCAAAAGAATGCCCATAACTAGGGAGAGAACAAACACTACAAAGAATGTAAACGAATGTGCCTGCATCAAGAGAATTCAAGTCACATTATAAGAATATCAAATCCAATGATGGAGACTCATTTTTTCAAAAGAAATAAATTTAATCAATTAGATTTATAAATTAACAATCTATATAAGAATCTTCTAAAATTTAACTTTAATATATTGTCTATGACTTTATGAACCCAATTGATTAAAATTTTTCTTTTAATTTTAAATTCAAGGAATCATGTAACATCTTCCATGATCAATAAAAGTTTTAAGAATAACAATAACAACAAAAGATAATTTGCAATGGAATTATCAAGAACAAAGGAAGTTTTACAAATGACCATTGTAATAATCTCTTGGAATTTTTTTTAGGTTTGTCTTTGTTGAATACCCTCATATCAATTGATAGATAAAATTTTTTAGTTGTTGAGTAGTGGATTCTAAAATGAATAAGTAAACCTATGTAGAAAGGATAAAATTAGAAATGAGTGTTTTCAAGAGAAAGCTACATAACACCAATTTAGCACAAGTTTAAAAATAATAAACTTAATTGTATGCTAGTTAATCTACTATTATAAGTGTAAATTATTGAACTTTTTCGTATGACTAAAGGTTTTAGAACAAAGAAAAAAAAATGAAAAATAAGGATTGAAAAGAAATTCACATTATGGGTATTAAGGATTAAAAAGATGTTTTATTAAAGAATTTTTGCTATGCAATTCTTATCATCCCATGGATGTCTAGTAACTACGACAAATGGCAAATATGATAGAAGCACTTGACCCAAAAGAAATAATACCCACAACCTACCCAAACCACCACCCAACCATAGAACATGCAATATAAACAATAGAACATCTAAAAGGCCAAATAAGGATAGGTGTTTAAGACCATTTATTCTTTCTTTTGCTGGTTGGGTTTTTTTTTTTTTTTTTTGAAAAATCAAAGTTTTTTCACCAAAAAAACCCAGTTGGGTAGTTATCAATTTTTCTTGCAAAACTGAAAAGTAATGCATGTTCAAAAAGGTCGAGTAAGAATTGACCAAAGTTCAGATGGAGGATACCAGACCTGAGAAATATTCTCCAGTTATGTCAAGAAGCATTATTGGTATATAAAAAAACGCAAGAATCAACCATTTTTAAAGAATTTCTTATAGATTTATTACATAGAACTACAAAAACAACAATAAGAAGCCTTAGCCCCATAAGTGGATATGCTCAATGAATATATCAAGTATCAACTTAATTCTAAGCATAAGAAGCCTCTTTTTTCTTTTGCCAAAACAATTTTATGCTTAAAGAGTCCATATACAGACATAAGAAAAGAGCATTTATAAAGTAAACTGATTTGATGCCAAACTACCATAACGCCTATTTAAAGACAACTACAAGCTTGTGAGGTAACAACTGAAGTCAGAAGCTAACAACAGAATCTTAGATTTAACAATTCAGGAGCATCTTGCTTGTGTCAAGAAAATTAAGTAAAATTAACAAAATTGTGAACTAACCTTTTCAAGAAGTAAAGACAATGACTCTGGAAACTCTCCAGTGGCTACAATGAGAAAAAGGAGGAATGGAAGTGACAAAATTGCATTATAAAACATTATCTCAACTGAAGAAAGGCCATCCTCTGCACCAGACTTCTCAACAAGCACCAAATACATAGTCTAAATGAAAATTTAACAGTCAGTTTCACACTTGAGGTTGCCAGAAAATAAAAAATAGTATAAGAAGAAGAAGGAAAATGGTGTAACCTGGAAGAAAACAGAAGTAAGAGCCATGGTGTACCCAAATAGGTCAAAAGAAAAGTCGCCCAACGCTGCAATGATGACACCCAGTGCAGTTAACAATACTGAAAGAGATACCTGAAAGACAAATAAAAGAGTTAAACACCTAGAAAAAAAAAAAAAAAAAAAGGATAAGTAAAAGAGAAAATCCTATTCTTGTTTAAACAAAAGCACACTTTTATGAATTCACAATCATAGGGAAAAAAGAAGACTGTCCAGTTATTTGAGACCATATTGGTATGGTTTCATACAACAAAAATAACATTGGAGCAGCACAAGACTACTAAATTACATTAGTTTGGATCTCAATACATTGAAGCTTCATGGTTCAACAACACGATCTCAATGATACACAAAATTAATTGTATTTGAAATGTGACAGTTTATTAAAATGAGTTCGATGATAAGATCATGAATAATTATTTCAAGTTTATATGATAAAATAAAATAATATAAAATATATAAAATGCTATTTCAAAGCCATTATACGAGTTTATTAATAGAAAGATTAAAACTATTTTTGTCTAAAAACATCAGTGTTTTGCTTTCTCAATTTGTTTTTCAAATACCATGATGTAGTACAAAAGCATAAAATAAATATAAAATAGTATTTTAAAAATTAAATTTAAAGTAAAATAATAAAAATACTGTGGTTAAGTATGAAAAATTAATTTGGATGAAACAAGATAATTATTCCAATTGAAATTTGTCCTATTAAATTCCTTTTAGTGGTCATAAAGAACTTCTATCATTGACCTAGACTCAAAAGAATTGACAAATAGAATACATTTTTGTTGCATGAAGAGATACACAGGTGAAGATTTTAGAATTATCTCCACAATTTGCTACATGTTTGAAATAGGCAAGTTTTGATCTTCCTTGGAAAGACCCCAAGAACTCTATTAATATGAAGCTAACAGATCATCTTCAGCCTTTGAAGTGATTAGTAAGCATAAATCTAAGCAAGAAGTTCTCTTCCTCTATTTGACTAACAATAGGAAGACAAATAAAGAAAAGTAACTCTGATACAAAGAATTTTTATTTCTTATGATTTCCAAAAGACAATCAGCAGAAATCTGCATGAACCACCTTGAAGTATTAAAAGATGGGAATCCCAGAACATGGGAACAAGATGACTTGGTTGAAACACAAGCTTCTTGATTAAGCAAAGAAAGTTTCAAGAAGCTTCTGGCAATGGTGTCTCTATATGTCTTAAAGATTTAAAGTTAAGATGTCATATGATCCTACAAATCATCTTTCGGAATTCATTCATGAATGTTTTACATATTGCAATGATTTGATGTAAATGTAAAATAATTGAAATAGTGGTATGTTGAGAGCACTTCCTAAAAAGACCAATTTCATCTAACATCAATTTATATATAATAATTGAGTCAATATATATATATATATATATATTTTCATCTTCTCTTATCATATTCTTATCTTTCTCTTCTTTTTTCTATGTATTCTTGATCTTGTTTTCTTTGCTCTTAGTTTTAATCTTCTTCTTTTCTCTCTCTTTCCTATTCTTAATCTTCTTATTTATAATAAGATAAGAAGAAACAGAATAAATGTATAAATATATATCCATATTATGCATATATATTGCACATGTAAAGATCAATTTAAAAAAAATTCTGAGTAAATTGCCTATCCATAGTGTACGCAGCAATTGGTGTGCCCAAAATTTTCAAATTTAACTCATTTTTCACTAAGAAGAAGATTTTTGGGGAAGTAAATTGATGGATTATTCCTAAAGTGTAATAAAATTTATTAAATAAGTGAGTAATTTTTGCCATGCTGTTTAAGCCATTCAACAAAAAACATCTATACCAATGCTTTAAGGAACCATAGGGACCTAATTGGAAAGCAATAAAAATTTGTGAAGAACTTCCACCATTTTTTTGCACTTCATTGGTACATTAGTTGCAAAACACCCTTAACTTCGTGATAGTCCATAGACAGAAAAAACTTCTTGCCAAGCATAACATGTAATAATATCAGCAGCCCAAATGCTGAAAAGATCAAGGAATTGTATTGTAAAGTCAGAGCCCTTATTATCATTACATACGATGAGCATTTTAACAGTTTTCAACTCAAAGGCATTTCAAGAAGTTGATTTCTTAGAACTTTGCATGTACGAAATCATGGAAATGAATTATCACTACATAGCCGACCTGAATTGGCGGTCTTCCCTTCCCAGAGAAAAATCCAGCCACCAGAACAGCAAGGGGTGTGAGCCTCTTCAATGCAATATACATGGGAATATTCACGCCTTTTAGACTAGCCAATGCAAAAGCAACATTTGCATTGTAGAATAAAGAAATAGGGAGAAGTTTCTTTGCTGTAGCAAGATTCATACTTGAAACTTTAGTAAATCCTAAGGCACGTCCTAAATGTATGAGAAGGCCAGTGGCCAGTTGCTGCAGAACATTGGGGAATAAAAGCAATGTCTTAGTTGCATTATGGATTAAAAAAATAAGTATGATTTGGGCAAGCCTTTCTACCTGTATTGTCAAAAGCATCATTGAGTAGGAATACTTCATGAGAATTGCCTTGTTGATAAAAACCATGGCCATGGAAACTACACCGTATGAAATAGCAGCCAGTAAACTGCAGTATGCATGATAAAAAGAACAAAAATGATTACGCAAGACTTAACATCCTGAGCTTTGATCTAAGAGTATGCAGCAATAGAAATTAGGGTTAAAAAAGGATAATTGTTTGCAAGCAACTCCAGGCTGGCTTGTTAGAATGCATTAATTGTTTTTTAGACAATTGAATGAGCTGAATTGGAACAGGTATTTTAAGCTAAAGTCCTTAGAGAGCCCAATATGAACAATGCCTAATTCATTCATGTTCAGATAGCTAAAAGATCACTTATTATTTGTATTATCATTATTTTATTATTGTTAACAAAGTAACTAATTTTAATACTACTAAAATTAATCATTTTTATAAACATATGATAGAGATGACAGAGGTGAAGAAGTTGTGCTGCTCAGGAGACAAAGATAACACGTTTGTCGATTTGTTTGATGAAATTATTAAGGGTAGTGCCTGCCTAGATTTTAGTTTTAGGTTTTACTTAATTAGTTTAGTTTATTTTCATGGTAGATACACATATTTATTTATTTTCATGTATTAGATTCATTATTTAATATGTTTATTCAAAGGGAGAATTGTGGTGCACCATAGGTTCACAATTTGGATTTATGTATTACATTGCTGATTGACTTGACGGCCAATCCTTTTTAAGGAAGAATGGATTAGGGAGTCATCAGAATAAGGAGACCGAGCATGTTCCCAAGAGTTAATCAAACTAACAAGACTGAGCTCCTATAACTGAACTTTTAATTGGAAGACACCAATGGACGTATAATCGATTAGAGGCGAGCGTCCAACATACCCAATTCATCCTTTTGACTATTGCTACTTTGTTTGGTTCGTGAATTGTGGAGATATCTTCTTGTTGCCTTTATAAATAAAATATAGGGCTTATGAACCTTTCATACTTTTGGTTTATAAACATTTTTGCATTGCCTCCTTCGGGTGTTGTAGATCTAAAGCTTGATGTTTTTTTTTCATGTGATACTCACAAAAGTCCTTAGGAAGGTTCAAAAATAATGTTTATCTTTTTCTATCTCTAATACTTGTGAGTGATTTCCTCTTAGATTTTTGAAATCTTATAGCAAGTTTTCTATGTAACTCTCAAAACCTTTCACGTGTGCACAAACAATTTCTTCGATGTTTGATTCATGAGCGCTTGAATTGCAATGTTTGATGAATTTCAAATTGAACTCCAATCCCAATGCAAACTTCTAAGGTTTTAGATAGTTCCTTGATTTAATTAAACAAATTTGATCAAGTTGACAATGACAACTAAATTTATCGTACAAACTCTTGGTAAAGTTATGAACTTCTTCATAACTCTCAATTCATTCTATTTTACTTTAATTGATTAATTATTAATCTCCACATCTAATATTTGAAAACTATATATAGTCATAATAAGCATGGCAAACAAGACAATTAACGTGCCTTCTGACATCAATATGCTTGGTTGATGCACGCCATTGAAATTAATTGAAAGGCATATATTGCTGAGGTTACCACATCAATTTTGATTCCACATTCTCCATCTTGTGACCATCCAATTTGGAATGGAAAAGAGAATTTTTGCTTGCAAGTAAAAGATAGCATTTAGGCAAGGTACCTATAGAGGAAGGTATTGACCTATTCAAGTAATTTTGCCACCGATAATTTTGGTTTGTCTAGTTAGAGGCTTTGATGCTCGGTTTTCTACTCATGTCTTGGAAGGAGGATTGAGTTGCCATTTTAGATTAGCAGTTCGATACATTTTCATGTGTTATATAGCTAGACCCACCTCAAATGTCAAAATCAAATGGTTGATCTTCCTTTGCTTCTCCTTATTTCTTGAAATATGATATGCAATGGAAGGCTCCATGCTTTATATGACCTTACTTAGTTACTATAGTAGAAAGTGGACAACAGTTTCTTTGTCCTAGTTTAATCCTTTTTGATTTAAAGTTGTAAGCAAGACCTATGCCCAAACAATGAAATTTAGAAAAATGCACTTCAAAAGCCATAAGTTCTGCCGTTTGATAAGGCAAAACAATCCAACAAAAGCTATCAACTTTACCTTGTTATTAAGGGTCAATTTTGAGCTATTGGATTTCTAAATTAAAAGCTAATAGCTTAGATTAATTTGGTTGGACATAAAACCACACTATTCAAGCCATCCCAAATTTTTGTGCTTCTATTGATTTCCTCACCTTGCTCCTTCCACTTTTGCTCTTTGGTCCACTTCTCTGATTATATCCGCCGCTACACAAGTGTTGCTCTGTCCTCTTGGTTTCAACCCTCATCACCTTTCTTCCCCAATGCACCAAAGAATTCCACCATCCATGTTTTTGGGCATATCAACATAATAGTTATATTTCTCACTTCTTCTTGATGGCTTTGCCAAATCATATTTTAGATTTCCATCTCATGATCCTTGAATGTTTCAAACACTTTTGGCTCTGATTCAGCTACATGCAAGTTAACGTGTTGCTTGTGAAGGATTTTGGATTTCATTTTCTCATTTCTTGCATGCAACTTAAAATATAATAGTTTCAGTGGAGCTCTTTTTAATTATTTTGCATGCAAAGGAAAAAACCAAAAAAAAAAGCAGTCAAACTCAGGCCATATTCAAGTTAACCTTCACTAACAAATTGGAGATCTAACAACAATGCAATGAACATTACGAGCCCAGCATGACTACTTTACCATTAGAAAAATTCAAGCAAAATTACACCCTTGTTCTCTCATGGTATCGCAATCTCACCTCAAGTTTAGGTGTCTAATCTTATACGTTGATGATCACAAACCTCCCAAGATAACACTACAAGGGTGTGGATGCAAGGATGAAGAAGAGACTTCAATCAAACCTATTCAATTAAAAGCAAAAAGCAGACACTTCTTTTCTCAAGTCAACAACCATGCAAATCTAACACAGAACAAATGCTTCAGTAAAAGCATAAAGCCCTTTTCGTTCTTTTAAAATCAGTTTACACCACATAGCTTCTGAATCCTTCAATCCACAAAAAAAGAAAGACAAATAATGATCGAAATAGTTAGGGAAGCAGCAAAAAATTGCTGAATTACCTAATTAACTGGCTCGGTTCAACCTCTCCGATACTGTCCATGATAAAGGGAATAAAAAGCAAGCTTGGTATAAATGGAAAAAGGTTCGCGATTACATGCCCAGATCGAAGCAGGGATGGGGGAGGAGTACAGAGGAAGCGAAAACCCGGGACTCTTCCCTCTCTCGAGGAGTAGAAGAAAAATAAAAAACAAGCAAGCTTCGAAGATCCTTTGAATCGAATTAGGATTAGGGTTGAGCGGATACCAACGCCATGTGGGCGAGAAAGATACGACGACGAAGAAACAGCTGGCGTCGGCCATCACTTTCGGATCCGGCTGTTCGTCAGCCAGTCCATGAATGGTAACTTTATTATATAATGTTTATTAGTAGTTATTTAATAATCATTTACAATTAAGGCCGCAGTTTTAATATCAGTATATAATAATAATAATAATAATCATAATATATATATTTATATATAATATATGAAGAAATTAACATTATCATTCTCTCGACATTTTTTTTACTCTATTATTTAAAATATCAAAATATTAATTATTTAATCGGTTGACCCAAACCGCAATCGGCTAAATTCACTTCCCGCCGGCCACAGATGTGGAGCGCTGCTCGAATGGCGATCTCTAAGGGGCATCGTCAGCGGTGGATACATGGTCGGGACAGCGTCCTTTGCCCGCTCAATAACTGCAATCCCTGCCTCCTCTACGATAACGCATAATGTTTGTTTGGGTTTAGGGTTTAAGGTTTTAGTCGTGTTTCAGGTTTCAATTGGAATGTTGCTGCTAACGCTTTTCCATTGTTGTTCCTTTAGGGTTTTCCACAGTTCGATTTGAGGAGCTAAGGATGAAACAACAGATGGTTTGGGAGCTGTATCGTTGTTCTGTGGAGTTTGGCTACTTTACTTCAGGATTTAATGTGCTTCTACTTGACGCTGCATTGTGAATTTCCTTCGTTCATGATGAAACTGGTTACTAATTCGATGCAGATTCAGAAAAGCGATGTCATGCGGCACATCAAAGGGTTTCTACACTTATGGAAGTCAAGCAGGTGAAGGTTTGATTCGACTAAAGTTGCTGACAGGCAATAGCATATCGACACCAAATCTTGTTATGGGTAAGTGTCATGTTTATGTTTGAAAGTGTTTTTCACTTGTTACTGTTCACCTTGATTGTTACATTCATATTATGCAAGAAAAATGTTTACAAACTCCCATTTAAAGATCTAATGTTACAATTCTTATAACACAAATTAGGTTTTTCTGCTTTTTGAGCTTGTAAGTTTGGATATATAATGCTTAAATTTTTGGTCATGGTGTTTGTTGGTGTATATTGCTTGCTTTAGATCAATTCCTTTGTGCCTTAAACTCATTCAATCTTGTCATGCACTCAATTCATACCTTTGGTTTTTATTCTCAAGAATTAGATGCCTTCAATTTAAAGCTACATTAGTGTAGTGGTATCGAGCTTAGCACTTATTTATTTGATTTATTTAGTGATTTGAACTCTATTCAAAATGTTCATACCAAATTCATTATGTGATTCAACCTTTGATCCTTATTCATACCAAAATTTTCAATGATTCTACCTCTTTGTGCCCCTTCCCCTTGTGTGGAGTGGTTGACCTCAAGCTCCAATTATGGTGAGTCCTTGGCCATAATAGGAGATGTGCCCGCAATACCTTTTTTGCCAATCTTTTGCAATAATGTTAGATGCTTTGGATTTTGGTGAAGGATTTTTTAATGTCTTGTCTACCAGTTCATCCTCTTTAGAACAAAACTACTTCCTAAATATGCCATCAAACAAATAATGTTTTCTTAGGTGAAAGGAAGCATGTTGTTGAAGCAAGAATTGAAATATTAAAGAATAATAACAAAATGTCTTAAATCTAATGTTCAAAATACAAAAGGAATATAAACCAACATAGACAAATGTCTAAACTAATTGTATAAGTTCTTTTATCTTTCAATACTTATTTTCTCAATAATCAATTCTTAACAATAATTTTTTTATGTCTATGCCTCATGGAAAATAACTATTATTTCTAATTAACATAAATGAGGAAGTGAAAAGTTAGGGAAATAGCGATGATTCAAAAGTGAATTGGCTAATTTTAATCTATCAATGAATATAGTAAAATGCAGGCTTCCACTTATTCGCTTTCTTTCTCTAAACACATTCTTATACTTGAGCATATTCTAAGCTCTTTTATGTGCTTGTACATCTCTCTCTCTTTCTTTCTCTCTCTCTCTCTCTCTCTCTCGTTCATTCTCTTCTTTTCTTAGAGATGTTGAATTCTAGCTTTGAAATAGTTATTTTATTTGAGAAAGGAAAAATATCATGCTTCTTTAGACCTTGTTTTCTAATTAATCTATTCTCTTTTTCCCTTGTCAAATTATGCATCAATAAGCAATAATCATGCAGTTGCTAACCCAAATGATTAAGCTCCTCTTTACTTAGAGTTTGTTTTTTCTTGAGTGATAATCGACTCCAAAACCTTGGTAACAACTCTCAAAGTGTTTATCAATTGAGCTAATTGGTTGTTCTTTTGTTTGGCTTGTATTATGTGAATAACTTTTAGATTCATTTTTTAATCAATAATTTTGTCTAAAGATCGAATCAAACACTCAAAATATTTAAATAATATTATATAATATGATAATTTGTTTAAACTAAATAATCTCAACTCATGTAACAATAAAGACAAGGGATTAGAAGTTGTCAAATCACTTATTTTTTTTTATTTGTGCAAAATTTGGATATACACATTATTAATGCAAAATTTATAAGCCAAAAGAATTATTAATGAAAAGTTTAAGCTATGTGCTATAAATTTTATATTTTTGAAGAAAAAACATCCATTGTGAAGTTAAATTTTGAATTTTCTTAATAAATGATTCTTTGAATGTATATAAATTTGACAACTTATGATGTAGTATAATAATATTATTTTAGTAGTTTTTATATATTTTATTATAAATTTTTTAAATAAATGATTTATTAGAATGTAATTAAATTTATAACTTGTGATGTAACATAATTTTATATAATTATTTTTTGAACTATACTCTTTTACTTCAAAAAATATTTATGTTTTATGATTAAGCATGATCTCAATGATTTTTTGTATTACTTAGCACATGATTTATTGATTATGTGATTCACTTATTTTATTATATGATATTATAAACAATAATTAAATAAAATAAATGAAACATAAAAATATTTAAAAATAGAAAAAAATTTCTATTAGGTTTGATAATAACATTTGGATTGACATATATTTATTTGGGCTACCATATCATGATTGATAATTAAAAATGAAAATTAAATTTTTGGAGACATTATCTTCAATACTAGGCCTAACAAATGTTATAAAAGAATATCAATATTTGGATCAGATATCTGTTTAGTGTATGTACTATGATCTCATTATATATATATATATATATATATATATATATATATATATATATATATATATATATATGATATTAGGTCTAATGAATGTTATTGTAGGGTATATATATTATACTTATAGCATTAGACTCAGTGAATATTATTATAGGATATTCATTTTTGGATCAGATTTTTGTTTAGTGTTATTTGGATATATTGGATGAATGTCAGCTAAAGGTCATATATTTATTGGTATTATTATTAGATTAATGAGGATAATAATTAAAAAAGAATTGAATCTTATAATTACATAAAATATTGAAATTAAAATAAATACAAAACTAGTATTTTCTTGCTTACTTTTGACACATATGGTATATGATATGATTTCAATTTTATATATGTGATTTATCATTATAATTTACTATATAATTTTTTTATTCATCATATTTGTATGATTATTTCAATATTTTTTTATATTTGGTTATTTTATTAGATTCATCTATTAAAATATATAAATCTCATTAGTTCTTATATTATAAGTCATGCATCTGTTGTATTAAGATTTGTGGATTTTGATATCACAAGAGAGAACCACACTCCTATAATGTGAGAATGGGTAGTATTTAGTATATGTTGGGTAATGTGGATTATAATGAAATACTAGTTTAAAATTTTGAATATATTTTTATACAATTTGTATTTGAATTATATTGATAATTGTTTATGTGATTTTATTTTACTTAATATTGAGGATTTTGTCACACCGTTAAGTCTTCACTTAGGATTTAAAATCTTCACTCAATATTTTATTTATATAAAATATTTGATTTTCTAATTTATTAAAAAGAGGTGGGGCCTTGATAATATGGTGTCTATAATCATACCATACGATTTTGTCTTAGCTTTCCAACTAATTATTCATTTAATATTTATTTCTTAAGTATCGTTTACTGACCTCACTTGTCAATATTATTGATATGATTTAAACATCATATAGTATAATTAAATCAATAAAATTTTTTACTTGTTGCACAGTACGATTTTCTTCGTACAATCTTACTAAAATATGACCCATCGTACATGACGATGACATACTTGTCTTATAGATCAAACTTAGCAAATTTGTTTTACTTCAGTTCAAACCAATCATCCTGTATGATAGACCAAAATCATACAACTACTATGATTTCTTATATATGGCTTTTATACGATTTGTTATCGGACTTGTCCAATGCATGTATATAACTTCTTTATTTATTGTATAATACGATTCTAATTACCATACTCATATTATCCTAAAGCATTGACCTCTTAATTTATCTTTTGGCATCAGAATGATCATCCAATATGATCCCCGCAATAGTACAAGTACAATCCCCATATTGCCCTTATGCGATAAACCCAACAGTTATGTCTTTATCTTACAAGTATATTACCTATATCACCCTTATACAGTGAATCAATATCATCATTGTATGAGTAAGATACCCATACGCCATTGTACAATGAATCCGACAGCTTTACTGTTGCATCATTCTAGTATAATAAATGATTGTCCTAGTACGAAACTCTCAAATATCTCATACAACCTAGCATTGTATTCTTATAATCCTTTGTCCTGATGAGTATAAGCTAATTGTACCCTACGATCTAGACTATCATGCTTATATGATATGTATCAAAAACCATAACTCATTTTCTCCATCTCTTTATTCCACTTCCAATCCTTTTTTATCACTAAAATACAACTCTAAATAATCTTAATATTAATTTTAATTCAAACAATAACCTAACCAAACATTTATTTTCATAAAACCAAAATTAATTCAGCAAAAGAATTAACTTAAATGCTTACATTTTTTTTGTCAGTTGTTGCTCTATTTCCTTTATTATTTCCTTGCTGTAACCTTTCTCTTCCTTCCCTCTTGCTTTTGATCTCCTCCTTGAGTTGAAAAATCATAACTTCTCTTTCCTCTTTCTTATGGTTTCCATTCTTTACCAAAGTTGCTTTTCCTCTTCCGCTGGCTGGAAATAGTAGCATACTAATCAACAACCTCCTCTTGGCAATTCTCAACAACACTACTCATCGCTTTGATGATCTCTACACACTCTAGCTCTTGGTAACCTTTACACCTAAAGACTTAAACACGATTTTATAAGTGCCTTAATAAATAGTTGGCAAGTTTATGGAAAAACATGCGTGTGATAAATTTTGAGTTAATTTTATCTCAGTTTGGTGGCTTGAGTATGAGTTAGCTTGGTGACATTCTCTTTGATTCATTTTTGTGAGTGAATCTTTATTTTCTCTTTTATTCTCTCAATTTTATTTTTTTTATTTAAGGCTTTGTTTGTTTTCATTCCTTTTAACTAATAATCATCTCAATACTTGTTATTGTGGCCTTTTCATATTTGAACTTCCTCTTAGTCAAATCTCACTCATTTCATTATTTGGCATTAGAGCTCAAGAGCTTTAATGAGAGTTCAAAAGAAAAAAAGTCAAAAAAGCTTATCTACATCAATGAACAAAGCAACAAAGACTAGAGAATTTGTGATTTTACTTCACCACATTTGAGCAAGTTTTGCTCATTCCAGATTTTATTATTTTCTAAGTTTGGTTAGAAAGTTTCTTTGTTTTAAACAAGGGTGTATTTTGTCCTTGGGAAATCTTATGCGTTATGCAATTTGTAATCAACTGTTTGTCTCCACTTTCATAAACTAGCTTGTCTTTAAACCATTTATAAATATTTAAGCAACTATCTTTATGAGTGATCCACTTTAAAAAGTCCTTTTATTGTGTGGATTAAGCTTAAACTTTGAAAGTTGTTCTCTAGATGTTGAATTAGTTTAAAGAACATCATGTTTGTTAATACAAGTTTAAATATTTTTGCTTTCATGAAAATCATTTTTAAGTTGTTATTAATTTATAATACCTTTTTTAGATTTTTTTCTCTAAACTAACAAAAAAATTCACATCATCAATATTATAACTTAGTTCTTCATTTTCATCACCAGATTAATCTTACATCATTAAAGTGCCACCAAGGGCTACATTACAACAACAAACATGAATTTATCAAAAATGGTAGATGATCTTGCTCAAAGAAATGTACAAACAGAACAAAATAATGAACAATTGAAAGGTTAAATACAAGTTTTTGTGCAAAATATGAATGATATGCAAACTCAAATGGTGGAGAGAGTGAGAGAAATTAGGCCAAATGAAAGTTCAAAAATGAAAGATGGATAATTTGGCATTTTTGATTCTGCACAAGGGCTGGTCTAGTGCACAAACTAGTATATTGGTGCAGGCAAGTAATACTGGTGAGGTCCTTTGTGAGTTGGTTTGACAGATTGGTAGTGCTGGTGTAGAAGCTATAATAATTGCTATAGTATGTGAGTAAAAAATGGAAGTATTGCAATGCAAATGGTGAGGATAGAAGGAGGTGATTGCTAGAATTAAAGAGAATGAAGTGTATGGTAAAGGGACACAAATGAATAAAAATTAGAGTTTAGAGAATACAAAAGAAAATAAATATTCATTTGCCAAAGTAAACTCAAGAGAAGGTCATCACCAACTTAAACACTTAAACAATCAAACTAAAATAAAATTAAATCAAAATTAATAAAAAATAATTATTCATTTCAAAATATTTTCTATTTATAGAAGTTTGTATCAATGTATAAATAATTATATCCATAAATGTAATTATAAACAACAAATCACCAATAATTAATGATCAACAAATCAACTAACAATTATACTTTATTAACGGCACATATAGAAGATACTTAAATAAAAAAGAAAATGCTAAAAATAAAATATTATATTGTTTAAATAGTTCATTGGCCCAAATTAGCCTTTTGGGCCATGGTTTTTTAGATTTTTTTTTTTCTGATTATGATTATGTTTTTTTATGTTGGGCTTATGAAATATTATCTAGCTTTAATGAAGAATTTCAAGTTACTTACAATTTCTTAAGAGTAAGTATTGGGAGAGTTATGAGTTAAGAAAATCACATAGTTGCATATTTTAGTAAAAATTAAATGAAGTTAGGCAAAAGTACTTAACTTATTATAAAGAATTTTATGATATTATTCAAATGCTTAGATGTTGGACACATTATTTATTATATAGAGATTTTATTTAAGATTTTGACTACTAAGTTATTTATAAATATGTAAAGAAATTTGAACTATAAGTATTTTAAGTAGGTTGAATATTTATAAGACTTCACTTTTATGTTCAAATATACACCTGGTGTTAGAAACAAACTCGCATATGTAATGTCTACGTCTATTTGTCATCTTATAGTTAAAACCTCATTTTTCAGAATTTGATTGGATGAAACATGACTATATGATATGCTTAGATTTTCATCTTATTTATAAAAAATGCAAAGATAAATCATTGGTTATCCTAAATATATTTGTGATCATTACTAGATATCTATATAAAAGGACAGCTATATATCCAAAAGGTTTTTATAAGATATTTTTAATTCATGTATTACATGTTGGAGAAATTGTTAGCAATTTAAGAAAATATAAAACTATTTATTTACTTGAAATTAATGTTATTAGCATTCATTGAAACATTATGTAGAGGGGATGGTAGCCTAATGCTTTATTTGCAAATAGGAAAAAACTTATTACATAAAAAAGTAAAAAATGTATTGGTTCACTTGTACTCCATAAGCAATAAAAAGATTTATTGATGAATTTTATATTAGAGTTATTTAGAACATTTCAACACCCTAACAATATCTTTTTATAATAAATTAATTTTTTAAGATGACTTATTTTATCCCTTTCTCCAAAACTAATGATAATTTGTAGCAAAATTATTCTTTAAAAAAAGCATATACTTCTATAATTTCCTATCAACCATCATGTCTGATGATGTGAAGTTATGTCTTATTTTTAAAAGATACTTTGGAAGTTGTTTAGAACTCATCTTAATTTTTTTAACTTTTCACTCCTTAAAGGAAAGACAAACAAAAGTCATCACTTGAACATTAGAAAATATGCATCTAAGAACTTGGGATTTTCACCTTTGAACTTCTAAATTTGCTTATAAGAACAAAATTTCAAGAATTGCTTTTAAAATACTATGTAAAATTGTTTATGGATCCTTTGATCTTGCCTCTTTACTAACACATATTTTTTGATTTTACATTTACTTTTACTAAGGGTTTACATCACTGGGTAATAACGAGTATATTGATTTGGTGATTGAAAATAAAATTTTTAGAGAATATAACGAAGGAAATTATGTCTTTGCATATGCCATGAGTGATATCTCACTATAAAATATACAAACCTTAGTGTAAGTGTTTGTGGGTTCTCAAGAATAGTTAAAAAACTTGGTATTAATACATATGTTCTTGAATTGTGTTCAAACATATTTATTAGCCCTATTTTTAATATTGAAGATATTCTAGTTTAAAAAGGAAATACTTTATCTGAAAATTATAAATCAAACTCAAATGCAGGTGGCGATTCATGTCCATAATTGCCATTATCATTGGTGTTAAAATTCTTTGAAGTAAAAGGTATAGTTTTTTATGAGCTCTCAAGTACACACTCTTCTTGTAAGTTTCTTGTAAGATTGACGAATCAACCTCATATTAAAGATTTATAGATGACAAATGAAGAGCTAAATAAGCTTGCACCACAACTAACAGAAGACTATTGAATTCAACTTTGCAGAGCAAACTCCTTTTTGGCTTGTGGGAATGTAAACATGCAAAACTTGAAGAGCATGATAATATATTGCATGAGCCAATCGTATTTTATAGGCTCATCAAAAGGAGCATCATAAGAAAAGTAACCATAAGAAATCATGGTCTAATTGGCTAATTTGGGCCAATGATAAGCTATTTAAGCATTATATTTTATTTTCATTATTTTTTTTGTTTAGGTAGGTTTTACACGTGTCATTAATAAAATATAGTTGTTAATTAGTTTGTTGATAGTTGGTTGTTGGTGGTTCTTTATTTATAGTTGTATTTATGGGTATGATTTCTTATTTATTGATGTACATTTTTATAAATAGAGAAATTTTTAAAATTAATGGTAAAGTTTTTGGTTAGTTTTAAGTTAATCTTATCTTAATTTGGTGATTTGAATGTTTAAGTTGGCTTGGTGCTACATTTTTAGGTTCACTTGAGTAAATGAATTCTAATTTTATCATTTATCCTCTCAATTCTATTTTCTTTTCATTTGAGCCATTGTATTATAATCTTTATTCTTTCACTTCAATAATTACCTTATTTCAGCCCACTTAATTTGTGTTTCAATTCTTTTATTGTTGATTTTTGGTTATTATAACAATTATTGTAACTTCTGTACCTACACTATTTGTCTGTTAGATTCATACATAGAGTATCTTACTTGTGCTACCTACTAGCATTATTGTACCACTCTATGTGCTTGAGTTAGCAATGCCAATTTATATTTCTTTCACATTTGATCTTCTATTTGGCCTAATTTCTCTTGCTTTCTCAACGAGGTAATGTGTTGTCCTTGAGCAAAATCTACAATCATTGACTACAAAGAAACAATCAATTGTTTATTGTTTTGACGTAGTGGTTGAGTATTGAGTGCTTGTTACTATTAGAGTTGAGCTTTGTTGATTTCTTTTTATCTATTTTGAGGACTTTGATTTATAATTATGTTTTCTATTTTAATTTATAGTAATCAGCCATGCAAATGACACACAACTTATCTAGCATGTTAGGAATTACCACATTGAAATTATCTTTCATGTGGGAGCCACTGGGTCGAGGAGCTTTGTAGTAAAACTTTGTCTCTCTTGAGAGGTCATATTAATATTATATATATTTTTTATTTTTAGTTGTTAATTTGGTATTAAGTGTGTTCATCAAGTGATTATCATGTTCACTTCACATGATTTTCCACATGATTAAGGTGCACCATGTAAGCAATTCCTCCTTTTCTTTTCTTCTCCATAAAGGTGTTTTAGGGCTTCCATCAATCTCTAATTCACATGCTCATACCAAGTTAACACTTTCATCACAATAAACTAAACTCACATTCATGAATTAAAAATTTGAAGTTGTTTGATAACCATTAAATCCACCTTAACCAAAAGCTGCATGACAACAAAATCATCTTAAAATCACTGTAAACAAAGTTGAAGCAAGTGTAAGCACTGCATTTATTTCATATTCTGGACTTCCTTACACATGTTTCTTTCCTTGTCTTCACAACTGGAGACGAATATGTTTCTTTCACATGTTTTATAACAATTTTCTGATATCTTTTAGGTCAATTTTGTGATAGATTTTATATTTTATGTAATATCATCATTAAATAATATTATTTAAAATGATGGTTGTAATCACGTATTACCAATGCTTCGTTGTATTAAAATTTGTCTTGTAGTCAGTCATATACCAAAGTTGCCAAATGGGTTTGTCACGTGCATATCGGTAAAGTTCATAAATGCCACGTGCCGACATAAATAAAAATGAATTATTATATTAATTAAATTAAAAAAAAAACGTTTTTAGATTTAACTTTGTCATCTGCCACATATAACCATTTGGATGGCGGTCCAATAGACGGCCCGGCGGCGATGTGAAATCCCTATTTTGCCCGCGTTTTTCGATACTAATAACAAAAATGCTACTTCATGGAAGAGCCGGTCGTTCTACGAGCCAATGGCAAGCATATTTTAAAAAAAAAAACTAGTTTTTAATCAATTGAACTGAGAAATGTAACAAAATGTAAATTTTAAAGAGAGATTTATATTAACTAATTGATTTCAATGTAATTAGAAATTATGAGTTTATGATATATATGTAGTTGTAATTATATTTCTATTAATTTTTGTATTTGAATAAAATTAGAATTTATGAGTTTGTTTTAGGTTGATATAATGTTAGTTCATTTGGAGATTTATTTATTATTATATTATAACATTGACATTTATTTATTGTATGTGTTAATTGTGAAGCATTATCATTTGTTTGAGTAGTTTTAAACATAGTCTTAAAGAAAGAAATTTATCTTATGTGATATATGACGAGTGGAATTAGATTATCGTGTTGAGGTAGAGTTTTTTTTATTCAAATATTTGGGTTTTGTATTAGATCATTTATTTGTTTGCTTGTTCTTAGTATTTTTCAAATGATTTAGAAGATTATCTATAACTTTGATTAAATAGCATATTAGGTATTCTCATTGTTTAAGTTTTGTTAATAGTCTTTGATCTTAAATAGATAAGATAAGCGGCCTTGAAGAAAATAATTGAGGGTATTAAAAACATAAAATAATCATAAATTCATAATATGAGCATGAATTTTTTTATCAAGGTAATTAAGTAGTTTCATGAACTTATTCTAAAATTAATTTTATAATAATAGACTTGCATGAAATGAATAGAAGAGTCTAAATTTTAATGATATATTATATTATTATATTATAAAAATAGATGATACAAACAAACAAGCTTAAAATTAAAAATTGGTAAGGAGAGGTCCAAATCAAATGAGAGTGAGATTCTTGCCTGTTATTAGGTTCTATCTTATGTAGAATGAGAGATTTGTCAGCCAACATAAGGCTTACAAGGAGGGTGTTTACAACCAAATGAAGGATTGCGTGAGAATTCTTGGAGGTAGAAATATTATCTTATGTTTAGTTTGGGTTTTAGTCATCCATACTTGGCTTGTGTAAGAAGAAAGAATGTGTCATAGTTTTGATTTTACACTACATTGTTCTATCAATGTGATCTACCTCAATTATAAGCATCATCAAATAGTTTGCTTTATTGTGGGTTTAAGTTGTATAAGAATTGTAACTTAATATTAAATAATAGGTCTCAATTTTTTTAATTTGTGCTTATATCGGAAAATAAGAGAATAACTTGACATGATAATAACCCATCTTCTTTTGGGTTCTATAGGAACCTTTTAGATTAATCTCAATTCATGGGTATGTTTGCTTATCCTAATACCCAATGAACTGTTTAAATAATTATTTGTTCAAATATCATTAATAATATTGATATATAAAAATATATGAATAGATGAATGATGAAAATTTAATGAGATGTCATTTGTTGTTCTTTGTTAAATAAATAAAACAATAAAAATTATCAAAAAAAAATATAATCATTATTATATTAACCTCTAATATAAACATAAATTTTCTAATAAAATAATTAAATACGCCCATGTACTCAATGGAAATTTAATTTTTCATAATGGGTTCACATGAATTAAGTAAAACAAAAAGAAAAAAAAACGGATTATCTATATAAAAAAAATACAAATCAAAATTCAACCATTGCATATGGCTATCCTAAAAAAGTCCTAAGACGTTTTGGTTCTTGGCTTAGATTGGTCCGCGTTACTATTCCATGCTGACTCGGTAAGACATCCGCTTCCCGAATAGATACGCAAACCCATCCGGCGTGACGAATAAAACGTAGAACAGTGGCATTTTCGTAATTACCCAGCACCTCTACCTGCTTTTTCATCTTCTAGTCTTCGTTTTTGTTTCAAACGCGGACCATTTTTTCCGACAATATTGAACAAAATAGACGCCTACGAAGTCTTGGTACCCTGTACCTGAACCAGACGAAAGCAGAGCGCGAGCACGGGAGGGAGGGATAGATGGGGGAAAGGGCGGAGCGGGCGGAAATGGGAGAGACGAGGGTGGCGACGAGGTCGTCTCTACTGGATGCTGTGAAGGTGTGCGGCAGTTCGGCGGCGGGGGCGAGGCTCGACAAAGCGGAGCTAAGAAGGAGGATCTCGATGCCGACGAGCCTGGCCGTGGGGATGAGGGAAGCGATCAAGACGCAGGATCCTGGGGCCGCTGCGAGGAAGTACGCCGAAGAGGCGGAGGTGGCAGGGCGGACGGATATTCCGCTGCCGGAGGCGCCGATGGTGGTGTTTGTCAACTCCAAAAGCGGCGGGCGACGCGGGCCTGAACTTATTGCCAGGCTTCAGGAACTCATGGGAGAGCACCAGGTAAAGCCAAGTCTCTCTCTCTCTCTCTGTGCAGATTTTCCATTCTTGACTCGCCCTCGCTTGATTGAAGTAAACTTTAGTCTGAATGTGCTTTTTATTACTCTCTCTCTCTCTATCTCTCTCTTGTAAGACAAGTGGAAGAGAATTTTGAGTTTCGATTTGGGTTTTATGTGGGATAGAATGGATTCCGTGAGATGACTCGAAGATCGAGCATTTATTCCTATTTTAGATGATGATTGGCAAACTATTCTGTGTTTTTTATGGTTTAATGGCATTTTTGATGTATAAGACTGCATATGAATATGTTTCCAGAATTTTCTGTCTACGTTGTCATTCTTTGTAATGAGTTGAAGTGTTTTGTGGCTCAGGTTTTTGATCTTTCCGTAGTGAAGCCATCCGACTTTACTCTCTTTGCGCTGATATTTCTTGAGAAACTGGCAGAATCAGGTGATGTTCTTGCAAGGACTACTCGAGAGAAGTTGAGAATTATGGTATGCTAATAAACTTTTTGAGTCATAGAACTAAGCGTTCAAATCATTTAAGTATTAGATTATGGTTTGCAGGTTGCCGGAGGTGATGGTACAGTCGGCTGGGTTTTGGGATGCCTAGGGGAGCTTTATTTACAGGGCAGAGAGCCGGTCCCTGCCACTGCTGTTATTCCACTTGGTACTGGGAATGATCTTTCTAGGAGTTTTGGTTGGGTAAGGAGCTGCTCAGGAAATTTGATGGTTGGCATTTAATGGCGTTTTATTCCACATTTCATAATTTCATTGCAGGGCGGTTCATTTCCGTTTGCTTGGCGTTCAGCTATAAAACATGCCCTTCACAGGGCAGCAAAAGGTTCTACTTGTCGTCTTGATAGGTGACAAATATTTCAATCCCAACTTTCCTGTGTATTCAGCTTATGATACATCATTTAATTTGCTTCATCAACACTAGCACATTCTATTCATGCTGCTTGTTTAGATTGTTGTGTTAAGAATCTCAAAAGAATTATAAATGGATAAAGATATAGAGCCTTGGCTGTTGTCTTTTTATGGGTGGAATGCTAAAGTTTGTTAGTATGATGCATAATCTTGGACCCATGTGAATGTTTATTGATAGAAAATTTTGAGGTCTACACTGATATGTCGTTGACATCATACTTCTTACTCCATGTTACCCTGAATTGCATCTGGCACATTAAGCTGCAAATCTATCAAATTGGTGGCATTTTATAAATGCAGTTTTATGTTCATATCTTTTCTTGCTTCCTCTTGTCTTAGACATAGTGCATATCTCACATTTACAATTTCAATAACAACTTGAGCTTGTGTCTGTGTGCTTTTGCATGTTTCATATTTCTCTATAGAAGTTTTCCATGCTGTTTTTTGAACAGGAAACTGATGTTTACCTGGTTTTCTTTTTGCAGTTGGCATGTCACAATAAGGATGCCGGAAGGAGAAAATTTTGAACGGCCCCACTCCCTTAAGAATATAACAGAAAGTGGCTTTGGTCAGGTTGTTATTTAGTTGTGCTTGTATTCTCAGGTTTAATATTTCAAACTAGTCTTCTTAAATATTGACCCCAATCTTGCTACCAACAAATAGTTAGGATATAGGTTGGAAGTTAATGTTTTCATGGGCTGTTTACATAGCATATTACATTGTTTTTTTACCTTTTGTTTGTTACTTATTTTGTTGTGTGGGCAGAATCATGTGATACAGGAGAAGTTTGTTTCCATTTCTGATTGGGCTATGTTATCTAATCGTGTTCTGAAAGTGAATCTCTTGTAGGAGTTTGGCGATGATGGACATCTGTTGGACAGGTGTTCCTCCATGGAAGGGGTCTTTTATAATTATTTTAGTATTGGTATGGCTCTGCTGATGACCTTCTCTCCATTATCATTTACTTTCCCTGAAGTTATGAGTTACCAAATCTTATCAATGTTCGATGATGTCTGCTTGAATTCGTAGGTTTTTATTGAAACTTACTCATGAATATATTTGGTTCATCTTCATTTTTCTTTTTCACATCAGTTGTGCTGGGCATGTCTAGTCTTGAAATTTGTTGTCTTGCTAGTAATGGGTTTTTATTTAACTTGTTCAATGCCTTGAACCAGGGCATTTTTATTCATTTTTCTCAGTTGTATGAATACTCATATTATGATCTCCTGATGAAGGAATGGATGCACAGGTAGCTTATGGTTTCCATCACTTGCGGAATAAAAAGCCCTACTTGGCTCGAGGTCCAATTTCAAATAAGGTATTGGCTAACCTTGTTTTGGTACAAGTGGTTATTAGTGTTTATTTCACAGAAACTTGTATTCAAGGTCCAATGCTTCTTTTTTGCTTCCTTTTTTGTTTGGTTATGTTCCCTTTTTTGTTAAAGTAATTTTCCTATTACGTTTTTTTTTTCTTGAATTCAAGTTTACAATGCGAAGCTTGGAGCTTGGTACTTCTCCGCTCTATACTCCATTCATTCTTTGTTGTGGTAGGAGAATTGGGCATGAAGATGCAAACTTTATATTTTACTTAACGTGTTAATTTGTATGTATTCGTGTAGTTCAATTGCAAGAAGTTTTGGCTATTCTGCCATGTTTTGTGCTATGCTATTGTTGTTTTTATTCATGTTTTGCCATGCAATTAAGTGAATTTGTTGCTTCTAGAGATACGTTGTCATTGTTTCCTTTAGTTGTTTCAAAACCTTGAACTAGATTTTGCCCCTAGTAATGTCGGATAGTTCATCCACTGTTGTTTTTTCATGTAATTCAAGCTTTGTGAAATATGTCTTTAAACTTCTCTCTTGCTATTTCTCTTCCTTTTTATTTCTTTGCTCTTTCATTTTATACTATATTGAGTTTGCTACCAATTTTGATCATGTGGAACCTATGGGTTATGTGACTGACACCCTTCTTGTGCATGTATTTTCTTCAATTTGAATGTTTAGAATGGTTATCCCTACAATGGGTTAATTGTCTTTGACTAGTTTTATTTTGTTTTCCTTTGGATGAAAGAGAACTGTTTTCCAAGGTGGTCTAGGAACACTCTTTCTTCATGTCCTTGGGTTGAAACAAACTTGAAACCGCTTGGTACCTGATCTATACAATTTGCTGTCACTAGTAATACGTGTTTAAATGAATTTGTTCTCTCATGTATTTTAAATGGGATTGTGTTGATCACTCGTTTTGCATTCCAGCTAATCTACTCTGGATATACCTGCACTCAAGGATGGTTCTTCACGCCCTGCACATCAGATCCCAATTTAAGGTTAGCAGTTTGGTGCAAAAGTACAGGAATATTGGAATCATTAGACTGTATTCTTTTTCTCCTTAGCAACTACGTTATAGTTTACTTGTCCTTTTGTTGTTATACAAATGCAGTAGCAATTCAAATATTCAGTTGTGGAGCTTCATGAGATTATTTCTAGTATATTATGTCAAGATTTTGAAATAAGAATCTGCCTTCATGCTTCTTAGTTTAATCTGTAAGTAAATATATTCATGATTTACAGGAACTATAAAAGAAAAACACTAAGTCCTGATTTAGAAGGAAGAATACCTCATAAGGAATAAAATAATAAATTTGGGTCGGTTATTTACGAAATTTCATTAAAGAAATAAAGGATTTAACACTTAATCGGCACTATTTTAGGAAGGGAATTGCTACAGATTTCATTCTAGCCAACTATAGTAGTAATTGCGGCTTAGGAAATGTTTTGTTATTGAATTTTTGTCATACTTAATATGGATTTGTACTCTCCCCAGTATTGGGCTGTAGATGTTGATTATTCCCAACTTGAATTTTTTTGAATTTGAATTTTGAAAGCAGATTAGTTAAGATGTCCGTAGTATTTAGATTAGTGTGAGTGTAAATTAGAGAAATTATTTCCTCTTTAATCTTTAGTTTTATAAAGTGCTGATCTATCTCCACATGCTGTCTTATCTCGAAGAACGATTTTCTGTGCAATGACAATTGTTGCTCATTTTCCATAGGATATCCTCATTGATTCTTCTACTGGAATATGTTATTTTTTTAATTTTTTTTCAGCTGCATTCTTTCACTAATCTCGCATGCCATTTTAACCTAAACTAAGTTTGCCTATAGAGATCATGAGTGTTTTTTCTTTTACTTCCCCAAATAATAACATAACTTAAATGATAAGTACAATAACTTGAAAATTTTCAAAGTTGCCCATTCAGCATCAGTGAAAATTTCATGCTTCTCATAGTTTTTTCCTTTAAATATAGTCTTACATGGATTCATCTGCAAATGTTATTTAGTTGGATTATTCATAAATAGGATTATTACACTTCCTAAGAAATCATTATCTGGTTTTGTGTGGTCGAGATAAAAGAGTTTCCAAGAATATGTATTACATTCTATTGTTGATTGAATGCTTTGTTCATTGAACAAGGTTTATCTGCAAATATTTATACATTTTTTTATCGACTGAATACTTTCTTCATTAGAGATTTGTTGTTGGTGTTTCAGTTGGTTTACATCCAAGCATGATATGCTCTTTCCATGGGTCATGAACTCTTTTGGCACAAACATCTTCTATTGCAAGGAAGCATTTGAGGATTCCCAAATCATATTCTTCAAATGCCTAGGCAACAAACATTTCATTGTCTACTTCCTGGTCATTCATACTTCAAACAATGTTGTTTAAAAATTTCAAACAAGTTCTTAGCCAAATTTTAGCTTTGTTATGGGTTTTTAGTTCTTGTGCATATTCTAAAGAGTGTAATTCTCAAATTGAATGTTTAAATTAGTTCTAGAAAGTAAAACAAAGGACTTTTGAGCCACAATAATTTCTAGAATTATGTAATCAACTTTGAAAACTATCCCAAATTTGATTCCGAGTTGAAAAGTTTTTTTGGACAAGTTTAGATATATTTTAGAACTATGATAGTTGTTTTATCGTACATTGTTGTACGATTGAAGGTGTCATTACACACTTATGTTATTTACTTTGTTACATTCTTATATAATTGTATTTTATTGTGTAACCATTGTTTGCTTGTTCTTTATTTTGTTTTATCTTTTGATGCAAGCAAAAAAAGGAGAGAAAAATGAGTGAACTAAAAATAATAGAAAACACATTTAAATGAAAAGTAATTCATGCATTCTTAATGTTATTTATTAATTGTTTTAATTGCATATATTGAGGGGGAGTATTTGTGTGCTTGTGTTGTTTTATATCTTTTCATTTCATTATTTTTTCAATAGTTTTTTCATAATCAAAAGGAAGATATTGTTAAACCTTTCGTTGTGCATCACTTATTTGCTGAGCACAAAACCATTGTTTTATTGTTTCTAATATTTTTTTTTAGTGTAGTTTAGATCATGTTTTTCAAGATCAAATAGGGATTCGTCAATTGAAGAGTTTGATCAATATTTCATAGATCAATCTACATGTAAAGGAATGTTAGTGGCTTTGCTTAAGCTTGGCTTAACTTTTAAATTCTTGAGCCAGTTAATTTTTTTCTTGTGTGGTGGCTAAACTTTTTAGAGACCTTCATCCCTTTCGTTAAATGTTTATGTGGCACAACTAGGATTACATTATATATATTCATTTTCTAAATATCATTTTGGTGTTATGATCGTTAGAACTGCATTGGGGTTTATTAAATATTATTTTGTATTGTTTTAAGTTTTACACAAGTCGTAGTTTTGAAAAATTTGACTTAAAACGTGTCTATTGAAGTCATGATCTTTATTACTTATTGGTCATACAATATGATGGTTAGTATTGTAATTGGATGATCTTTTTTCTTGCTTATATTTGCACTCGAAAGTTAATTGGTTTTGGGATTGTACATATGCAATGTATCCACGTACAAGTGTGACCGCTAGATGAATTATTTGTGGGTATGAAAAGTTGGTTGTGTAAGGTGTTATCTTGTACAAACATTGTTTGATCTTTGAGAGTTGACTTTATATTTACATCGTATGTGTATGAAACCTATTTTTAACAAATATGTAATTTATTTATTCTTAGGATTTGGATTATGTATAAGTTGAGTTTGTACGATTTTATGTTTCATATTATTATGTTCAAATTATATTAGGTGTATTAAACAAGTTCTATATGTCTTATAGTACAAAATTTGTTATAACTATACATTCCAATGAAAAGTTTACATGCTTATAGTGAGTGCTAGCATAATTATTATATTATACCAGTATGACTTCATCCTATTACTGTTTTGACACTGTACAAGTATGAAGCATTTGCGTCATAATTGTATGTTCATTAATAAACGTGTTTATTGTATTATATCGACACATAATATTTGTATCATATGAGTATGTAAATCAATATATGAAATTGCTTCACATATAAGTGTGTTAATGCATTAATCTTATATGATCACTATTAAATATAATAACATAAATTTGGCATTGTATGAATATGAGTGGTATTATAGGAGTGTATTTATAATAACATAAACATGACATTGTATGAATATGAGTGGTATTATATGAGTATATTTATCACTTAATATATGTTACATTTTACTATGACAATATATCAGACTTGTACAATGGCCATATCACAACATTTGTTAGCATCATAATACAATAAGGTTTATCATATGGTATGATTATCTCAACTAAATATGTGAATTGTATAAGCATTTCTAGTTTATGATCGCAACGTATGACATTTTCTTAAGAGATTTACTTTTGTGAAAATATGTATCGTATAATGACAATTTACATTCATTTTAGTACGATCAATATCAAAACTTAAGCATTACTTATTATATTGGAGTTATACAATTCGAGAGCTGTCTTAAACTTATATGATACATTGTTTTAAATTTGTCGACTCTAAATAATCAATACTATGAACTTCTTGTACAATTTGTTGTACTATTAATGTCATGCATTGCACAACATTTTTTGGAGAGCTTAGAATTTGTCTTGAGAGACTTTCTTCTATTCATACTGTGCGATGTTGTCATCGTATATGTGGTACTTTTGTATTAACAAAAATAAATTGATTGAACAGAGGCATCGTCGGGACGATTATTGTACGCATCCTATCTTCATGATATGATGCTGTCAATATACTAGTTCGATCTGAATCTCAAGAGCATAATGGTTAATTGAAGTTTTTTGAGAATGCGATTTTATTGGTTGTAAATTTTTTATTTGTATCTATTTCATTCTCGTGTAAATAGGCATTTAATAAAAGAAGAAATTAATGATGCTTCAATTTGTAATACCTTGATCGATCGATTTTCTTAACAGTATTCTTAACTTACGACTTGACTACTAGAATTGGTTTGTAACGTCATTCTAAGCTCGGTTTGCATTTTATTTTTAATTAGTGTATATTGTCAATAGCTGATCTCACTCATTTAGCAATTATGTCACATTTTATCTAGAAGGATTTTAGTATATGATGTACAATCTATTTAAAGTGTTGCACATCTTGTTATTTTAATTCTGTGATATTGTTGTGTGTGTGCCCTAGTTGGATTGCTACTGTAAACTCAGTAAAATTTTGTTGTTCAGGTTGGTTAGCTACTGTTGTGAGGGTTTTGTCCTATGTGTTAGTTGGGAAAAAGGCATTGTGATATTAAAAGCCTAGTTGGTCAGTTAGAGGTAGAAATAAGTAAAGGTTTTGTTGAACCAGTTAAAAATGTTGTGTGACCCTTTTAATTTTAAGCTATTTGCTTCACTTGATTTGTTGTTTAACAATAATCATATTATCATACTGATTTTTGAAACCAATTTGTACTTGCAATAAAGACAAAAGCTTTTTTGTAAAACACTTGTGTTGATCGAATGAAGTTTAAAATAAAGAATTTCTTAAATCTGATTTGAGTAAGAAACTAGATTCTAATTCTAGTTAGTGACAAAAATAACAAAAAATATTTTACTAAAAGCATTATATTTTGTGTTTCTATATAAGAACATTTGTTATTAAATTAATCTTGCATTTGCAACAATGAAGTGTTATAGATTAAAGAAAATCTTAATTGCATAATTCATTCACCCTCTTATGGGTTGTTGAGTACTTTTTATCATGGTCTAAATTTTGGTGTCTATTCTTATGATTGTAACCACTTAATATCACTGTTTGTTGGAAAATCATTTCCTTAGTTAAGTTGTCATGAATGAAAGGGGTGATTGTCTGTCTTATGGTTAAGTGGGGGAGTGATCTTGAGTTGGTTTATGGCTAATAAGAGTTGGTAAAAGTTGTTCTTATTTTTAGTTTCTATATCTATCAAAGTGTGTTCTAGGTTTTGGATTTAATTTTGGGGGCCATGATATGTAGACGATGAACAAGGAGAGATGCACATAGAAGTGAGGAAAGGGAAAAAAGTCACAAAAAGGGTGTCAGGAAAATCAACTAAAAAATTATTTTTTAATGTTTTGCGAAACATGTTGCACTTTTGCAAACTTGTTGAGCTTCTTAGTTCAATACTTCAAGTTTCTATGCTATTGATTGGATTAATAAATTATATGTTTTAGTGGATCTCTATTTGATAAGGGACACTTGAAGGTGTGTTGGGTTGTAGAGGGTGACTTGTTGGCTTTTTTAATGAAGTCAACTACTTGGTAGTAAATTAAAGATTTTTAACTTAAAGATATCATTTACCGTATTTTTGTGATTTTAGATCACCTACTAAATTTCAAGATAGATCCAAGAGAGATGTATAAAGTTTACTCAGTACAATATTCCGTATAGCAGATGTTAAGAGAATTTGACACTTAATCGTAAAAGGCCTTTCATATCACCTGGATAAGAGTCCTTTTACATTGTATCGAGGAAGTCTTCTCCTAATTTTGGACTCCTTTTCAACTTTGATACCAACAATGATGGAGCTTAATGGAGAATTTGGACCAAGGGGTGCGTTTAAGGAGTAAGAATGAGTTGTTAACTAGGGGTGAAGGTGAAAGGGGTAAGTAGGTCTTTACTAAGCACAGCTATTGCCCAAAAGCTGTCAAGCACCTTCAAAGAACCATGCCATGGAGCAGGGCTAGTTTTAGGAGAGTTTTCAATAATTTAGAATCAACAAAGCATTTGTCATTCATAGTTCATGGTTTATAAATAAGCATTTGACAATTAATTTAAATAGGTAAGTCATGAAGGTATATTTTAACACGTAAAGCAAATGCAATATGAGAAGACAAAAAGTTTAAATAGAATATTTTTTAGAAATAAAGAGATATAAAAAAATTAATAAGAGAATCTGAATGTCTTTATAAATAAAGATGAAGGAAAGAGAACTAATAAGATAACCTTCAAGATTTTGGATTTTCTTGAGAGTTTTTTAAATTTTCCCAATTTTGAATAATCCTGCCAAATTTTGAATTTTTTCTCCAATGCTATTTGTGTCATACATGGATATTGAGGTGGGTTGTCATGGCCTATTAGGTGAGACACTTGTTTTCTTGGGTCTTTATTTGTTGAACTTTTGTCTAACTTCTTGTAATAAGCTTGTGTTTGATTTGCCATTTCTTGATATGTAATATGCTTTGTTCCATGAACCAAGTCTAGTTATAACCTAAAGTTGTGGCTCAATATTCAAATTGACTTCATAGCTTATTTACATGCTTTATGAACCAACTCTGAAGAATTTTATTGTGGGTTCTATTTCAAGGTTGAACTTTCTAGTGGTTGACGTGGAGAGAAATGGAATCAAAATTTGAATTATTTTATTGTTAAAATTGCAAAAAAAAAAAATCACTTAGTGTAGCACCTCTAATTATTTTATCGGTTGAATTCAAATAGCTGAATGGCTAAAAAACTTGATCCTTTGAAATTAATAGCAGTTTGGCTGCTTGCTTGTGATGAGCGCAGTAGTTTAGATGAGAAATATTGCTCCTCAAACCTTGGCCGAATCCTTCATGAGGTTGCTTTTTTGTTGGACCTTTCAACTAGTATCATACTTATTGTAGGTTTTTACGTCATATAAGTTTGATGCGTTATTATTTAGATGGTGCTATCAACTTACATGTGAGGCTATGTTGAAAAATGTGGGATCCTATGGTTGGAAAGCCAAGGCATGCGGCAGTGTGTAAACCTAAGGGGAAATATTAGAGAAAATGTTGGATAGCCTCCTTCTTCAGAACTTCTTGCATCTTTTGTTGTGATCTGTCTTTAACATATAATACTGATGCATCAGAAAAGAATGGATTGCACTCATCAAGGTAGATTTTGAGGTTTATGTACATGGTAAAGATCAGGGAAGTTATTCTTGGATTACAAGTATCTTTTCTGCAAGAATTCTTTCTTTGAAACAGACTTGATACTTTCATTTGGTCTGGTTTCAATTACTGTATAAATGGAAACCCTAATTGCATTTGATTTCCCATTGAATTTTGCAAATGTAAACCCAAAAATTTATGGCAATTGGCGAGGAAGATTTATTTCCCCACAAAACCCATGTATAGAGTATAGCTTCTCATTCGTATGAATATAGTGAATACTCGGTGTATTTTGACATGTTTACATTTATCTGCATTTATGTGTACATTTTCTATCCTTTCTGCACGCATGAGTATAAATCTGTAGCTTGTCAGCAATTAAATCTTTCTGGTTTTAATTCAGGGGCCTCAGGAACATTCTCAAAATTTCTGTGAAGAAGGCAAATTGTTCAGAATGGGAAAAAATTACAGTGCCTAGTGGGCAAGTTCTTATTTTTGTAATTTTTGTTTAATGGTTCAAATAAGTCTCTCAAGTTTTGTAATTATAATAATTAGATCATTGTCATTAACTATAGTAATTATATAATTGTGCAAAGAAGACGTTGTATAGAAAGGTAGTTTAAGTAAAAAGAAAAAAAAAAGTTATTAACTTAGTTGCTATATTTATGAAACTATGAGGATCTACCTATTATATTATTAAAATTTGAGAGACTTGTTTACAGAATGAGGCAAACATGGGATAATTAACCCTAAGCTTAACGATATTTTACCTATGGTACTTGACTGCAGTGTTAGGGCAATCGTTTGTTTAAATCTTCACAGCTATGGCAGTGGAAGGAATCCCTGGGGCCGTCCCAAGCCCAACTATCTTGAGAAGGTTTGGAACTTATATTTATAACTGTTGTTTGCTCTTCATTTATTTATTTCGTTCTTGATTGGTTTGTTTTCTGGTAAATTCAATAATACTCCAAATTAAAGTACCATGCACAAGAAGCTTCATCCCATTTACTAACTGATCTATTAAAATTTCCTTCACAGAGAGGGTTCGTAGAGGCCCACGTTGACGACGGCCTTTTGGAAATCTTTGGACTTAAACAAGGTTGGCATGCCTCATTCGTGATGGTTGAGCTCATAACTGCTAAGCACATTGCCCAGGTACTAAAATTATAGATCCTCTTTTTTTAAGCTTTTGTGGTATAACAAGTTAGACCTTCTTTGCCCGAAAACTTATCATTTCAATGTTACTATGCATGAAGACTGGAGAACAAAGGAAACGAATCGGTTTTGCATATTCATGTGTTTGGTAGCAACTTGTGAATTTTTACAAATAATTTTTTCGTGAAAAAATAGAGTTTTAGTTAAAAAAACTATTTATGAAAAATAGAACTTAAAAAGGAGTAAAGTTTTTAGTGAAAGGCCTAATGAAACAGGAGATGTATGGATTAGAAAAATGTAAGATCAAATTCATCTTCAAGACCTGAAACAAAGCTAGGCATGGTTTTTAATTTTTTCTTGCTTCTTCCAGGCAGCAGCGATCAGGTTGGAAATTAGAGGTGGAGAATGGAAAAGAGCATACATGCAGATGGATGGGGAGCCATGGAAGCAGCCGTTGAGCACTGAATTCACCACTGTCATAGACATAAAGAGAGTGCCTTATCACTCGCTTATGATAAATGGATGTTGGTGATGATGACCCTTTGCTCACATGTATGATTTGTATCATTTTATTATTGTGCTATTTATTCTTTTTAGAAGAGCAACCGTGTATTTCATTTGTTCCATGATATATGCCATTAGGTTTTGGTGTGATTGCTTTGATTTAACTAAATTGACATTTAACCGAATTATTCATTTATATTTTGTTCACTTTTTAATATGTTTAAATTTGTATTGAGAATTAGATGTCATCAAATATTAAAATTATGATTAGGGATATTAGTTAGTGGCTTAGATTGCTCTAAAATCATAGACATGGTATGTAGCCTCAACATCGCTACTTTAGAAAACATTAAAAAACATTTTAAATTAATTAATGACAACCTTTTAGTGATTATTTAAATCAAGCCCATATGAGGTTGCTACAACATAATATACAATATTAAAGACGCTAAATATAAAACAAAAGCATACGTATAGAAAGACACGTGTCGCGTAAACTTGCCTGTCGTATATTATATCAAATAGGAAACAGCTTCCAAACCAGACATGTTTAGGTCAATAATCGTGGCGGAGGAGATTATAGAAGTCCCACGTGGCGCACTGTGAATTGTTCTTCATGAGTTGTTTTTAACTATTTATTGTACGGACTTACAGACCAATCGTGAGCGAGATTTTGATTTTGTGGAGACAAAATTGTTCCAAAAAGGTAATTTATAAACACATTAAAAGGGGTTCACAAAAAAGGCATGCCTCCTTTTTACCCCCAACTTCACCCCAAATTACGAGTTAATCCCTAACGTAGCGTTAGAAGGAAGGGACGACGCCGTAAGCGGGTTCGCCGGCCAAGAACGCCGCCGTTGCCGCTGCCGCAGACGCGTAGATCCTGTCGACCTCCGCCTCCACTTCAGTTCTCTTCGCAAACCTTCCCTTTATCCTCGGCCTCGTCTCCGCGTACGCCTTCCTCGAAGCGTACCGTATCGTCTTCTCGAAGCGACGGTTCTTCCTCTTCTCCCTATACCTCATCACCCTCGCTTCCCGATCCATCACTGTCGGCAGCCTCCCAACGGACGCGGCAGGTGTGGACGCATCAGCCATCGCGCTGATCGCGCCGTCCGGAACCACTCCCACCTCCGACGACGATATCTGCAATCGATTTACTCCCAAAGCAGATCAAAACCATGACCAAAACAACCAAAACGGAACAGATCTGAAGGAAGAAAGGGAGTTCGTAAGCTTACACTCTGGCTGACGGTGTAGCCGCTGTACGCAGGCCTGGATCTGGCGAACTCAAGACCGATAAACCTCGGCTGAGCCCCGCCTCCTGCGGGGACAACGCTGTCCGTCTGGTATATCCCCGTATCCACCGACGATGCATATTCCAGCTCCAGGTACGGATCGACATCGGACAAGAAGCAGTCGGCTGTTTTCACCATCTCCGTCGGCGGATCCTTCGGCGGATCCTGGATAAGCCACACGGACTCATCCTCCCCATCGTCGGCGGCCTCCGTCTCGGAATCGCCAAGGAAGACGTATCCCTCGGATCCGCCACCGGAGGCAGCCACAAGATCGAAGAATGGCACTACGGGGACGCGCTGGTGCCTGCCAGCGAGGGGATTCGCGGAATGGATATCAGCATCGCAGGAAGAGCACAGCGCGGCGGCGTCCGCCTTGCATGTGACCGCTGCCGGCGCCTGCTCGCAGACCTCGCACAGCCACACCCGCTCGTGCCGGGATGCCAGCTTGTTCGCGCCGTGCACGCGCAAGTCGCAGTTGGCACACAGAAACGCGGCATCCGCCCGGCAAAACAGCACCGCCGCCGCCGCCGCTCCCTTGCACGCGTCGCACGTGCGCGCCCCTAATCCCCAGTAAGTTCCTCCTTCCCCTCCCATATCTCTCTCTCTCTCTCTCTCTTCTCTTGCTCTACTTTCCGGTTGCTGAAAACGGATGGGTAGTTAGCTGATATGGGGATGGAGGAGACGGGGCTATCCTCTTTGGAGAAGCCGGAGGGGATCGTCGACGAATGGCCACGTAACACGTGGATCCTCGGACCACGATTTAAAATTAAGCTTTTTAATCCAAGGATTACACTAATAATTAAATGGGCGGTGGTGATGCGAGGAATTGGACGGGAGAGATTCGATATTTTGGCTGCTTTCCTTAGTTGGAATAGTTGAATTTTTTTTAATTACTTTTTATAAAATTTTTTAGCTTAAATTTGAATATTAATAACTTCAAAAAATAAATAAATAATTCCTAGCATAGTTTACATGTTTCATACGTGTTATTTATCTAATATTTTTCGCAACTGACGAGCGCGCTGCCATCATCGCCCTAAGATCTCTCCAACGTGTTGTACGCAACTCTTTATCTGCCGACATCCCGCTCTACATTCGTACACGTGCCCGAAATCCTTGCGGTCGTACTAGAAATATAGCTAGTTGCTGAACATAACTTTTGTGGGGCTCGCTATTCTGGGTGTGCCGCCAGAGCACATCGGGCCGTCAATTCGCGATCGGGCGTACAAAGACCGCTGGTAGTCCACGTGGAGAACCACGTGAAGTAGGTCTTCGTGGGACGGTGTGTCTTTAGTTATCGGCCCGAAACGGTTCGGACGGCCCGGATTTGATTTATACAACTGAAGCTACGAGACCTTTTTGTGATGATGTCACGAGGGATTGGGTCGCCTTTTTCTTTGTAATGCCCTGTGGAAGCTGCAACCCGAACAATAATTCAGTTGGTTGATCACGTTGTGTCTCGGTGGTCTGAGTCAGACAGTTACGCACGCTAAGCTTAATGTTTGAGAGTACTTTTATAAAGCTTCTTTTAAAAAATAAAGGTTCCAAGTTGTGTAAAACATGAAAAAGAAAATTATAATTTGAAAAAAAAAAAGATTTAAAAAATATTATTATGAAATAGTACTAAAGAAATATGTATTTGATGATTTCATATTGAGAAATAGGCGAGTAAATTATTTTATATATATATATTTTTTAAAAAAATAATATAACTATTTGCATATTATTGTGATGAAAGTTGTCTATTTTGTGTGGCCAACGTGTTCTGAAAGAGAGCATCTATTAAATGAAAGGAAGCACAAAAGTTTGCATCAATGTGTGCAATATCTATTATAATTTTTAAAAGTAGATCTCAGATCTCAAGAAAATTTTAAAATGGCCATAAATATTGAAAGGGATATTTTTTATTATAATTTTTTTTACTTAATTTGTTGATAATATAATATTAGAAATAAAATAAATGTATAATAATTTTTTTAAGAGTTGGATAAAATCAAAGTAATAGTTATAAATATAAAATTGTAATTTAAAATATTTTATGATCATTTATAAAGCTAGTGATGGAACTCATCCATCAATCACTTCATTGATCAAAATTCTGTCCCAAATACAGCCTGTTTAAACAAAGCTCCATGAAAGCCGTTTGTCTGAAATTTGATGCCCGGGAGTGTATAGTGGTATGTATAGTTTTTTTTGTTAGTTTTTTTAATACCAAGCCAATTCTAGTTCTAATAAGGGTTCTACTTCCCTATCAATAAATTCTTTTTTAAGATAATTTCTATTTTTAAAAGAAAATTTTAATTGCATAATTATTTAATTAATCAGCTTTATTATGGGTTAAAAAACAAAAAAGCATCCAAAATATTAAAAAAAGCAAAAGAGTGAAAGATAAGAATAATTTGTTCATTTTTTGTCATGAAAAATGTAAGATAACTTAGAGGTTGCAAAGGGTTAAGTATCTTTAGTTTTTTTTTTTTTTCTCTTTTAGCCTGTCCTTATCGATGGAGACGTGGTAGTTATCAAATCTCATATTGCTAGTTTGTACACTCTATTAGACAGATTCTAATTCGTTTAAAGTATTTTCAATTTCTGCTTGATTTTAATATCCCATAAGTGAAGTATTGAACACATTGTTATATTGGTCCTTCAATGACAGAAGAGTTATCAATTTTATACTCAAGTAAGAAAGGCTCTAACATGAATTTAACATGCCTCAAAATGAATTTTGTTTGGTGAAAAAGTACAAAACTTGATTGTATGCAAATTAGAGGATGGCTGTTATCATGTTTCTTTGAATATTTTGAAACATATCCTTATGGGATATGTTCTGAGTATTGCAAGTTAAACAATTCAATTTTCAAGAGGCTTCAATGAAGAGTTATATGTAAGAAATGAGCTAGTTGGCAGATAAAACGCATTATGACATTAGTGAACTAACCAAGGCACGTGGATGGAGCACATGAAAATGTGTATCTTTGGGTTGAGCTCATTTTTGTTACATGTAATAAATTGGCTGCACAACAAAACTAACTTGTGCTTATGCGAAGGGGCATTAAATACACCTAGCACTCAGTAGAGCACTAACACATATGTAGTGCTTAGCAAAGTATTCAATTCATGGAGAGCTAATCATACACAAGAAAGCATGTCGAGATCCCCATGGGGATTGTGGGGTGAATAAGTAGTGCACACAATAGTCAAAAAGTTGGATAAATTTGGTTGTCAATGTGTGGCATGATTGAGTGTATAGTTGCACGTCGTATAAGTCTTATGTGTGACAATTGTAGGGTATGCTTAAGCTGTTTTTATTCAATTGCATCAAAACGGCATCAACGATACAATGACATGTGAGTTGTGCACAAGTAGTACTAAAGATTAGCAAAATTTGAAGAAAATCAAAGAAGTTAGTTGTAGGATATGCATTATACATTTTTTATGCACTTGATTATTATAAATATATAACTAAGGCTTCTTATGAAAGTAAGTTCCACTTTTTTGGTTTTGATGTAAGACAATGCAACAAGTGATTGACTTTATGCTTGCATATGATTTTTCTTAAGTAATTAGTTTTTTTCGCTTTTATGGGATTGCAATATGTCTTGTATAAACTAGCATGTCATTTTTATCATTTTTACATATTTTTATGTTCATATTGTTTTTCTAGTAAAAGGAATTTTAGTTATTTTTGTTTTGATTTAAAGATTTTTATTATAAGTTTGATAAATATATTTTAATAAAATAAAAATAAAATGTGCTATTTTAATTTTGAATGTGAAGCATCAAAAAATGTTTGTACTTAAAATGCACACCTTTGCCAGTAAAGTATAAAATCATCTTTATTCTTAGAAGAGCATAATTCTACCAATAAACTAGGAAATCATCTTTGTGTCTTAATGAAAACAAACTTTCTAATAGATTAAAAAAATCATCTTTTTGTCTAAAGGAGCACACCATTATCAATAGAGGATAAAAAATTATCTCAATTATCTCTCTTACCATTTTGTTTATTAAGTTATAAGATTTTCATGTTACCTTCTTATCATCAATTAAGTATCAGAGCCTATTTCATAGTATTCCAATCGTATTGTTAGCTACTTTTCTCTCCTTGCTTTGCTTAGTTTTCAAGCTTATAGCTATTTATTGTTGCCTCTTTTGTAACACCTTACAAACTTTTTTATTAAATAAATTGTGAGAATTTTTATTAGGGGTATTTTGGTAAAATAAGTGATGGTGATTGTAGCATATTTGAGAGTCCAAAAAGAGAAGAAAATTAAACAGTATTATTGAGAAAAATATCTATTATTTCACTTACCTCATACATGAATCAACTATTTAATGAAAAGAAAAAGCTTTATAAAATGTAAGGGTTCAAAAAAATTAATAAAAGATAAACTAAGTTCTTAATAAACTCATAATCAAGGATAGTGAGTTGTTATTATCCATAAGGAGCTAGAAAGAGAATTGGAAGAAGGGATTCTCATCACTTTAGGGATTGTTGGTGACTATGTAGAAGGATTTGCACATAAGAGAAGGATTGGGTGGAGGTGATTCGATCCATATAAAAGACAAAATTTGAAGGAATTCTTATTTTCATGACAATGTTAGTTTTTTTACTTTGTCTTTGTAATTCGAATTTGCTTTATTGAAACTTAAGAGAATTATGTATGTATAAAGGTGCATAGAGTGACAGAAATAGTAATAAAAAGTTTTGTGATGTTGAATTAAGCTGTGATTGAATTTTGTTGAGAAAACTATGATATGTACAACAAAGCATCATTCTAGGTTTCTATCAAACTATCCACTTGTGTGATTAAATGATTCAATAAAGTCCTAAGCAATAGGAATAATTTTGTTGGATGTTCATTGGATTATTTGATGGTTATCTTACAGGGATGCTAAAATGGTTCAATAAAGTAACTCTAATTTGGGTTGTGAGCATTTAACAATCCAATGAATAATTGGATGGTTTGATGGAAGCTTAAGGAAGATCAGATGATCCTTCAGGTGCATATTGAATGACCTAATAAGAAAAATGAGTTTCAAAAGTGTGATGAACATAAAGTATGTGAATTATAAATCAATGTAAATATAACATAAGCTCTATATGAAATTGCAAGAGAAGGAGAAAGAGTATGTGAAAAAGTATTCTAATATTCGACAATCAGATAGGCATATGCACAATTTATTAAGTAAATGTAACATAATAGAATGTTGAATTGTATGTGGTTTGACATTATTATGTATTTTATTTTTGTGTGAATTATTTAAGTATTAAATTACCTAAATATTATCCTAAAAGAATTAAGAGTACATGAAGTGTAATATTATGTGTGAAATAAGATGCCATGGCCTTGAATGTTAGTGATATCATGGGTGTGTAATACGAGTCTTGAGATATGATAATGTCATAAGAAGGGACGATGAGAGTCTTAGGTGGTGATGATATCACTAGAAGGAAAGGTTCACCCTTGAGTAGTAATGATTTCATGAAGAGAGATAACATGAGTTTTGGGTGGTGAGGATGTCATAATGAAGTAAGATGAACCTTGAGTGGTGTTAATATCATAAGTAAATATACTACGAGCCTTAAGTGCTGAGAATGTTATAATAATTTATGTATCATTTAAAATGGTGATGATGGTATAATAAAATATGACAAGGCATGGTTTGTGTCGATGCTATGAAAGAAGTAAAATAATTTGATAAAAATTAGAACACAAAAAGGGTGTATGATTAGATGGTTCCCAAACCATGTAAGATAAGTTGTAAAACCAAGTTGTTAACGTTTTTCATATTTATGCATTTGTTGTAGCCATGTTTTTTTTACTCTATATTAGCATATGTTATATATTCATCATCCCATTAAGCTTTATGTTGGCTATGCACATGTTATTAACATATGTAAGTACAACAGATGCACATCACGTGACATGTAGGGAATAATGTGTGAGTTTATGTTTTTTTTAGCACATTATTATGTGATACTATTTCTCTACAATGAAACATTGTTCTAAACTATTAGAGTATAGCTTATAGTGATTGTATGCAATTTGTGATAGCTTATACCTTCTGTATGTTATTATTCCTTTAAATTTCTACTTTTAACTAGTTTCTCTAAAAAGAGTAGAAATATTATGCTATTGCATCATTAGAAATGCATGGATTTACTTAGAAAAGGATTCAATATGTAGTTGTTCAATAATAGTATTGAATTTTTATAATATTTGAGTGAAATTAGGGTAGACATCACAATATTAGAATAAGGTTTAGATACCTACAATAGCTAATATGAGTTAGGTAGACAGCCTTAGTGGAGAAGTACACATAGTTAACATCAACATACCACGTTATGATGTTTAAAATTTGCTATTTATCATATAATAATTTTAATGCAATGAAGCATGTTATATAAAAAATTTGTTATGTAATATAATAGATCTTTAAAAGGGACAAACTAAGGAAGTTGCCAATATCTCTAAAGAGACAAGTCATAAAAAATAGCATAAGATTAAGAGAGAAATAATTAAAGTACTCTTTTCAATAAGGGAGAATATTGCAACATAGCTCCTAAGACAAGTGGAAAAATATCGAACAAATAAGTTGGTGGAACAATTCTATATGTCGCACCATCATTTTGTTGATGTTGTATATCTATTATAGGTCTAGAATTGGCTTGAAGACATGGACATGTTTTTTTGAAAATATGTTACATATAAAAAATGGAAAGGTGTTCTAGTAGTATTACATTAAGTGAAGTTGCCAAAACTTGGTCTAGTTAAAAGAGACTACTATTTGTGTTAATCTTATACCATTATGTGGTGATTTCATAATAAAAAATAATATATTATTTACCAATGTGTGCATTGAGTGCGTGATGATTAAGATTAGCAAGAGTAGATGATAATAAACAAGGATGATGATTGGACAAAGTTTAGCTCAACTTTCATAATTTTGTAGCTATGTGGTTATTGTTTTTGATTGAATGACATCTATTTAGAGTAAATTTCAAGTTATTTTGATAGAATTTAATACTTATACTAAAAATCTTGTGGTACATAGGTTCATACATCTTTTTATTTCTTCACAAGCTTCATGTGTAGACCTCATGCATGCTTGGTTCGAATTATCCTTATCACATGAGTTTACATAAGTAAAAAACTTAATTTAAATTGCACATCAATTGATATGCATCACAAGTTTCATGATTTAATCAAGTTGAATTGAAATTAGGACAAAGCATTAAACTATAAAAGCATACTAATCATGTAATATAATGGTATTATCACACAATATAATTAAGTAATTTTAACACATAGTACCTATGATTAGACTTTATAATCCATGCCTTTTTTGTTATGATAAAGTGGATCATATAGTACAATATTAGTTATTATACAATGCCCACCTAGTTCTAGACTAACCATAGTGAATACAAGTACAAACAAAAATGTTTATAAAGTACAATGCTAGGGTATTTTATAAATACAATTCATAAAGAGTTAAGTAACCTAAAAAAATAAGTAAACTCAAGATGTTTTTTATCATATGATATATGAATATCATATAGTATAACAATTTAGAGAGTATATTATGCTAAGGCATTGCAAGATAAGAATACTTTGTATAGTATGATGTTACTTATTGTACATGCACATTTTACCTGATAAAGTGATGAAGTTTTAAATGAATTAAATAAAAAATGTCATACAGTGTGATGTTACTTATTGTATAAGTATGATTTCACATAACAAAGAGTTTTAGTAACCAAAAATAAGAAAGACAAAATCAGAGATGTTTGTATAGTATAATATAGCCCATTGTGCAAATATACTCAAGTCTTGAGGATTAATTAAGCATTGCGAGAGTTAAATTAAAAAATATTGTATAGTATGATATATACTTATTATCTAATATGATCCTTTATGAGAACTATGAATATTAAGGGGAGAAAGGATCAAATAGTTTAATGTACTAGATGATTATATCATTTAGTTGTATCATACAACATGATTTATATAATTGTAAAATACAAATAGAAACAAGAATAATGCATTAGTTATTTAATCACCTCAAAATCCAAAATTAACCATTAGTTAACTATTGGGGTTACCTTAAGAGACATTCTTTCATTATAGATAAGCCTTTAGAATACTACATAAAGAATTAATGCAATTTCATAATTTGATGAAAAGAGCTGTTTGTGCTTCAAGTAGTTGCTTATTGTTCACCTATACATTTAAGCATTATGATTGTGTTAAAGCTATTCCAAAGTAGATTTCAATGGCTTTATTCTCTCTTATTTCACCTATTAGGTAATATTGTTTCATATCTCTTTTCATATAGATTTTGCCAGCTGGCAACTTAATAAAGATTATAAGTACTTTTTAAGACTCATTCTAAAAGTAATTATTTTCTTACCATTATTGTATTGACTCTTTGGAGTCCTTATTATTATGGATTTTTTGGGACCCTCATAGGTCCCTTATGGATCAACCTTATAGGGGATTTTTATGTATTTGTCATTTGACAAAAGTTGCTTAGTATAGTAAATTTAACCATCGAACTAAAGATAGATATAGATTCGAGTTTGAATTAAATCATCTAAAAATTTTATATTATTTATTTATAAAATTTACTTTAATACATACTTCTTATAAATGATTTAAAAATAATAATTTTTTTTTGAAAATTATATTCCACTCTCCTCATATGACTCATTCTTACAAGTGATATTAAAACCTAATTGTATCAAAAAAAAAAGAAATTCTTGAGATAAAATTGAGATGACTTACAATATGATAGAAAAATCCATCACATTGAGTAAAAGAATGTCTTCTTATTATATAGTTTTGTTTAAAGGTAGATTTTATTTATATTAAAAAAAATAGAATGTAAATCTTTCTTGATTTCATAGTCCTTGATATTTAGGACATTACAAAACATCTCTTTGTTTTCCTTACAAAAATTGTTAATAAAAAAGTTATTAAAAAGTCCATTAGTGAAGTTAAATCGCTCATGAAATTTGGGCAAAGTTGAAGGTTGCTTGTGAAGGTACCTCATAAATGCAAGTTAGCAAAATTAATATTTTAATACATAATTATGAATAATTTCATGTATCATTTGATGAATCTATTAAGTCAATATTTATTTTATTTACTAATATCACGAATAAATTATCAAATTTACAAAAGTTTTTACTAAAACTAAGTAGGTATGAAAGATTCTATGTGTATTATTAAAGGAATATGACCCTTTTATAATAACAATTAAGGAAATCAAGGATATATCTACAGTTTCACTTGATGAGCTAATGACAAACAGGGTGGAGCTGGCTAGATGAATGGACTAAAAGCTTTTAGTAGAAAAGCAAAAGAGAAAAGAAGAAGAAACTCACCACATTAAATTATTGCTCAACCATCAATTTAGAATCTTTAAGTGGCAATGAGTCAGCATTGATCTTCAATGGTTATGTTGTTTACTTCAATGTTATGCTACATGTAAATATGCAAGAGAGGAGTGGAGATCTTGATTTGAACAAGTTAAGAAGGGACTTTTACCAATAATGAAAAAACAGTTAGGCATATTCGTCATGGTCGTCCTTTGTATCTTGTGATGGTAGAGAATATCAAAAATCAAAGAAAGAAAAAGAAAGTGATGAAAGCTTCTTAGAGTGGCTCTAATGAGTCTTCCTTAAGCGATAAGGACAAGAAAGAAAGTTTTTTTTACCAAAGGTGGTAGCTTTGCTCCAACTCTTGATGATGATAAGTTAAATTAAGTTCTTTCTCTTCTTCTTGCATTGATTATAAGAAACAATATAATTAACTATTTCATATGAATGAAAAGCTAGCAAGTAAACTTAAAAAGTTGAAGTGTGGTTATGCTAGTTATCTAGTATTATGTGTATCTTTAAATGATACTAATTTTAAGTATTTGTATGACTTGAAATATGAAAGAGATGAATTATCAAGTTATGTTATTCTCAATACAAAACTAATTATTGAAATAGTTGATTTGAAATGATGCATTCATATTATTATATATACCAACATAGATATATGCTTATAAGTTTCATTTTCACTTGTATCCCAATCAAATACTCTTACACAATTATTTTTTAAGACTTAAACACACGTCAACTCTTTATAAACTTAGAATTAATGTATGTTCAAAATTTCCAATATATGTGTTAATAATAAACTCACTTAACTTTCATAAAACCTCAAGTGGACCCAAGAATATTTGGGTTCCTAAGTTAAGGACTTAAGTAGTTATGTAGGCTGTTTCCACAATCATGATCTATATAAACAAATCTTGACTTGTGAGCATTTTTTTTGTCCCACTTGTAAGAATTTGGATCAATCAAGATTATTTATCTTGGGTCTTTAAGCATAAATGAAAGTTAAAATCTTGCTTAGATCAAATAAATATAATTTTAATAAAAGACACATGATTGTTAAGTGCACCCAATAGTCTAAGTGCTTATTTAGGATTTTATTTAAGAAGGACAAAGTCTCCCAAATAGAGTAAGTGATGTGTAGTGCAACATTTTTAAACTCAACATTGAAATTATTGGCAAGTAGTAAGGAGCCTAAAATTAGAATTTACTTATTAGTAATAGACTAAAAAGATAATAAATAAAAATAATTGAAATAAATAAAAAGAATACAAAACAAGTCTCATCATACAATTTGATTTGACTTCTCATAGGTTGTAAACATTTTTATTAAATTTTTGATAGCATAAGACTGGGTAGGATTCATTATACATTATGATGTCACTCATTATTAGGATGAGTTGTGTAGACCTTTATTCTTAGATTTTTTTACGTTTTGTCATATAATGTCACATCACTTATCATATAAAATGATCTTCATATGTAGTAGTCAACTTTTAAGTTCAAAATTTTCAATTCCCATTGTATAGTATAATATTAACCATTGCATAATATAATTATGTTAGACTATATATACTAATAGGCTTTTTGGGAATGATTATCTAGGGCATTAAAAACTCCAACTAAAGAAAGGTGAAGAGTCATTTGGAGATTTTGTGCATGATTTGTTGTGCAATAGTTCTACATTCCTCTTTGTGCAAAATATCTCAACATTTGATCATAATGTGAGTTATCTCTAGGCTATTATATGCCTCTTAATCATTCTTCGTGTTATCAAGGCTATTTAAGTCATTATATAAAGCAATGGAACATGTTTTTATTCCAACCAAGGCTTGCTCATTTGAAGTAATAAGTATAATTGAAAGCTTTTGACTACCTCAAGTTGATATTTACTTACATGACTTAGATTGTAAATATGTATTATTATTCCAAGCATTTAAAATCTTGTTATGAGAAGTTTTTGTGTTAAGACAAGATCAACAAACATTCAAAATCTAAATAATCTTATGCCTAAACTAATTACAAGTTTGACGAGGTTTATTTTAGATCAAATATTGATATAGAGGTGTATGAGTTGATCAAAGGGTGCAACATGAATATAACAAAAGCAATTCTATCAAAACATGATCCAAATGAGCTTATCCTTTTCATGTTTGCTAGAATTGGGTAAGAAATAATTAAATATTTCTATAACAACCTAAAAAAATGAAGACTATAATGCTACGACTTTTGATCTTTGTAATATCAAGGTTGAGATCACTAATGGTGATCTTAATAGCTTCTTTAGTATTCTTGGATCTAGGAAATCCTTATGACTTAACTATGAACATAGTAATTATAATTAGGAGGCAAACAAGACTATCTCTCATACCCATATAAAGTTCACATTTATGAAGTGAGAAATCTAATTATTAAAGCCTATTTAATATAATATTTCTTGATAAACACAATAATGCCAAAAGGGGGTGATAGATAATGAAACACTCCATGGATCTCGTTGACAACTTATTATTATATGATGGGAGAGTCTTTTGATTTGGGTAAGATCATATTTAGACTGATAAAAAAAACATTATACTGATAATCCTAACATATAAGAAGAAGATGAACTTGAGTTATGAGATATCATTGTGTTATACGTACTTTCAAATTTAACATTCAGGTTATAGAGATTGATGGTATCTCAAACCTTTTAAGGATGGAGATATGAAAAGAATCCAATATTTTGCTTATGACTTTTCTAAAGGTGAGAATGAGGTGAAGGCTCCTTAAGATCAGCTTGTCCTAGTTGTCATTGAATCATCTCTATATGCAAAAGGTTCATCTCGTTGGACTTTCTTATCCTATATGTGTTAGTAAAAACTATTACATTAGAAGCTAGAATTAAAGAGAATAGAAATAAAATTTAATGAATTAATGTAATAATGAGTTAGAGTATACTAGAATTATAAGAAATGATTAAGAGTAATAAGTGTAATTATAAATCCAATTCAGCTCTTTTGTTAGGCAAATTCTTAGTCACTATGATGAAAAGCTTACATAAGAAGCCTTAACATGTTTTCTTTGGTAATTTGAACGAAATTGTTGTAATATATTTAATGGAGCATTGAAATAGTTTTTCATTTATGATCTCTTTATATGTTTCAATATCTAAGTTGAATGCAATACCTAGTTATTCAAGAATCAATATATTGCTAAATAGTGTATCGATTCAAACCTCTTGTTCAATGCATTATGGTTTGTGCTCTTCTTATATTGGAACTCATCTATAAAAGTTCATAAAAGTAAATAGTTTTAATTATCTTTATTTTATATGAACAAAACTCAAATTTGTGTAATAATATTAGCATGCATTTAAGGAAAATCAATCCTTTTGAGTGATAACAACAAGGGGGAGAAGTATGTGCTAGGATTTAAGGGATACTAGATTTAGGGGGAGTTATTTCAAACCTAATTGAGATATTATGCACTTGATTGATTACTATGGTATATATAGTTTCATATTATTTCACTTATAGCATTAGTTTTATCATCATCAAAAGGGTGATAATATTAACCTCATATCCTTATATGGTGATTTGATAACAACCAAACAATACATTATTTACTAATTATGCTTTGAGTGTATGTTGAGTAGGATTAACAAGTAAAGATGATGATGGACAAGGTTGATGGTTAGACAAAGATTAGCTTAGCTTTGATAATAGTGTAGCCAAGGGTTATTACTCCTGATGGGGTGACATCCATCTAGCATGTCAGGTTCTTGTAGCTTTAGCACTTTTATAAGAAAGGTAATGCAATTACAAATTCCTTGGCACAATTAGTTAGCTCTTCTTCTTAGATTCAATACTTAGAAAGTAAGAAGCTTTCTCAACTTATCATTGGCCTTGCTCAACTAGACTAAGGGAGCTTTTCATAACTACAGTTCAAGCATCACATTAAAAACTATACTTTCAAATAGGGTCAATTGGTGGTTTTAGTTGTCAACATCATTTTTATTTATTTTTCAATTCCCCTAATTAAGTGAAACAATACATTTAGTTTTTGTTGTGAAGCTTAATTGTTCTCAGTCCTTCTTTTATGTTTTGAGGTATTTTCTAACCTAGCATTTTATATGTATAGTTAGGTATCTTTGTACTCCACTTCTCTATTTTGGAAATAAAATTTTAGTTAAAAAAAGTGAAAATTTATACTAGAAATCTTGTTGCACATCATACATTGTTTTATTTCTTAATAAACTTCATGCGTAAACTTTATGCATTATTTAGTTCTCTTGACAAAGTGAAAGAGTATGTTTGGTTTTTGTTATGAAGCTTACTTGTTCCCACTTCTCCTTTTATGTATTGAGGTAGTTGCTAACATAATATTTTGTATATGTGGTTAGGTATCTTTATACTCCACTTCTCTATTTTGAAAACAAAATATTATTTAAAAATGTTAAACATTATACAAAAAATATTGTTACATATAGGTTTATGCATTGTTTTATTCTTTCACAAACTTCATGTGTAAACCTCATCTATGCATAGTTAGTATTCTCTTTATCAGATGAGTTTGCATAAGTTAACAAATTAATTTAACTTGCACATTAAGTAATATTTAGTAAAGTATCATGATTAATATTTTAATCAAGTAAAAATTAAAATGAGAATAAAATAATTATTAAAGTGTAAAAAACATACTAATTTTATAGTACAATAATATTATCATATAATAGATTGAATCTTTATTGTATAATACAAATGATCAGATTTTGTTATTCATACCCTGATTAGTATGATAAAGTGGATAGTATAGTACAATATTATTTATCATAATTATAATTTAACTGTATGGTTAATCATAGTAAATGAAAGTATAAATAAATATTTTTATCGAATGTAATGCCATGGTATTGTATAAGTATAATCTATATAAGAGCTAAGTAACCCAAATAAAAAAGTAACTTGAAAAGTTTCATATAATACAAAATATAGGTACTATATAACATGCCCTTTTAAAAAATAAATAGGTTAAGAGAATGTTTCATAAGAATGCTTTGTATAGTATGATGTTACCCAACATACAAGTATGATCTTACTTAATAAAGAGATGAAGTCTTGAATGGATGTATAGAAAATATAATATAAAGTTACTCATTATAAAAGTATGATCCAACTCAACGAAGAGTTTAATCAATCAAACATAGGTAAGAAAAGAAATAAATATATTTGTATAATATGATATAATCTATCAACAAGCATAATCAAGTCTTGAGAATTAGTTAAGAATTGAGAGAAGTGAACACAATAATATCAATAGTATGATACATATTATCATACACTTTAATGCACTAGATAATCAAGTCATTTAGTAGTATTATCTAACACAATCTATATCATTGTATAATACAAATGAAAACATAAATCATGTAATAGTTAGTTAATCACCTTGAGAATCAAAAATTAACTATTGGTTAACCATTGAAGCTATCTTAAGAGACTTGTTGACTATTCTTCCATAATAAATAAACCTTTAAAGCATTTTAGAAAGAACTAATGCAAATTCATATATTGATTAAAAAGGTGTTTGTGCTATAAATGGCTTCTTACCATTCACCTCAAAATTTGAAAATCATAACTAAGTTAAAGCTATTCCAAAGCAGATTTCAAGTGATTCATTCTCTCTAATTTCACTCATTGGTTAGCATTATTTCATATATTTTTCTTATAAATTGCATCACTTGATAACTTGGTAAAGATTGTAGGTACATGTAAAGCTCTCATTATAAAGCATCTTGTCTTTATCTTCTTCTTATTGCTATATTGACTCCTTTAAGTCCTTGTTATTTATGGATTCTTTGGGCCCCACATTGGCTCCTTTTGGATCAACCTTATAAGGGTTATCACCTATCAATAATTTGACAAGATGTGCTTAGTAGAGTAATCGTAGTTTAGATTAGGGATGGATTTAGATCTGAGCTTGTAAAAAATTATCTAAAAAGATTTATGCTGTTTTTTTTATAGTATTTTACTTTATTGCATACTTCATAGAAAAGATTTAAAAATAACCAAAGTTTCTCTAAAAATAACCAAACTTGAAGGTAGGTCTAATTGACACATATCATGGTAAGAATTCTACACAACCTTCAAGGATTTGTGTGTCCTAATGGTACTGTAGATGTTTTTTCTCAAGCACTTAGGTTTTATGCTTTTGCTCTCAAATGACACTTCACATTGGTGCTTCTCAAAGGGTCTTCCCTTTTGGTCACCTATTCTAATACTATTTTTATCCAAATATATTTTTATAGAATTCGCATGACACTCAATACCATCTTAATATTGAATCCTATGAGAACTTCACATTTTATATGTCAACAACTCAAAGAAAAATAATAAATATCTAATCATTTATTACAACTTCCAATTCTTATGTAATGGGATGTCATTTTTATAGATTTTATTATGTTTTCCAAAAAAAACTTACCAAGGCTATGATTATATATGATAGTTATGGATAGATTGGTAAAATTTGCTCATTTTTTATTTATCAAAACAACACACTTAATGAAGAGGTTAAGTAGATTACATGTTAACCAAATTATGAGATTATATGGAGTACTCAAGAATATTATATTTTTCAAACTCAAAATTTACATCTCATTTTTAGAAAAAGAATTCACAAATTATTTAGAATTCAAATTTAATATACTATTTCATCCTTAAACAAATATCCAGACAAAGAGAATCATAAGAGCATTGAAGGATATATTGAGGTTATATATTTCTGATTATAGTGGTAGTGGGGATAAACCCTTAACACTATCAGAATATATTATAAAAAAAATTACCATGCCAATATTGAGATGGCACCATTTAAAGCTTTGTGTGGTAGGAAGTGCAAATAATAATTGTATTGGTGTAATGAAACTAAAAGCTTTATGATGAGGCCTAAGTTCATTGAGAAGGCTACTTAAAAAGTTCTAATGATTAGAGAATATTTCAAAAAGGAAAAATATAAGCAAAGAAAATACTTTTATAAAAAACATAAAAAGATAGAATTCAAAAAGAAGAGTATGCATTCCTCAAGGTAAACCCAATAAGAGTTGCTGTTAGATTTAATAAGGGTATGAGGACAAGAAATATTGGAACCTTCTAATTCTTAATATAGAGGATTAGTGAAGTTATTTAATGAATGGCTCTACTACATTTTTATAGAAGTATACAATATATTTTGTGTATATTTAGAATGAACATAATAGATCTTTCACATGTTGTGTAGTTTGATCCAAGACTTATGAAAATTCAACTTAATTTGAGCTATGTTGATTGTCTAGTGAAGATTCTAGCCAAAAATAATAAAAAAAACAATTGAGGAATAAATCCATTCTTATTCTCTTACACATGGATTAGTCATGCAAACCCTAATTAAGCATCTTGATTCATATCTTTCTTTGCCTGTGGCTTTCGCATCATCATGAGGAGGAGCTTCGATGAAGGTTTCTGAAAAAGGAGGAGAGGGAGCTCCATTAATATTAGATTTAGGGAAGTAAACTCTCATCCATATAGGGTTCACATGGATCAATCCTTAGTAGCCACGCTATGCTGGCCACGATTATGATGTCATCACTATTAGTAAGGAAGATAAGCTAGGAGAGTGGGGGAAGTGAGGGACCAAGATAGTGAAAGAGGGGATTTGAGGAGAGTGAAAGTAAGGAAAAAGAAAGGAGAGAGAAAGAGAAAAGTTGGAAAAGAAAAATCAAGTGTTTTTTCATTAATGTAGATACTTGGTAAGTTTTTTTTCTTAAAACCTCCTTTGCATTTAAGGATTTAGGGTTTATATGAACACAAAACTTAAATGTGTAATTATAAAAATTATTAGAAGCTACAATAAACATAATAAAGTTCATGATGAAATTTATGATAGGATTGTTATATATAAAGAGAAAGGAATTAAATACCATATGCTTCTAACTTTGAGGTGGGCATGTATTTCTTTTATATGTGCATATTCATGATTTATTGATACATGATAAGCATAGCATTGAGAAGGCATGCAATACCTTTATGTGTGCATATCCTTGACATATTAATATATGATAAACATAACATTATGTAATAATGTGACATTTTTACACATGCACATACTTGATGTTTGATGCATAATAAGTATAGGCTTATGCAGGCATGTGATATATTTATATATACATGTACTTGATATAATGATGATTATATAATTATAAATTTGTGTAACATGTAATTATAATAATGATATAACAATCTAAAATTTTTCTTTGTATAATATTCATAGATCTTGAGATTTGGACTAATATAGAATAGAGTATAACAATAAAATAAAGTCAATTTTAAAATATTGATTTATTAATAAAATAATTATTATATTAATACTATATTAAAAAGTATGTTATATTTTCAAATTAAATAAATTTTTTTTGAATTTATTATTAAAAGAGCTCTTTAAGAGGATTCAAATGATAAAATTTTGTAATTTTTAAAAGTTTAAATAATTAGATATGAATTTTTGAAAAAAAGACATAAATGTTATTATAAGAATTATTAAGAAAAAAATGGTAATTTTTAAAATTTATTCTTACTGACTCAATTTTGAATAAGAAGAAATAAATATTATAACCAAAGGAGGTGTGATATGGTTTGTCACAGAGAAGTGAGAAAAATTTTGAGAGAAGAGCTGCAAAAAAGAGAAAAAAAAGAAGGAATGAGAAGATGTCAATTCAAAAGGAAGAGCAAGAATAGAAATATTAAGATTTAAGAGAAGCAAAAAGAGATCAATCTATCATTGGAATCATGAAAAGAAGAAAGTATTGACTAGAATAGAGTAGTTGCAATAGAAGGAATTGTGTAGCTAGGGGTTAGGAAAAAGAGGGCATGAAGAATTTAGAATTCTTAATATTTGAATTGATTTTATGTTGAAATGCATGAGTTTGAACCATTATATGTATTGAAAATATGGCTTTGAAGAATTGAATAGATTTGAATTAAATAGGAGTGAGAACCAAGTGTTTTCAAAGAGGTTTGTTAGCATATATGAAAGGAAAATGCTATATTTTTGTCCCAACATATAATACATTAAGGCTTAACTTAGTTCAAAGAAACAATATATATAAGGTCCATAGAGCCAATGTATGGTATCTTTAATTAGATGTATCACACATTATCCCATCGTACGATACATTAGTTAAGAAAGTAAAAAGGGATTAGTGATGCGTACTATTTGGTTATATGGCAACATATAATGTAATGAATTATAAGATCCATATGATAGAATTGCATGATACATTAAACAATAGAGCAATGAGAGTAAAGAAAAGAAAAGCATGATTTGTTGATAAACTATAAAGAATAATGAGATATACATACTATATAGTAAAACCAATATATAATATGTTAGTAAAAACTAATGATGATCAAGGAAAATGAAAGTCTTATGTATTTCCATGGGTGGTTTTATGTTGAACATACAATACAATATGATTATTAAAAAGTACACTTGTTTTGGAGACAACAAAGGTTAAGATAGAATTTTTTAGTTATAATATGATCAAACCAATGTATAGTATGTTGTAAACTAATTATGTAAAATATATAATATATTAGATATATAGTATGATGCATTGGTACTATAATAAGAAAAGAAAATAAAAAAACATTTTTGAAGTTATATTATTATTGCAAGTGCATTATATATACATATTAAAAAGGATTATTTAATAATCCATACATATGTATAGTATTCATATAATTTTAAAAAGATATTGGATAAGATAATTTCATCTTAGATTTAGATAAGTAAATCTGATAACTATAATATAAATATAATATTAATATTTGATAGATCATACAAATGAGATATTTCCAATGTTATTTTCATTGATTCATGACATGTTTATCAGGGGAAGCATAGGTATTTTTAACATGGGACTCTATCTGAGTGATATTTCTTTTAACTGGATTTATAAGATAATAAAAATTATATTACACGGAATTACATATATGAAGTGGTATTGGATTATATTGAAAACATAATATATTAAAATAACTAATATAATATAACTTATCAATAAGTTAAAAAATTATAGAATAAAAATTATAATTATAGAATTGAATTTTTTTTTAAGATATTATTCTTAACACATGGATAGACATCGATCATATATGAGACCCCGTATCTCTATTAGATATTGGTGTAAATGTAACACGATATAATAGTTATTAGTATTATGTGTATGTTGGCTTAGGAATTAGTCAGAGACCCTATACCTTTAGATGGGTGGTATGATATTTTGTGTTAACACTTTATGTAGGGTGTCGAGATATTTTTAGGACCATATACCTCTCTCTATATAGATGGATGAGATACTAGTTTGGAATCCTAAATTTTTATATATAAAAGTTTATCAACTTTATTTATGTCTATGAGTAGAGGTTATTTAGATGTAGCATTGTCTATGATATAATAATGATGACAATGTTTCAAAAGAAAAACAAGCTTTAGAGAAACAAAAGTTGATATAAAAAATTAGGAATAACAAAATATACATAGATATCATTAATACATATCTCATGGTTACTATTTATCATATCATTTCTCATATTTTTATTTCCTTTGTTTTATAATATTATTAATTTATTATCTTATTAATTTCTTTAATGAGTTCTATTGAATCTCACTAAAATTTATATTGTAAATCATGCTTTTATTATGCATATAGTTAAGGTTATAAGGCTTTGGATGAGGATCATACTCATTAAGCAGTTTTGAGGGTACATTTCGATGTAGTTGTTATATAACATTTTGGTTGTTAAATGGCACTATATATAGGTGATAATTTTATACTAATAGTTCTTTCTTTGTACGTTGTGGTTTAATATAGATTGTTATCAATATGGATTTTTATAAGTGATATTTTGGTTTAATTATTTTTAATTATCACAACTATATCTTGGTTCTATAATATGATTTGAGATTAGATTTGTATGGGTTTTTGCGTCATCATTGGGTCCCTACTTGTGGATTTAATATGTCCTCATATTAATGATAATTATATTTAATCTTTTGATGTTGTTATATCAAGTGCTAAGTTAGGTAGGTCCTTAACAAATGTTGTGACATTATGTATTAATATGGATTAATTACATAATATGTTATTGTGCTATATTGTTCCCTTATTATATCTATTTATTATTACATGGTGAGCATGATACTTATGTTAACAATTGAGTAAATACATGGTAATATGTGTATTACTAAGTACTTGCATGGTAGACATATGGTATATATGCATTAGTAATAAATATATATGAGAATGTGTTATGCAAGTAAAACAATAAAATAAAGAGGATTGAGTATGATAATGCCTTGGAAGGTAATAAGACATGTGAGATTATAAAAGTGAAACAAAAAGGGTAAAATGTGATGTTGCATTAGAAGGCAATAAGACTATGATTCAATAAAAAAATAAAAAAGGTTGAATGTGAGTTACCTTAGAAGATAATAAAAACCCAAAGAAAAGTAATAAAAAGAGTTGAATGTAATATTACTGGATGAGAAAATGGACTACAAGTTGAAAGATAATAAGATATATGAACCAAAAAATGTCAATTAAAGATAAAAAATAACTAACAAACATAATGGACATGTGCATATGAATAAATGATTGTTTAATTATAACCTTACATGTGACATGATCTCAAACCATGTATTGTTTCATATATCATGAAATATTATATTATTTTTATTGAACATGTAATAACTGGCTTAGCTTATTTTTGATACTCATTATTTTTAAATGTGTTAGATGAACATCTAGACACAAATAAGGATTGACTTAAGATGTAAGATTGCTATAAAGAAGCAATGTAGATGCTACCTAATCATATTTGAGGCATGCTTAACATATAGTTTATTTGTAACAAATATATCATATTATAAAATAATTATTACTTTTTAATATATGTGTTATATTCTTAAATTATTTGAAATGTTAAAGACAAATCTAGAGTTCAAATAATAAATAACTAGGTGGATGGAATAATAGATAAATGTGTGACATATAAACAGGTTGTGAATATTATAATTAAATTGTATGTATAATGAAAAATTTATTAGAAATAAAGGAGACTATGCTTATTTGAAATTTAAAAACTAGAATTAAATATTAGTAAATGGCATTAGGATCATAAAATGTAAGTCTTAAATTAGTGTGGAAGGTTAAGAGCATCACACTTATATTATTTATAAAGAAAAGAATTGTAATCTCAGAATATGTATATACTATAGAGAAATAAATAAGATTATTATTATAAGTATGTATCATCTATCAAGGATCGATAATTTATTTAGTTAGATTCAAGGTGCAATAGTCTTTTTTGAAAGATATTTGATATTAGGTTATCACCTATTGAAGTTAAAAGAACATAGGACTTCACATTATACTAAAGAAGGAAAAATCTTGAGTCAAGGATAATCTTAAGCAACTTTATTGATTATAAAGAGATATGAATTTCTTCTTAAGGTTTTATTTCTCTACAACTCTAAAAGCTTTTCAACGAATGTACATCAAGTAAAAGCCACTTATGATTTCCTTCTTTCTCTCTCTTAAGCCCTTTGCTTTTCTTTCCTTCTACTCTTAAATCCTCTTTCTCCCTCTTAATTTTCCTTTTGTAGCGATGGGTACATGGAGAAGGATTAGATTTAGGATTTTATATTAATAAAATATTCCTTTCTCTTCTTTTTTTAAAAAATTCATAAAAACTGCAAGTGACTTCCAAAATTTTCAATCAACATACCTACGAACTTCTAAGGTCTTGACATTCACAAAGAAATATTCCAACTCCTATATCCAACTATTATAAAAATGACATGCATTTCAAGGCACCTAAAATGATTATAGTTCTTTAATCCAAGATGTACAATATCCACGTTAAATAAGAAAATCATTTTTGAGAATGCAATTCATGATTAATTAAAGCAAGATATTAAAAGATGTGTATAGGTTGTATGTAGTTTTGCTTGACATAGATTTTGGATGTGGTGAGGATTTGGTTGAAGATCTCTCAACTCAATATTTTTTGTAGTACATTTGGGCTATGTATTGTACAATCTACGTAAGTAAGAGAGATAATGGGGCTATCAATCATGTTCTTAAACTATGGTTTGAATAATAAATAATTATGTGAATGGAATAATAGAAAAATGTGTGGAATTTATATAGGTTATGAACAAATATTGTGGAATATATATATGTTATGAACAATATATTTGAATTATATGTATAACGAAAAATAGATTGGATATAGAGAAGACTATGTCTATTTAAAATCTAATATTTGATTAAATATAAGTAGATGATATTAAGTTTATGAAAAATAAGTCCTTAGTGATGGAAGGTTGAAAGCATCACGCTTTTATCATTTATAAAGAAAAAGAGTATAATCTTAGAATATGCATATACTATAAAGAAATAAATAAGATTATTATTATAAATATGTATCACCTATTGAGGATAGATAACTTAATTAGTTGTAAGGTGTAATATTCTTTTTTTAAAAAAATTTGAGATCAGATTATTACCAATTAAAGTTAAAAGAACATAAAGCTTCACATTATAATAAAGAAGGAAAAATTTTTAGTAAACGCTAACCTTGAGCAACTCCAATGGTTACGAAAAGATTCAAATTTTTTTTAAATGCTCTATTTCTCTATAGGTTTAAAATTTTTTTAATGAATGAAGATCAAGCAAAAGCCACTTGCGATTTCCTTCTTTCCCTTTCCCAAACCCTTTTCTCTTTTTTTCTTCCACTCAAAAATTCTATTTCTTTCTCTTAATTTTTCTCTTATAATCATTCGGTACAAGGAGAAGGATTAGATTTTGGTTTTTATACTAATAAAATATTCCTTTCTCTTCTTTTTTTTAAACAATCATAAAAATTTATTTGACTTTCAAAAATTTCAATCATCATACTTATGAATTCCTCAAGTCATGACCTTTTACAATGGAATGTTCCAATCCTAGATCTTACTACTATAATCTTAACATGCATTTCAAGACACAAAATTACGATAATTCTTTAGTCCAATATGTATAATACTTATAACAAATAATAAAAATTGCTATTGAGAATATAATTCATGATTAATTAAGGAAAGGTATTACAATATGTTTATGGGTTGTATGCGATATTATTTGAGATGGATTTTGAATGTGATGAGGATTTGGTCAAAAATCCCTTAAGTCAATATTTGTGGTTGTGCTAATCATATAGTACATTTGAGTTACTTGTATTGTATGATCTATGTAAGAAAGCAAAGTGATAGTTCTATCAACCATATACTATATGGAGTAGTGTCTAGTAGACCAAAGTCTTGAGGAGACTTTATGTTTCGATAGAGATGATTAGATTATACAATTATTATACCTTTAAACTTGACTATATCAGATAAAGACTTAGCGTTGTTAAAAAAGTGATTCTAATATTATAAGTAGTATAAATATTGATATAAACAAGTTAGAAAGAAATAAAATATAGAAGAATAAATACAAGAAACCTAAAAAGATAACACACAAGGTATTCGTCTAAGGTGATCTTAGCCAAGAGGGGACCATGAGCCACACAGAGACTTCTTCATAGTCTAGGCCCATAACTTCTTCAATGACACAGATTGAGTACTTGGAAAAGGCCTTAATAAACCATAGCCATAATAAAAAAAAAGTAAAGGTCGCACAGAAAAGATTAAAAGCACTAAATCACTTTATTAAAACCTTGTAGAAAACTAGAATAATTATGTAACTTGCTCATGAAAAAACCTAAACAGTTACAAAATGAAAGGAGAAGACATTATGATGGGAAATGAAAAAATAAATAATTGACAAAGTAAAAAATCTATTAAGAGGTGATGGTAGAAAGGTGATATTGTAAAGTCATGGGTAACTAGTACGATATCTCATTACTTGGGTCTTGCACCCCTTCTCCTAGTATTAGAGCCTTGACGAATCAGCACATTAAAGTTATCGTTGTGATCACCGAGCCTCAATGAGATGCAAAATAAAAGTAGAAATTTTATTCATCTAAAGATCATTATTTCAAAAGATAGGCATTCTCTTTTTATAAAGAGCATAAGCATAAAAGATTAAATAAAAAGTTAAAAAATAGAAATATTACAAAAATTGTAGTCAAAAGTGTTTGCCAAATAGCTTTTTTAAAACTGGTGCTTTGGGTTTCTGAAATCTCTTTACTAAAAAGTTATTGCCAAAGTTGGTGCCAAACAACTTTTAAAAAATCTACTGATGTTATCCAAAAGTTTAATCAAAACTATTGCCAAACAACTTTATAAAAGCTCATTTTGGCTCTGTATGAGTTTAGTTTTTGTGGTTCATTGCAGGTAAGATCCATGTTAGTGGGTTCATGTGCCATTAGCAATGTTGCGGGTTGGATTTAATGTCACTTGTTATGGATCAGGTTAATGTAGCGTCGACATGTCGTGGGTTTGTGTATCATGGAGCTGGTTCGTGAGTGAACTTAGCAACGAAAGAGATGTTACTCAACTTGTTGTAGAGCAGGTTGGTGGGTTGACTTGACATCAGCATAGGCATGGGTCGGAGTTGAGTTCGTGTGTCACAAAATGGGTTGGTCGGTAAGCACAATGTTGGTGGTCAACAACAAGTTAGTTTGTTGCAAACCCCATCAGTGGGTTAGTGTAGCATGATAGATCACTCATGGGTTGCATGAATCAACGATCCAAATTCATGTTAGCCACTCAATTAGGTAGACGATGATACATTATATTAGTATGACACATGCAATTAATTGGCACGAACTATCTTAAGTAATTATTTTCTTCCATTAACTACTTGACATATGTATCATATTAGTATAATCCATCTACTTAATCATGCCATCAGACAGACAAATTTAGGTATTATTATAGACTGTCATCTTATCATTTGATATATTCATCACACTAGTACAATCCATCTACTTAATCATTTTAATTAGTGATCAAACAAACAATCTTAGGTAATATTATCTTCTCCTATTGTATTATTTGATATATGCAATTATTAATATGATACATGTTGTTAACCATAATTGTTTAGCTGAAGGCCTCTCACTAACTCTCGATACAAGCTCATATTAAAAAGATTTTTTACAATTATATGGTATGATCAGTACAATTGAAACAATGATGGTCTTAATCCCCCATGATGAAAGCCTAAATCTTATAAAATCCATTTTCTTATCCATCTAAATAATCATTACATGCTTCAAGGAAAAAAAATGTAGTGAGATCTTACCTTAAAATATAGTTTCCACAAAATTAGGATTGAAAACTTGTTCTTTTTTCAAAGCTTCTTTTGTCTCTTTTCTTATCTCACCAAAGCAATGCAAAAAATCACAAAACCAAAGTGCTTTCCTTCACCCTCTGAGTCCCTCCTCTCTTTACTCTCTTTTTTTCTCACTCACTCTCCAACCACTATAGTGGGTTTTTAAAGTATTGGAGAGAGCTTATCCTCTCATTTAATAAGAGTGGATAAATTAGTCACTATTTTATATCATAAATTTTCTCTTTTTTCAATCTTTATTTTTAAAATTTAATTGAAAAACCAAATGATCTCTCAAAAATTAAAACTACATGTGTACAAATTTTATGCAATAAGATCTTCACAATAATGCGTTCAAATTTAAGATCGATAGACTAAGATATTTTTCGAGGTGCCTAGTAGACTATATTTTTGGGTTTTGGAACTAAAATACATGTATCAATTACATAAAATATAAATTGGGAGAGAAATAATTGAGATAAATTTATCAAACTATTACTATTAGCTACATATTTGATGAGAGAATGTTCAAACAATGTTATAACAAAATAACAATCAAGCTTCAAATTCAAAAGGTAAAGCATGTTGTGCACAAAGCTTATCTTATACAATTTTTTTTTAAAAATATAACATTTTTAAAAGGAAGAGACAAAAAATATTACTCTATAAATATTAATGAGAACTTATTACTATATGAAAGTAGAATAATTCAACTTAAGGGAGGCCATCTTTTGGATAATAAAGAAAATAATAATTCTAAGAAGCTCATCTTATAAGAAGAATATGAATTTTAGTTTTAACCATTTGATAGCTCCAAGCCTAATCTTTAAGTACAATGTGAGGGCTAAGATTAATTATTTCATCCCAAGACCCTTCAAGATATTAGAAGAATGAAACCATACGCACTTGAAGAAGTGAGAATGAAGAGGAGAGTGAAGAGCCAAGACAGGAACAAACACTCGTCATCTTTGAAGTTCTTTCAAAGCCTAACAGGAACTATAAAAGACTTTTAATGCAAGCTTTATAGCATGCCTGAGACCATTGAGATAAGGATTAGAATTTATGGCATTAAGATCGAACAACTAAAATTTGAGGTGGAGGAATGACATGTGAAAATTCAAGCAAAATTTGATTCAAGTCATGAGGATTAAATGTCTAATAAAGTTCCATGCATGTGTTATCTTTGAGATGAACTCAATAATTGAGATTGTAAAGAGAAATTACAAGTCTAGAGATATTTGTAGTACTTTGTTAAGTATGTGATATGTAATAAACAATCTATTGTAATGAATGAACAAATGTTGTCTATTTTGTTCTCTTTAAGATTATGGTTACTAATAGCTATATCTTTTGTAAAATTGATGTGCATAAGATTTTTTATCAATGATTTGTAACATGTCATTGAAATATTTTGATGTGAAGATGAAGTCATAAAGGAACTATATCAATAAAGTATATGATTCAATCCATAGTATCAATATAGTTTAAAGGTAATATTCATAGAACTCTTCTTAATTATAGGTGAATAATATCCAAAGCTCATTGACTCATCCATGAGCTTTATGTTAACCTTTGATGAAATCCCACTTTAATGATGCCAAAGAGGGAGAATTATGTTGTTTGTGAGCTAAATTGTATCAAATATTTTTGAAACTAAATTGTTTGGATAGTTTTTCAACAATGTTCTCAATTTTTATGTGTTTTGTCAAAAAGGGTGAATTACTTTGTTACATTCTTATTACTTAGCTATCAACAATATATGCATAAATTTTTGGGAGTTTATCTTGGTTTATATTTTATTTCTACTCTTAAATAGTTTATCATCACTAAAATAAGGGAGATTATTGAATCCTATATGCCCTAAAAATAATACAATATTTTAATAATAACAAACTATTTAAGTATCATTCTCATGATCTTTTATACTTAATGGGCTACAAATTAATTTAAAAGAAAAATTGATTAAGATGTCATTTTTAAGCTCATTGAATCTATAATAAATGAAAAAAAAAATCAAAAGAAGAGACAAAATAATAAAAATCAAGAAGAATCATAAAGAAGAAGGATTGTCTATGTGTAGGAATAATACCCATGCATGTGAATAGTCACCCTGACACGACTAGACATAGGTGGGTGCACAGGGGCACAAGCCCATGCATGGGCAAGAGTGGGATCAAGCAAGTTTTTGTAGAATTTGTGAAATTTAGAGAATTTTTTATTTCTAATCAAAATCATATGTTTTTTATTTTATAATTAAATATTATGTTTAAATCTCTATATAAAAGAGTGAGTAGACATATGAAGTAAATCAAAACTTCAAAATTTAGAATTTTGGGAATCAAAATTTCATGAATTTAAAATCCCTTAAAGGAAATCTTTTTGATAAATTTAATCTCTTCATGACAAAAAATTATCTTCTTCATCTTGTCTTTCCTTTTTCTCTTTGTCATTGTCACGCTTCTACTTTCGTTATTAATACTTTGAAAAGAATGTCTATTAATGAGGGCCCAGGATAAGAATACATCACAAATAGATCACTAGTAAACAAAGTGAATTCTTAACCTTAGTTAGATGAATGGAGCATTAGACAATCAAGTCAAAAAATTAAAAGGCAATAAAGAAAGATATCATCTAACAACTCAAGTGAAAAAGAAGATAGAAGCAAATGTCCTTCAAGCTATCATGGTTTATATTTTTTAAGAAAAATTTTGAGGATTAAAATCAAAGTTACTAATTATATATAAGAGTTCGAACATCACTTACAAAGCACTTATACTTCATTTTTAAGTAAACATATCCTAATAGCTTTAATTACATATCACTAAGAGTTAACAAGATTAATATAACTCATCTTGTAGATATTAATATATATTTTTATAAGAATTGATAAGTTAAGTGTGATAAAATTTGAATTGAAGAATAATCTAAAATTAATTAAACTTTGTACTAATCATATGATAAAAATCTAATTCATATAATACATTTAACTTAATACGGAGTAGACAATATAAGGAACATATTTTTTTGTCTAGACTTTTACTTTATATAATTGAACAATATAACCCAATGATCAGTTATTATGATATATTTACATGAGCTGAATACAATTGATCGAATGAATAGGAGAAGTAAAGGAGCACTGTACAATCTGTATAATATGGAATTCTCAGAATTTGGTTAGTATAATATTATTTATCCTAAAATACAATTGATTGAAGTGAAAGTATAAGAAGCACATTACTAAATAATAAAATAATATTAGACTATATATTATGACATATTGTTTAATATCATTTATGAAAAACATATAGTATTCAAGTCATGCATAATATCTATATAATCCCACAACATTCAATGATATATTAATTTTTACCATAAATTACAATCAATTTAGGATACTTGGACATCACATACAATTAAAAACCCAAAGGTTTTATATGGTATGTTAACATTTTAATAGATAGTACAAACATTATTAGAACATTTGTAACTTCTTTTAAAGGATTCTATTTATTGCAACTTATAAATAAACTTCTCTAATCATAGAAAATAAGATGACAAAGGTAATGAATGAAAATAATTAGCTTTGAGACTAAACCGCTTTATTAACCAATGTGATAACTCTCAGAGTAGCTTGTTAAGAGAGAAAACACTTCATTGTAATAACATTTCAATTAAGGAAAATAAAGAAAGCATCTCAAGCTTAATCTTATTAAGCATTATACATAACAAGATATCAAATAAATTAGTATCTCTATTTTAACAATCTATTAGATTTTTTATAATTTCATTTGTATAATTAATTCACAAATAGGTGAGCTTGTGCATTTATAATCATCTTTGTAAGTCTATGATTTATGCTCTTACTATTGACTATTTAATATAGAGAGGTTTGGCCAAACTCTTAAACGTTTAGTATGAAACAAATTTGGGCTGCAATTGATCCCAAGAAAACCTTGATTTATTTTTAGGTTTCTCTACTTGACTATGACAACAAGTAATTTGATGTAATAATACCTAAGAATATTATTTAAGAGTAGACATAAACTTGAAGTTAAATCATATCAAATAAAAATTTAATTTTATTATTCTAACTATTTTCATATGACATATAAGTACAATTTAACCTGTTAAAAGGCATAACTTATTTTTTGCTAGAGCTTGAATTCATTAACTTGATAAAAAAAATTTTGAAAAAAATTAACACTAATTTTTCATCACCAATTCAAACACCCTACTTTTCTTCCCATATCCATTCTTATTGTGCTTGTCATGCTTTCATATAATTATATGCAGTTGGATGTCATAAACTAATAATTATACCATTGAATTGATCAAATGAAAGACTATTTCAATTAGATTTTTCTAACCTTGAGTCAAGCTAATGATTCAAAGTCTTCAGACAACAAGGTCGTGTGACATTTTATTATAATAAAGCCAAGTGTTGTTTTCACTTTAATTTTTGTGGTCTTGGCAGAAAATTAAGCTTTGGACCAATTAATTCAAATTATTTTTAACTATAAAATAAACTAGTAGCAATAAAAAAAATTAAATTATTAAAAATAAAAATATTTTTTTGAGAATTCTAACATAGAAACTTAAGAATTTTTAAAAATAATGATGTGGAAAAGAATAGAGAACAAAGGCAAACGAGCATTCCTTTCTTCTCCTTCCTGTGCAAGTTCGCTCCGCTTCCTGCTCCCCTCCCTCGTCTTCCCCGAGGAATCTTTCTTCTATAAAAAGAATCAAGAAGAAAGCTTTCTTGATCCTACACGTGCTCTTCCTAACGCAGGGCAAACCCTTTTGATGGTTATCTCTTAGGTTTCTTCTCCTTGTCGTTCTCACTCTCGCCATGAGGCCTGGAGCAGCGCCGCCGCCGGTCAGCCGGACTAGGCGGCTGCCGGAGCTCACCCTTCCCATGCCCCAGCGCGATCCATCCCTAGCCGTTCCCCTTCCCCTCCCCCCTCCATCGGCGACGTCAACGCCGACACCTCCTTCCTCCGGCGGGCAGACACTCCTAACTCCAAGCATCTCCGACCTCGAGCGCGTCCGCCGCATCGGCAGTGGGAGCGGCGGAGCGGTGTATATGGTCCGCCACCGCCCTACCGGACGAATCTTTGCCCTCAAAGTCATATACGGCAACCATGAGGATGCCGTCCGCCGCCAGATCCGGCGCGAGATAGAGATCCTCCGCACTGCTGACAACCCCTTCGTAGTCCGATGCCACGGCATGTATGACCACGCCGGGGAGATCCAGATCCTGCTCGAGTATATGGACGGCGGCTCCCTCGAAGGCCACCAGATCTCTTCCGAGCGCCTCCTCGCCGACGTCGCTCGCCAGGTTCTCTCTGGGCTTGCCTATCTCCACCGACAGAGGATCGTCCACCGCGACATCAAGCCTTCGAATCTTCTCGTGAACTCCGCTCGCCAGGTGAAGATAGCCGATTTCGGGGTGAGCCGAATCCTTGCGCAGACCATGGATCCCTGCAACTCCTCGGTTGGGACGATCGCCTACATGAGCCCGGAGAGAATCAACACCGACCTGAATCAAGGAATCTACGACGGCCAGGCCGGCGATATATGGAGCTTTGGCATCAGCATCCTGGAGTTCTATTTGGGGAGATTTCCGTTTGGGGAGAATTTGGGCCGGCTGGGTGATTGGGCGAGTCTCATGTGTGCGATCTGTTACTCCAATCCGCCGGAGGCCCCGCCGGCGGCGTCGAGGGAGTTTAGAAACTTCATCGCCTGCTGCCTACAGCAGGACCCGGCGCGCCGCCTCACTGCCGTGCAGCTGTTGCAGCATCCTTTCATCACCCAACTGCAGCCGCCTTCCTCCTCCTCTCCTTCTCATCCCTAGCAAGTAGCTCGCCGGCGACTTTACGTTGTGCTCCTATTGCTGTAAAGAACGACGGCTAACAAATGGGAGAATCAAACGTTTCGCTAGGGTTTTGTGTCCTGTTTCCTTTTTGCACGTTGGAAGGCTTCGAGATACTTATGTTGTGATTTTAGCAATTTGGAAGTTAGGGTTTTGAAGGTTCTCTTTAGTGTCATTGATGTGTATTAGTAAAAGCAATAAAGATGCAATTTTTGGTAGGGTAGGATTTTTTGACATATCGAGATTTGAATGATGATTAATATTTCTTGAAATTTTCTTGAAGTTAAAGTTATAATTTTTTTTTATATAAAAGAATTAAACTCAATATTTGTATATATCGTGATTATAGTAATTTTCTTTAGTCTAGAGATTGTCTTAATAGTTAGATAAAGTTAAACAAATTTGATCATTATTTAGTTGTTTTTAATAACATTATTAATTTATTTTATAAATAAGGTGTCATGCCATATTAGATTATGCAAGATATTCCTAATGATATGATCTTATACAAGATAAAGCATTATGAGTCTATGAAAAAGAGAAAGATAAAAAAAGAGTCTTATAGAATATGAAGAATTGTCTTTTATATTTTTGTTGTTCATTATAGTTATGTGACCTTAGAGAACTACTTCTATAGATCTTTTTAGGAAAAATATGTTCAATCTTCTTCAATTTCTTGGTTTCATTATAAATTTTAATAACAAATTAAATAAAGTAGGTGGTAATATAAGGATTCATGACTTGTAAAAAAATGTTTTACTATAGCACAAGTAATTTATGTGGAAGAGATGCTAATTTGAGAAAGGTTTATATGTCACCTAAAAGATAGAACTCAATTTAACTCAAAAAATTGCTTTAAGACATCTTCAAAGTTGACTATAAAAAGAAAAGAAAAAAAGATTTAAATAAAGATTAATCTTAAAATAATAAATTAAGCTCAAATTTATACAAAGCAAAGCATAACATAATTAACAAAGTTGGTGATATGATTCACCTATGCACAATAATCATCACTATAAATTATTTTTGCCATATTTGAAATGAGACTATTGATCAATGCCAATCCCATGTCCTTGAATCTGACCAAATGTTTGAGTATGAATCTGATGAAGTTGAAGAAGTTTTCACATTGAACACATTCTCTTTCCACAAGCCCATGCCCTCTCCATAAAGCAACTCATAGAGCTCTTTCTCAATGAGGAAAGAGGAAGAAGGCGAAGATTTAGGAAACCTTATGTTATCTTCACAAATAACTTCATGAGGATCCCTCATTTCTGAAGCCTTAGGTAAGATATCAACCACATCGTGGTAATTTGAGAGGTGCCCTTGGAGTTGTAAGTGGAGTTGCAACCTTTCAACGGTTGATCTAGTCAAGGTTTGTGATGAGTCGAGGTCTTGTTCAACAATGGGAGCCTCCTTTTGTCGACCAAGGAGCTTCTTCTTAAGCCTGGTATTCCAATAGTTCTTCACATCGTTGTCAGTTCTCCCTGGCATTTGAGCTGCTATAATCGACCACCTATGATAAACATTTGTGTGAGAGATGATTTTGATTTGTTGGATGGGTGGTTAATTGTTACCTGCTTCCTATGCTAATATAAAGGCTACAAATAATACGATCTTCCTCTTCTGAATAGGCACCATGCTTTATGTTTGGCCTCAAATAATTCAGCCATCTCAATCTACAACTCTTACCACACCTCTTTAAGCCTGAAATTTGTATATGCATCGATTATTCAATGAAATTGTAGTAAAATATCAAGTTAATTAATGAATAAATTAGTTTGAAAATCATTGCTATTAAACATTTAATAAACATTGTAGAAAAATGTTTAATGAAAAAATATTATTGATAGTTTTGTTTTTCTTTTTGAAAGCCTATTTTTTCAATCAAAACTCAAATTTAAAACAAAAAACTATGAACCTCAACCGATCCATCAAAACATATCTCTTTGGATTCCAAAAAAACTTGTTTTGTTTCCTCCCTTTGCATGTTTATAATTTCTTTTATGTTTAAGAGAGGTAAGAAATATCTTCAAATCCAAACTGATGTTTTTAATAAATTTATTGAACTTCACATCAAAACACTCATACAAGAGTACTTTTCAACAACAAAATATCAAAAGCCTACTATCAAATTCTTCAAAAAAGTATTTTTCAACAATACAACACAAAATGTTTTATCATATCAACTTTTCAAACACATCAAAAAGTTGGGATTCGAAGAAAGAATTCTCATAATAGGTGTAGCAATTGTACCGATATTGCGGGGGAGGGCAATCCAATTCCCAACAGTCCCATGCTCTTCAATATATGCCTTGAGCATGGCATCCTCCTCTGGAGACCAAGGACCCTTCTTCACATTGGCTTTATCACAGCATGGAGCTCTACCCATCTTTCTCTCTCTCTCTATGAATGAAAAGAATAGCTTTAAAAGCCAAATTATTAGTAATCCAAACAATGGAGAAGTCTTGATATAACATAACCAAGAAGATCCAACAATTTATAAGGATGATGGGTCTTTTAATAAACATATATTTCTATAGTAACCATAGGTATATTTGTAAAGAAAAAAGTAGCTTAACTACTTTGGTATGAATGCAATATAATAATGAGAAAAAAATAAAGTTTTATCTTCAATTATAAAATTTAGCAGTCACTCATAAATGAATATATTTTATAATAAATTAAGCGAAAAAATAATCATAAATAAGATTATTTTTGTTAATTATATTTTTTTATAATAATTTTAGAACTTAGATTTTTAGTTGAATTAGTATCAATTAACAAAAAGGTAGCTTATGGGAAGTGTTAATGCTAAGGTGAATAATTAAGTTCGTCTCTTTCTATGTTTTCAAAAAGGAATGGTTGACTTCTCTTCAATCATGAAGCAATCATGCTTAAATGATCCATTTATAAATCAAGCTAACATGGCAAGGTTTTCTTAATATTTCATGGCTCAATATTCTATTGAAAAATGAATAAAGTGAATGGGAAAGAAGAGGTGAAAGGAAGACTTGTTATTTTTTATATACAAGTGGAGGGGAAATACTTTTGTTTAAATAAGAGAATGAGGAAAACCCAAAAGAGAAGGTGAAGGGATTAGGATCATAATTGTTTCAACAATATAATTAATACATAAAATGTATTGACAAGATAGCTTCCATGGAAGAAAAAGCATAACCTTTGCAAAAGTTAGAAGTAATAAATTGAAGACAATTAATTAGATAAAGTACAGAGACTATGATAACAAGAAATCAAATAAAAGAGAAGACAAGCATCAATATTTAGCAATTTGTCCACACTTGTTGTAGGAATCCCATTAAGTTGTTTCACACATCATCAATAAGACCAAATTTAAAAATTAGTAATGGATAATGTAGACAATCACAATTAGATGATGAAAAGAGTTAAAAATAATATATATATATATATATATATATATATACATATACATATATATATATATATACATATATATATACATATACATACATATACATATATACATACATATATATACATACATATATACATATACATATACATATATACATACATATACATATATACATATATATACATACATATATACATATATATACATACATATACATATATACATATATATACATACATATATATATATATATATATATATATATATATATATTTAAAATTCTTGTATATATTTGATCTATTTGTTTGAAGTTTTTGTATGTTGAATGAGTTAACTTGAGATTTTTATTTGAAACAATCTGAGAACTTAATTTATATTTATAAATTAAGATGATTGATTGCACGTGATATGGAAGACAATATTAGTCTCAAGAGTTTGCTAATGTTAAAAAGAAATGAGATTAACTTTGCTAATATTAAATGAGCGAACAAGACATAAAATATGAAATGAATTGATAAGAAAATTAAAAAAATCACCTTGATAAATCCAAAAATAAAACGCTAAAAATGTTCCACAGCAAAAATACGACTATAAAAAAGTATCAGTAGAAGATGTCTTGGGGTGGTTCATTATAGGGAAGAGAGACCAATTGCTGCATTAAAACAACAAGAAAATTGATCATTTAACATAAAGCTTTGTGATGTGCATAATTCTATTACAAAGTTTGTGCTAATTTATTTTACAATTTTGTTATAATCACAAAAAACAATTTTTTTTAATGAAGTTATAAATCAAGCTTTTTGTCAGAGAGTTCGTGATATATTTAATTAAGAGTTTATCGATAATATATTTATCAAATACATAAATTTTTAATAATACTTAATAATAATATAATAAAAACATAGATCTTATTGATGAATCTAGTATTTATCTAAATATAATTACATCACAATTGTCAAACAAACTTGCTCAAATAAGAGACAATGGTGACTAGTTTAATAAGTTTGATTGAGAAGAGAGGACACGGAGTCTTGGTTTGTTAAATAATACAACTTTTGTCAAAGGAATTGTTTTTTGCAGCCTTTGATGAACTCTCACAAAAACTATATTTTAAACATATGATGACATAATAAACACCAACTAAACAATTAAATTGATATAATTTAACAATAATTGACTTCAAATCAAAATCATTTGAATTCCATTAATAACATTATAATATTGCAAAAGGTTAAGGTTTTGAAAAGAAATTTATTAAAAAAATGTATTTTAAAAGTAATCTATGTCCAGTAACAACAATATCTTATACAATTTATGTTCTTTTTATATTAAACTTATGAGTATATGAAAAAAATTAAAATTATATTTTGGAAAGAAGTTTTAAAAAAATGTGTTGCTTAATAGAAGTATCTTTTAAGACAAACCATTTATACAAGTTTTGTGAATTAGCTTAGTATAATATGCTTATTATCAAAAATCTTGACAACAAATTTATCATTTTATAGTATTATTTTAAAAGAGTAAAAAATATTTATTCTCCCAAAATGTAATAATTAATATTTTTATATTTTTTTCTTGAAAGTGATCAAAGAATTTGGAGTGTTTGTATGAAACAAACATATTAAATAATTATATACCAAAAACATAATTTTTAATATTTATTACAACCACTTAACAAAATAAAATAATTTATATTTTTCCTTTTTGTCTTAAAAGTGATTCAATGGCATATTTAAACAATTCTAGACCAAACACAGTATTTAACATTTATTGTAACCACTTCACAAACTTTCTTTAACAAAAAAAAACTTTTTAAAAATATTTGAACCTACTTATGCCTCATTTGAGAGGCTATTTAGTGCATTTTTGTCTCTCTCTTATTTTATATAATCAAAGAAAATAAAAAAAAAACTTAAGTATCTTTAGCAATATAAAATATAAAAAAATAATTCAATATTTTTTAGGGCAATTTATGAAGTAAAATTATGTTTAACATCCATTTTAAATATTTAATAAATAACTTTTTTCAATTATAATATTTATCTTTAAAAAATATTATATCATTTGATAGCAATTGTGTTAATCAAACACTTAGCTTAATCAACTAATACAACTTTTTGTTTCAAATCTTCAAAAAAGAAGTTTCAGCACTTTTTTAAATTTAAGTTGTGTTTATCTCTTTGTTAGACTCTTTTGGTTATTAAATTTTATCACTATATTTCAAATAAGTAGGTTTTTTATAAATGAGATTATATTCTAATCACAAGTTTTAAATTTCACAAAAGCATAACAAAATTTTTTTCAAAAAAATTCTAAAGTACTATTATTTATATGTACGTGACATAATTATCTTACTATATTAAAATATTATCGCATTTCGTTATCTTATCTCAACCCAAGTCAGTTTTATTCTTAAATTATTTTTACATCATAAAATTATATCATGATATATAAATCTTTAAATCATCTATTTATAGTTAATGTGAGTCATTTATTCTCAAACCATATTAGACTAAAGAAAATATCGCTCTAGTTATATTTGTGATAAATCAATCTAATTATGTCATAGTATTGTTTACTTAGGTTGCCCCTTTTCGACCCAAGTGGATTTTATCTCCTGAAAATGTTTCGATATCTTAAAATCATTATATCATAGGTGAAACATAGAATTTATCCTTCATAATTGATGACAGTTATTTATCCTTATATTTTTTTATTTAAAAATTTGTTAAGAATCATTTTTTATTTAATGATTACTTTCTATGATACATCACTCAATGATTACTCTTTATTCTCATTGTTTTGTGTTAAACTATAATTATTAAATTTCTAATTTATACCACTTTTAAAAAAAAATCAAATAATAATTATGTTTACTAAATGTTACAAAGTTTGAAATGTAAGGTTGAATCTTATAAACTTGATTATACTCTCACCACACATCATTCTTATTGTAGCCATTGAAGCAAGTAAGGCCTTGATAATTATTTTCCAATACTCTTGATAGTAAAGTATGAATGTTTGGTCAAGTTAACATACGCAACAAATTTGGTCTAGATAATATTGAAAAATCAATTATTGATGTGTCAACAAAAGCTATTAAGTATGGGCCAGAAAAAATTACTTTCGGTGTTAATTTTAAATATGTTGAAAAAGAAAAATTTAATAAAAAATACTATCGTTATAATATTCGGTGTTAATTTTAAATTTGTTGAAAGAGCAAATTATAATAAAAATACTACCGAGTTAATTTTAAATTTGTTGAAAAAAAAAATTTTAATAAAAATAATACCATTATAATATTCGGTGTTAATTTTTAAATTTGTTGAAAACACAAATTTTAAAGAAAAGATATCGGTATAACTATAACTAGTTATGTTATCGTCGAAACTATCAGACAAAGTCACGCCCGGTGGGACTCGAACCCACAATCGCCTGATTAGAAGTCAGACGCCTTATCCATTAGGCCACGGGCGCTTTTAATCATCACTACTATATTAATTAATCATGTTAACTATCTTTCCTTTTTTTTTTCATATAACACGTGGCTCTTTGTGTACGTGGACCTCGAGATCTATCTTAAATGCGTTCACATTAAGGGTGAGTGTATCATGCAAGTCAAGTTACTAAGTGAAATTAATCACAATTAATCTGTGACCAAAATATCTTAATCATAAACAAAAAGGAAAGATATGGTGAATCAAATTTAAATCATTTGTCTTATGAAAAATATATTATGAAAAAATGTGGATGAATTCATAAATATGTTTTGAATTTGTCATGATTATATTTATAGATTTATCTATTTATAAATTTATAAATCTAATATGATTTGGTGTGCTAAAATATTAATATTTAGGATTTTGATTTGATCAAAGTTTACACAAATTTTTTTGTGTTTTTATTGAATTGACTTTGATTTAATAGCCAATAAAATATACTTAGTTTAAATAAAAATCATCTCAAGATCTCATTACCTATTAATTAGACGAATAATATTACAAATTTCTTTATCATAAGTTATTCTTAGCTTTTGTTTCTAATTATCTAATATTATAATAAATCTATTAAATCAATTTTGATTAATGTTCTTCTCTCACAATAACAAATAACGTTAAAGTGAGATCTCATTTATTTTTATTATTTTAGAACTATTCTTTTTATTTATATCTTAAAATCTTGATATATATGATTAATTAATCTGAAGTTGTCATGTTATTTCTTAATGTCATAAAATTCTCACCATTTCATTTTATTTTTTCTATTTTAAATAATAGTTTTTGACATATTTAATTATCTTTTATCAAAATGTGTTTACATTATCTATAATGTAAAAATCATCATATAAAAATTTGATGGATTAATTTTTAAAATAATTTTTTTTATTTTTTTAATAAATTTTAACATATTTCGATATCTTAAAATATTTAAAAAAAACTCTCTTTGTCCAAGAAAAGTCCTTCAAATTTTATTTTACTTCACTAATCAAACTAAAATATGAGTCAAGGCTCAAAAGCAAAGCCCCGCCACTTCCCCATAAAAAGATCACTAAAGAGGGAAACGTTTGCCAAATCCAATGGCGTTTCCCAAACTCCATACCCCGGGTGATACTCTGACCCCTGCGGTGTGAAAATACCACATAAGTGGGGTGAACGTATCATATACCACAAAACAGGAAAGAGATGCGGATCGCCGGCGGATCTCTCCGCATTGAAATTACGCGGCGACCCAACCATCGGGAAATCTCGACCGTCCATTCCGATCAATTTATATTTGCAAATTACATGATTAATAAATAACGTTCCTTTTCCCCATCCCTTCTTCCAAAAGATTCTTCCTCCCGCCTCTCCCGCCCTTAAGGCTGCGAGCTTTCCTCGCAGAAAGCACGACTCAGACACAGCGCATAATCTTCCTCCGTCTTCTCTCTCTCTCTCTCTCTCTCTCTCTCTCTCTCTCTCTCTCTAATTGGATTGTCGGCTTCTAAGGAACTCATGTGCCAATCGGAGGCGAAGATGCCCAACGAATTCCCCGCCGGGGTGCGAGTTCTCGCAGTCGATGACGACTTCGTCGTTCTTCGAACAATGAAAAGGCTGCTCATCAAATGCGGCTACAAAGGTGGTTAGGATTTCTAATCCTTCCTTTCTTCACTTCAATTGCTCGGTGTATCGGGCCTCGGGGTTTCTACGGACGTTTTGATCCATAGTTGATTAGAGTTAATCAGGTGATTGTTTTCATAGATGGGTTATTGTTCTCGCTTTGTGCAGTTTCACTTCATTAATGGTTGTAATGCAGTATTAGAATTTTGTCTAACAATAGAGCATTCTCGAAGAGTTGACAACTATGCTTATTGTTTCTCTTAATGGTTGTAATGCAGTATTAGAACTTTTTCCTCTTCTTTCTCTGCTTCCGCTTCTTCCTCTTGTTTCTTTTCATATTCATGACATGCACGATATTTATGGATCGCAAATGATAAATGATTCCAAGTAATGATGATAAGATAAGTAGAATCTTGAGTTTAAATTGAATAACTACAATGCATTATCCCAATGTGGTAGAGAATAGCCTACTTTACCATGATTTATTGAAGACATGACATGTCTGATGGGAATTATGGGCATTAATACTTTGTTTTCTGCTTTTTGGAAGATAATGGTTTATTATGAATTCCTTTTGCAGTCACTGTAGCACATCATGCACTTGAGGCACTGCAACTGTTAAGAGCCAACAAAGCAGCATATGATCTTATGATAAGTGATGTTAATATGCCAGATATGGATGGATTTGAGCTTTTGGATATCGTTGGACTTGAGATGGACTTGCCTGTAATCAGTATGTGAAAAGTCCTTCAATTCAATACCCTTAATTTGTTATCTTGATCAACTTGTTCGTAACACTTGGAAATTTTCGCAGTGCTCTCTGTCGATTGTGATGTGAAGAGTGTCATGAAGGGTATAAAGCACGGAGCAGTCGACTATCTCGTAAAGCCGGTGCGGCTCGAGGAACTTCAGCTCATTTGGAAGCACCTTGCTAAAAGATCATTCGATGAAACGAAGGATTGTGGTAACAAGCTTAAAAATTTGAGGCACATAGATGTTTGCAAAACCCATCATGCGAACAGGTGCAAGGAGCTTAAAGATGACAAGATTGAAGAGGACAGCGAAGAATCCGAAGGTGAAATGCATTCACATAAAAAACCTAGAGTGAACTGGACTGCAGAGCTTCATGCTAAATTCATAAATGCTGTGGATCGACTAGGAGTGGATCGTAAGTAAGCATATTTGCATTGTTCAGGTCATTTTCTTCATCTTCTAATTGCAAAACGATGTCATTTTGTTTGTAGGGGCTGTTCCGAAGAAAATTCTTGACATAATGAACGTCCCAGGGCTTACCCGTGAGAATATTGCTAGTCATTTGCAGGTTTGTTCACGATACCAATCTTTGTTGTCAACTTAAAAATGGGTTCTATTTCTATTAAGACACATAACATGTTGAATGTTCATAACATGATGCAGAAGTATAGGAAAGGTCTGAAAAAGAATGCAAAAACAAGTGCATCAAATGCAAGCTCCTTTTTAGTTAATAGAACTGGCGTTAATGTGTACAAGAATGTGTCTTTCCATCCTTCATGCTTTCCTATTCATCAACCTTACGGCAGCCATGCCCCTCTATCGTCGACATGGCTTCCTCGTCCGTTGAATCATCAAATCAATCTCTGTCGGCAAAATGCAACGTCTTCACAAGCAAGTCGGTCTTCAACCCAACGCCAAGGCTTCATTACAAACTCGGAACCAAATAAGTTTAATTGCCATGACTGGAGAGCTTGTGATGATACTTGGACTAATGATGGAGATTCCGGTTCAAATTCAACTACCCAGCTTGGATTTGCTTTGGACCATGAAGCCAATGACATTTTTTCAAGCAATTACTTGTTCGATGATAACTTCACCAATGACTTTGATTTGATTCTCGAAGGAGATAAGAACCAATTAAGTTCTTGTCTTGTTTTAGATGTAGAAAGTGGAGCATATGCTAACCAGGAAAGCAGCACTTCATATTTTACAATCAACCTTGCAGAAAGTTTCTCAACTGATAGAATCTTTGATTTTAACATGGGAGAAGATGTGGATGATCTACATGCAGCACTCAAGCAGGTACATAAATGACTTTGTTCTCTTCAATCCTGCAGTGGATAAACCTTCTAAATCTTTGCTCATGTTCTAAGCTTCTTGATGTGATCAAAACTAATGGTATGAGATCTCTAAAGTTGTAAAATATTTCAGCGATCGCCAATATGAAGGAGAGCTCAAGAAGGACTTGTTGATAATGGAAGAAGCTCAATTCATTCTTCTGAAGATCTCTGCAGCAACTTTAACTGCTGAGTTTAATTCAGGTATCAGTTTTGGAATTCCCTGTTCTCTTTAGGCTACCTTTTTTGCCGAGTTCAAGGGAGTTGTTACAAACTACTGTAAAGCTTTTCTGTTTACTCTTTACAATGTTTGTTATGTTTTGTCGAGTGTTTTTCTTATTTTAGGCTGGATTTGTAGAAACATTTTTTTGACATAATGTCAATATATAGATTTTTTTTTTATTTTTTAAAGGGGTATTACTTGATTTTATGAATCATTCAAGCATTTGAAATTTAAAAGCTATAAAAAAGAATGAGTTTTTTTCATAATTAAATACTTTGTTTTCTGCTTTTTGGAAGATAATGGTTTATTGTGGAATTCCTTTTGCAGTCACTGTAGCACATCACGCACTTGAGGCACTGCAACAGTTAAGAGCCAACAAAGCAGCATATGATCTAATGATAAGTGATGTCAATATGCCAGATATGGATGGATTTGAGCTTTTGGATTTCGTTGGACTCGAGATGGACTTTCCTGTAATCAGTATGTGAAAGCTCCTTCAATTCAATACCCTTAATTTGTTATCTTGATCAACTTGCTTTTAACACTTTGAAATTTACATAGTGCTCTTTGTCGATTGTGATATGAAGAGTGTCATGAAGGGTATAAAGCACGGAGCGATCGACTATCTCGTAAAGCAAGTGTGGCTCGAGAAGCTTCAGCTCATTTGGAAGTATCTCGCTTAGAGATCATTCAATGAAAGGAAGGATTGTGGTGACAAGCTTAAAAATTCGAGGCCCGTAGATATTTGCAAAACCCATCATACGAAAAGGTGCAAGGAGCTTAGAGATGACAAGATTGAAGAGGAGAGCAAAGAATCAGAAGGAGAAATGCATTCACATAAAAAGCCTAGAGTGAACTGGCCTGCAGAGCTTCATGCTAAATTCATAAATGCTGTGGATCGACTAGGAGTGGATAGTAAGCATATTTGCATTGTTTAGGTCAGAAGCTTTGCAGTCCAGTTCACTCTAGGACTTCTATGTGAACGCATTTCTCCTTCGAAGTCTTCGCTATCTTCTTCATTCTTGTCATCTCTAAGCTCCTTGCACCTTTTCGCATGATGGGTTTCGCAAACATTTACAGGCTTCGACTTTTCAAGCTTGTCACCTCAATCCTTCCTTTCGTTGAATGATCTCTTAATGAGGTGCTTCCAAATGAGCTGCAGTTTCTCGAGCCGCACTGACTTTACGAGATAGTCGACCGCTCTGTGCTTTATACCCTTCATGACACAGAGAGCACTATGTAAATTTCAAAGTATTAAGAACAAGTTGATCAATATAACAAATTAAGGGTTGCATCCAGTACATTTCTCACATCATGGCATTGTATTTTAATTATCGAAACAAATGGAGCCTTGAATGTTTTTTCACAACTATTTGTAGGATCTCCTAGATGATTTACTTCAAAAAGTATATATGTTTGATCAAGATAGTATTGAAAAATTGAATATCTATGTGAAAAATGGTCAAATTAAAGAAAAAATAAAGATATGTATCATTAGCTAATAGCTAGATTTTAGTAACACAATAATAACCAACAAAGGGTCATTAATCTAAAAGCTAAAAATACAAATACTAAGTTTAAACTTTAGCTCATAAATGTTTCTAGACAAATGTTTGGTTAATTAATAATGACAACTTCTTTGATAGAAAGTAATGTCATGTAATTTATCTATGTTATGCAAATATTTTCTTAATTTATAAAAATATTTTATTTATATATTATTATATTTTGTATTATCGAATTTAAAATTTTATTTTTAATCAATAATTTTTTAAAAAATGATAAGATAAACAAATAAAATTTTGCTTAAATTAAACTTGAACAGATAACCGAATAATCAAACCAAACTATAATTGAGATCATATTGAAATTTTTTTCTATAACTTAAATCAAATAGAAAATAAACGAATATCCTAAAACAAATCTAAATGAATGAAGACTAGGTCAATACTAGATTTGGTCATTCATGTCATTAGGTAAAATAATATAATAATGATTTTTTTTTTTCAAAATATCGTATACATCAATGCTGTTTATTAGTTTACTTTACATTAGTGGTTCTTTTGATTTATACAGAATTATAAATAGAGTTTGGACCAGAAAATATAATGTTAGGTGTTAATTTTAAATTTGTTGAAAGTGTAAAGTATAATAAAATACTACCGTTATAATATTTGGTGTTAATTTCGAATTTGTTGAAAAAGCAAATTTTAATAAAAATACTACCGTTATAATTCTCTGTGTTAATTTTAAATTTTTTGAAAAAATCTTTAATTAAAATACTACCTTTATAAATTATTACAGCATCAATAAACGGTCAAATCAACCTAATCTCGCCGGTGGCGGCGCGAACCCACAATCGCCTGACTAGAAGTCAGACGGCTCATCCAGTAGGCCAAGGGCGCTTTTAAATTTTAACAATGATTATACTTCGTGTTAAATATGTTATATATCTTCCCGTTGTTTTTACACGTGGCTCTTTCTGTAAGTGCACCTCGAGACCAGTCTTAAATGCGTTCACATTAACGGTAACGGTATTATGCAAGCCAAGTTCTTAAGTGAAACTAATCACAATTAATCTGATTATCAAAAGATCTTTATCATGAACTAAAAGAAAAGTAATGGTGAATCAAATTTAAATCATGGTCTTATGACCTAGTTGAGTTTTGTTTATTTAGATCATATATATTATGAAAAAAAACATGGATCCAATCATAAATATGTTTTGAATTTGTTATGATTATATTATAGATTTATTTATTTATGAATTTGTCAACAATATACATAAATTTATAAATCTAATTTGATTTGATTTGCTAAAATATTAATATTTAAGATTTTGATTCGATCAAAATATACACTTATTTTTTATTTGTGTTTTATTAGATTGAGTTTAATTTAATGACCATTAAATATACATAATGTAAATAAAGATCATTATAAAGTCTCATATCTTATTAATTAGATAAAAAATATTAAAAATTTGTTTAACGTAAGTTATTTCTAACTTTAGTTTCTAATTATTTAATATTAAATAAATATATTAAATCATCATATAAATGTTTGATAGATTAATTTTTAAAATAATTTTTTTTTATTTATAAATTTTAACATATTCTGATCTTAAAATATTAAAAAAAAAAGCTCTCTTAGTCCAAGAAAAGTCCCTTCAAATTTTATTTTACTTCACTAGCCAAACTAAAATAAGAGTCAAAAGAAAGCCCCGCCACTCTGCAATAAAAAGTGAACGTATCACATAAGTGCGGTGTGAAAATGCCACATAAGTGGGGTGAACGTATCACATACCACAACTGGAAAGAAACGCGATCCCCGGCGGATCTCTTTGCATTGAAATTACGCGGCGACCCGACCATCGGGTAATCTCGACCGTCCATTCCGATCAATTTATATTTGGTAATTACACGATTAATAAATAACGTTCCTTTTCTCCATCCCTTCTTCCAAAAGATTCCTCCTCTCTTCCTCCCGCCTCTCCCGCCCTTAAGGCTGCGAGCTTTCCTCGCAGGAAGCACAACTCAGAGACAGCGCATTATCTTCCTTCGTCTCCTCTCACTTCCTCTCTCTCTCTCTCTAACTGGGATTTAGCTTTCTAAGGAACTCATGTGCGAATCGGAGGCGAAGATGCCCGACGAATTCCCCGCCGGGGTGCGAGTTCTCGCAGTCGATGACGACTTCATCGTTCTTCGAACACTCGAAAGACTGCTCATCAAATGCGGCTACAAAGGTGTTTAAGATTTCTAATCCTTCCTTTCTTCACTTAAATTTCTTGGTGTATCGAGCATCGGGGTTTCTACGGACGTTTTCATCCATAGTTGATTAGAGTTAATCAGGTGATTGTTTTCATAGATGGGTTATTGTTCTCGCTTTGTGCAGTTTCACTTCATTAATGGTTGTAATGCAGTATTAGAATTTTGTCTAACAATAGAGCATTCTCGAAGAGTTGACAACTATGCTTATTGTTTCTCTTAATGGTTGTAATGCAGTATTAGAACTTTTTCCTCTTCTTTCTCTGCTTCCGCTTCTTCCTCTTGTTTCTTTTCATATTCTGACATGCACGATATTTATGGATCGCAAATGATAAATGATTCCAAGTAATGATGATAAGATAAGTAGAATCTTGAGTTTAAATTGAATAACTACAATGCATTATCCCAATGTGGTAGAGAATAGCCTACTTTACCATGATTTATTGAAGACATGACATGTCTGATGGGAATTATGGGCATTAATACTTTGTTTTCTGCTTTTTGGAAGATAATGGTTTATTGTGAATTCCTTTTGCAGTCACTGTAGCACATCATGCACTTGAGGCACTGCAACTGTTAAGAGCCAACAAAGCAGCATATGATCTTATGATAAGTGATGTTAATATGCCAGATATGGATGGATTTGAGCTTTTGGATATCGTTGGACTTGAGATGGACTTGCCTGTAATCAGTATGTGAAAACTCCTTCAATTCAATACCCTTAATTTGTTATCTTGATCAACTTGTTCGTAACACTTGGAAATTTTCGCAGTGCTCTCTGTCGATTGTGATGTGAAGAGTGTCATGAAGGGTATAAAGCACGGAGCAGTCGACTATCTCGTAAAGCCGGTGCGGCTCGAGGAACTTCAGCTCATTTGGAAGCACCTTGCTAAAAGATCATTCGATGAAACGAAGGATTGTGGTAACAAGCTTAAAAATTTGAGGCACATAGATGTTTGCAAAACCCATCATGCGAACAGGTGCAAGGAGCTTAAAGATGACAAGATTGAAGAGGACAGCGAAGAATCCGAAGGTGAAATGCATTCATATAAAAAGCCTAGAGTGAACTGGACTGCAGAGCTTCATGCTAAATTCATAAATGCTGTGGATCAACTAGGAGTGGATAGTAAGTAAGCATATTTGCATTGTTCAGGTCATTTTCTTCGTCTTCTAACTGCAAACCGATGCCATTTTGTTCGTAGGGGCTGTTCCAAAGAAGATTCTCAACATAATGAACATCCCGGGGCTCACCCGCGAGAATGTTGCTAGTCATTTGCAGGTTTGTTCACGATACCAATCTTTGTTGTCAAATTAAAAATGGGTTCTATTTCTATTAAGACACATAACGTGTTGAATGTTCATAACATGATGCAGAAGTATAGGAAAGGTCTGAAAAAGAATGCAGAAACAAGTGCATCAAATGGAAGCTCCTTCTTATTTAACAGAACTGGTGTTAATGTGTACAAGAAGGCGTCTTTCCCTCCTTCATGCTTTCCTATTCATCAACCTCACAGCAGCCATGCCCCTCTATCGTCGTCATGGCTTCATTGTCCGTTGAATCATCAGATCAATCTCTGTCAGCAAAATGCAACGTCTTCACAAGCAAGTCTGTCCTCAACTCAACATCAAAGCTTCATTACAAACTCAGAACCAAATAAGCTTAATTGCCATGACTGGAGAGCTTGTGAAGATACTTTGACTAATTATGGAGATTCAGGTTCAAATTCAATTACCCAGCTTGGATTTGCTTTGGACCATGAAGACAATGACATGTTTTCATGCAATTACTTGTTCGATGATGACTTCACGAATGACTTTGATTTGATACTTGAAGGAGATAAGAACCAATTGAGTTCTTGTCTGGTTTTTGATGTAGAAAGTGGAGCATGTGCTAACCAGGAAGGCAATACTTCAGATTTTACGATCAACCTTGCAGAGAGTTTCTCAACTGATAGAATCTTTGATTTTAACATGGGAGAAGACATGGATGATCTACATGCAGCACTCAAGCAGGTAAATAAATGACTCTGTTCTTTTCAATTCTGCAGTGGATAAACCTTCTAAATCTTTGCTCATTTCTTGATGTGATCAGAACTAATGGTATGAGATCTCTAAACTCGTAAAATATTTCAGTTTCAGTGATAGCGAATATGAAGGAGAGCTCAAGGACTTGTTGATAGTGGAAGAAGCTCAATTCATTCTTCTGAAGATTTCTGCAGCAACTTGAACTGCGGAGTTTAATTCGGGTATCAGTTTTGGAATTCCCTGTTCTCTTTAGGCTACCTTTTTTTTGCCGAGTTCAAGGGAGTTACAAACTACTGTAAAGCTGTTCTGTTCACTCTTTACAATGCTTGTTATGTTTTGTATAGTGTTTTTGTTATTTTAGGTTGTTTTTGTAGAAACATTTTTTGGACATAATGTCAATATATAGATTTTTTTTTTATTTTTTAAAGGGGTATACTTGATTTTATGAATCATTCAAGCATTTGATATTTAAAATGTGTGCACATGTTGTGATAGAAGCGATGTATTGTGCTTTATTGTCTCTAATTCGGTGACGAGAAAAGAAGAGATCGACCAATTTTAATGATTTGCTATGTTGAGTACAAACTTGACTATGTTTGGATGCATAAAATTGGTGTTCATTTTATACAAATAGTGATATTTATGCACACAATTCAGAAAATATATTCATATTATATTTCATGTTGGTAAACAACCTAATAGGTAATCATCTTAAAACAAACTACTTAGAAATCCCTTAAAACAATACCATATGACATCATGTCTATGGTGAATGCATCCCATCTTTCTATCTTATCATGTTAAGAGAATGTAATATTTCTTTAATGATAAACTATTTTTTTATCAAACTTATTTGATGCTTATGTGGTAAGAATGATGAGAAATTTGTCAAAACTCTACTAAAATTGTCTACAAATTAAATTTGATGATGTAAATCTTAACAAACAAGTCTTTGAAGATCTATTATGATAATAATTATAAGATAATAAGATATAATGATGCTCTTTGTCAAGGTGAACGAATCAAATAATACATTTGAATATAATAAGGTCTTCTAGATTAAAGAAACAATCAAATTTTTTGAACATGTGAATTATCTAATAATAGATTGTCAAAGTGAAGACAAGTACTAATTTAAACAATTTGCATGATACCTTGGTTTTATGTTGTCCTAATTTACACAATGATGACAAAATAAGAAGGAAGGTTGTAAGAGTGATAAGTAACTCAACAAATTATAATGCATTGATAAGAGGAGAAGGAAAAGCAAGAGACAAAGAATATGACATAACAAAAAATAAATAATGGCCAAGAAGGTTTTGAAAGGTGGTCTTGCACTTCAACAAGACCTTTGGTTTGGGTGCAACATAAAACAAAGGAAGATCCAACTAAACAAAAAGGACAACCTAACCAATGAAAACGAATTGGTCAACAAGGCAAACATGCGCATGCAGCCCACGTGAGAAAACCTTACAAATAATAGTTGATGAAATAAGTTGATTTGTTGAGAAAACACAATCCAACTTCAACAAAAGAATTATTTTAAATCAATCATTTATTTATACATTTATTCATGTTCGTAAATGAATTTATAAATAAAATTCATTAATGAATTGTAAAATAAATCTAAATTTAGAAGACCAAAAAATACTAAGAAAAAACATTAAAAAAAATAAATACAAAACTTAAAAATCCAAACAAAAGTAATAACCAATCAAATAAATCCATGAAATTCACCAAAAACGGAAGCGAAAACATGCATAACACATGACAAATAACAAGGCATGAGTCAAATTAAGAACGGCAAGCAAATAAAATAATTAAAAATTACAAATTTAAGTTACAAAATATTCTGCAAATGAAATCCCTTTTTTTAAAATAAAAATTAAGTTTACAACTTTTAAACCTTCACAAAATAAGTTTTGATAGTCAATAATAACATTGACAATTTTTTTTCCCAAAAATAATTTAAATTCAGATGTTACCATACATGCATCATCGCATGAGTTGATAATTATCATAAATACTACATATTACAGGTTTTGAGCCGAGAAGCCTTCGCATGATGATTAACCTCTCAACACGTTAGTAAAAATACATTTCTTAATACCATTTTCCTTTACTTAATAATCAATTAGTATATAGATTTCTTCAATTTGAAAAGAAGGCTTTCCACTCTTTAATTATAAATCAATTTAATATTAATCCATGCATATAATAAAATTTTCCACTGGTTTACGTTACAGAAAAATTATGCGAAAATTAATATGTTTTGCAAATATGAGGTCGAAATTCGACTTAACAGGGATTCAAATAAAAAAATACCAAGATTTTTGCAAATATATATATATATATATATTTCTCTCCAGTGTTTGTGAATAAAGTTATCATATTCCTTAATAAGAACTTGGAGATGGATTCGAATAAGAGGAGTGCAAACACGTCTCACAGACAAGCGATCAGATTCAAAGCTACACTCAACGAAATCATATCTATTTCAAAGGGATTCATCACTAAAGGCAATAAAACTAATCTCTACGCTTGCAATCTAGTTACCGCCATCTTCTTCGTCTTCCTACAAAAAATTGCAAACAAAAGTTTTATCTTAATTGAAAGCTTTTGTTTACGTTTAATGCTTCGATTCACGAAAGGAGGAGAAGGTTAAAAAAAAAAAAATCGCGAAAATAAGTAGTAACTGACCTCATCACTTCCGTCTCTTTCTTCGCTAACCTCAGACTTGGATTTGTCGGAGGAATCTTCCTCGGCAGCCGTCTTCTTTCCGTCATCCTGGTCCGATTTTAGTTTCAGAAAAATAGAAAATATCTACGTGTTTGGTGTCGGTATTCACAGAGGTTACCTGACCGTTGTAGGAGCGGATCTGTTTCTGGTAATCCGCCTTCAACTTCTCAGCCTTCGCCACGTAAGGCGCTTTCTCCTAATTATAGAAGTTAGGAAAAAAAAAAAAAAAAACCAATGATGAGCCCTCGGGCGATAAATCAATCTATTGCAAAGGATATGAAGGCATCACGTACAGCATCAGACATGGACTTCCACTTATCGCCACCTGCTTTTCCGACCTGCTTACAAAACGAATGTTACCAATCTTAAGTGTAACCTAAGTAGCTAACGAAGATCAAAATATACACACCACGGAGACCAGCTTATTGCTAGGATTCTTCTCCTTGTATTCTTTCCTAAATTGCTCCCTACAAAACCAAGCACGATGCGGTACACGATGCAAGAGATTGAGAAAAGACTTACGGCATTTGCTTACATGAAGACGAAAAAAGCGCTGGGAGGGCGCTTTGGTTTGTTCGGGTCCTTTCGTCCGCGTGCCGACTTCTTCGTCTTCTCCGCCGCCTTCTTCGTCGTGAGGCTGCAAGTATAGCTACTCTGTTAGAATGCGATGTCCTAGATCTACAACGAGTAGATGGATAGATCATCACCGGCCGTCGGCCTTCCGCGAGACGCTGGAGTTCGATTTGGTGTCCTTCATGATGGAACCTGCAAAATCAACTGCGGATCGTTGGAATTCCGACGGGAATGATAGGATGGAGATCAGATCGGACGCAAAGTTAGGGTTTCACCTGGGTTTATGGCTGCGGTTTGCACAGAGAGGGAAAGGAGAACGATCGTTCGATGAAAAAGGAGAGGGGGAAATGGGGCAATTGAATTGGTCAACAGGAATGAATTATGGGCGGGACTTTAAACGCCGGTCCAGGTCAGCAATCCATGAGGTATGATTCTTTTAACAATGATCGTGCGCGCGGATTTTAAAATTTGAATTAAATTCTATTTTGCAATCATTAATGAAGACCATTCCTTATTTTTTTCATTTCTACTTTTCCTTTTTGTATTTGTAGCAACCATCTTTAATAGGTAACTCAAATAAAAATGATGATCAAATCAAATGCAAAATATTACAATATTAACATAAAAATACATTGAATTAAAATATTACAATTTTTTTATAAATGACATATTTTACCCCTTCTATTTTATTTTTTACTTGAAAACCACTATATTTAAAATAACTACATAATAAACATTCATGGTATTACCTAAAATACAGCTAATAATCCACTTTAAAACCCAACAAAATAGTATAAAAGTGTCATTTTATCATATTTTTTTTGTAAAAACTAACAAAGAAAACTTATCATATCTTTGTACTTAACAAATATAAAAAATACCAAAAAATCAAAACAAATATAATACCATAGAATATCACAAAAGAATGACATTATAGAACATAAATTTTTAACAACAATCTTTTGTGGGGAACTCAAATAAAAGTAATGATCAAATCAAAATCAAAATATTAAAAATTAATATAAAAAATACTTTAAATGACATCTTTTACCCTTTCTATTTTGAAGTAACTACTTGATAAATAGTCAAAAAGTATTACATCCACTTTAAAACCCAATAAAGTAGTATATAAGTGTCATTTAATCAAATTTTTTGTAACTAATAAAAAAGCCTATTAAATGTTTACCAAAATATATAAGCAACATACAAAAAACCCAAAAATAAAAACAGATAAAATTTACTTATAGAACATAGATTATCATTAGAGTCATGCCAAGGATAACTAAGGCATTTGGTTTATTAATAACTAAATGCTTTAGAAAAGGAATCTATTCTTGACCTGCTAATTTTACATGCAGCTGAAGTTTAGTTCAGGACTTCAGACTTGACCATAGAGACCTATTTAAGGAACAAAGCAAAAGCTTATCTTAATGTCTTATTTCAACAACCTCAAAACGAATAATACTATACTATAAGGATGGTAGATTACATAAAAGGAGACGACGCTTCATTCAGCTGTTGAATCCCATGGCAATCACTGGGATCCTCACCAAGTGCCCCCTGCTGCCCTTCAAAAGGACCTCCCCGAAGCTGTACCTTCCGGTGACCGACCGGACCGTGAGGCTGATCGTGACCACCCTCGATGCGCCTGAGAGAACAGTCATCGCCGGAGGTCTGGCCTCGAGGGCAACTTCTGGCGACATTCTGGTAGTGACGACATAGGTTTCCGTCTCGCCTACGTTGGTAACGGTTCTCTTCACCGTCTGGGTTCCGACCAAGTGAGAGATTGTGATCGATGGACCGTTGAGATCGGCCGGTTTGCCATGGGTGGCGTTGCACCGAGAGCTCGTGATGCTCAATACCTCGTTCGAATCCACGCCGGGTATGGAGCACAGGAAGTTGATGTAGTCCAAGTAAGCTGTCACATACAAAAACAACCATTAATCCAATGGATCGATTTCGACAGAGGTATACAATGTGTTTGTACAAATGAACTTGGAATTGCACAAGGAAAACAAGCTCACAATAAGAATTGTTTGCAGATTTATTAGAGTAGCAAGAGACAAGTGTTTGGTTTGCCATTCTACCAAAGCATTTCTAGTTTATGAAAGATCAAGGCAAAGAGAATTCAAGTGCTTACTTGCATCTAGAACGAGTCCTGGATCGAGGGCAGCTTTTGGGTCGACTTCCCCGCTTCCATAGTCGAACGGGGTTGCAGGGGAAAGAGTCATAATTTCTGAACCGGAGTACTGCTGAGCTTGAAGAGGTCGACCAGATCGGTCAAGGGTATTGGCCGTCGTCATGAGGGCGGACTTGATGGCCGATGGGCTCCATTGAGGATGCTTTTGCTTCACGAGAGCAGCAATTCCTGCGATATGGGGAGCAGCCATACTTGTGCCTGATGCCATGGCAAACCATTCTCCTGTTAAGGTCAGGAAGAAAACCAAAGTAAGCTTCTTTATAATGCAATTTTGAACTACCAACATGAGAATAATTAGTAATTCGTATGAGATTACATCTGACAAAACATAACAAATAATCGGTGAACGAGATGTCCACACAGAAGAAAATTGAACTGTGTAAATCGCAAATTTAAACCATGTCAATGTTATTATCAACGACTTCTATAAATCCTACTGGCCCTTATAAAATTTGTTCTAAAAACTATTATTTACTTTAAAAACATGTGTGTGAAAATACAAATTAAATAAAAAATACAATAGAATTTTTAGATGAATAGATTGAAACTCAAATCCTCATCCACCCACAATCAAAAGACTATACTTACAATAAAATCATTCTCTTTTGAGCACGAGAACTCACAAAACACTGAATCCAAATACCCTATAATAATCAGCCCAAATGAGCCAACAACGTTAATGAAAAGGACCTTACAAAACAATGTATTAGAACACCTTACAACAACCAGTACGAATAATACAAGATCAAATATAAAGTCTCAACAACGAGAAAAAAATCAAATACAAAACTTAAATACAAAGTTTTATAATCCAAATACAATTAAGCAAGAGACACACTGAAACGTGATTAAAACAATGTAAAAGTAATATACAATTTAGATCAATAAAAATAATTAAGTAATAACATGCAACTTAGCTCAAAATACAATGAAAAAATACTATGATGTATGGGATCAAAGCTTGTAACCCATGGCTACATGTAATTGATCTCAGCCATGGCTTCATACCACCTTCCATTTCAAATTTATAGTCATTCAAGAGGCATTTAACCAAGTTCAAGTGATCAAACACCGAGTGAGATTCAACTTTCAGAGAGGTTTGGCCATGTTATCCAGTCAAATTCAGTTTTACTTAACCCAACAAATTATGAGCTCTTTAAGCTCTTCATAGACATTGGGTGATTGTCTATTGACATATTTGGTTAAGTGTATACAATGTTAAACCCTCCCCCCCAAAAGTAATTGGATGTGTAAATGTGACAACAATATTTAAGCATTGATAATAATTAAGGTGTAATTGTTGATTCCCTACCAAGGTAATTGGCATCATCTGTTCCATTTGGTGCCCAAGCAGCCCAGATAAGTGAACCTGGAGCTAGAATATCTGGTTTGAGTACATCAGCATCTTCAAAACTGAAATCTTTTACATCTGGCCCTCGTGAAGAGAACAGTGCAACTTGAGGGGCAGAATTATGAAGAGTAGGTGCCAAACCATCAGCAATGCTAGCAGTCGCCTGGAACTCCAATGGCCTCCCGGCCCAATCCCTTTTGGTCGAACAGTTATAGTACTCTATAAGCTCCTGCAACACAAGTTATAAAAACAAACACAAGCAATTATCTTTAAAGCTCATCAAGCAGTAAAACCATCACTGATGCATTGTTTACTTGAACTTCTCAACAATCTGTACCCTAAATGATTCCTATGATGAACAATCAAAACAAATTTCCAAGTAACTCCAGGAAAACAAAAGGCTTTTCTTTGGTCTAACAACACAACAAAGAGGGCATCTAGAGCTCAAGTACCTTCGTCATGCCGACATCAGTAATAAGAATTCCAGGAATGGCAACAGGAACAGGATCATATTTTGTTCCTGGATAACTATTTTCCACTGCAACAACAAAGCCAGCTGCTCCAAGACTTTGTGCAGTTTCAGACACCTTCTTGACTGATGCCGTGCCAGAAACAAAATTGAAAGAATACCCACAAAGAAGGATCCTCCCCTCAACTAGGTTCTTATTTAATAGTTCAGGTCTCTGGCAGTCCAAAGGATTGTATTTCATGACAGATGAATCAAGCAGCGCATCACTTGCAGATACCAGGTTATAGGATTTGTTTGCGTGGGTTGAGGCTGCAATTAGTTTTTAAAAAAAAAATTAAACATAGATTGAGAATTAGAAAGATACAAAGCGACTTGGCATAATGAATTCGCTCGGGTAGAGTGGAGCGATTATCTTAGAAGAAACAGAATTTGCCCATCAAATCTACAAACATAGATTACAGTACCAATAATTTGGATCATAATGATATTATTATCTGATTTAAACTAACTATATGCTTAACATCTCATTAGAAGTTGTGCAATACAGGAAGTCTTTGGGTTCTTTCTTGTATCATAGGGAGAAAATTGAAGATACAGGTTGAGTTATTCTTGTTTCTAGATACTAACAGCTCAAAGAAGGCTTTGGCGTTGCTGGATAAACTCAAACAAAAAGTTCCACAAGGCTCTAATGTACACAACTTGTTGGGATATACTTTTCTTGCTTCAAATTGTAATTGTTCCAGAATAAATATTTATCAATGAAATTTCACAATCAATTGCATCACTTGAAAGGGAATACTATTCAATAAGGGTTTCTTGAAGAATTGTCTACATCCATTTTACTCTAGAAGCAGCTATCTTGGTATGGTATCCTTAAACCAAACATCACAAATCACTACTGTTACGAATCAATGATACCAGCAAAAACAAGTCCAAGAAAAGATTTTAATAAATGTAAAGGAAAACAAATAAAGAAAAAATGCAAAAAGGATTAAAAAAACAGCCATAGAACAGTAAGATAGCATAAGAATAATGTAAAAAACTTATATTCGGGAAAAAAAATCTCTCAAATTGACCAACGAATGAGACTCTATAGATCTCTTCTCCAATCTCAATCCATGTAAAACAACCTATTAGGATGAAAGTAAAGAAAAAGACTAACAGAGCTTTTGAACCTTACTTGAATAGACTCAAATTTTTTCCCGAACACTGAACAGTTGGTTTGATCGCCTAACCAAAAGAACTCTTGTCACCATAAATCATTCATATTGGATCTCATCATACCCTATTGGAATATCTGATAGCCCAACAGACCATCCAAACCTAGAGCAAAACGAAAGATTTGGCTGCATATTCATCTCCCACATGGAGACTGGTAAATGTATCATCTAGGTTTTTAGGACCAACGATTTCCATTAACGTCAACATCTCATCATTTATCAACTGTTTTGATATGGTCACATTTGATGGTATATACTATTAATCTAGAAGAAAAAATCAGAGTCATCAAACAAAATTGCACTTCAACTGCCATTAAAAAATGCATTGTTGTTTCACTTCTTGTTAATCTCCTAAGGAAAGTTCTTTAACTAGACTCTCTTTTTCATACTAGATATCAGGTACACATGGAGAATTGTTCTACGTTAAATGTTCGACAAGTTAAGATCTTGATATACAAGTTGTTGTCACCAAGAAGATCTAGAATACCCAGAGCACCTCTAAGGGTTTTACTTTTCATCGAGGATTCTTCGTATTCAGATTTTCTTTGGCTTCTAGCCTAGATGATGTACTGTAAGCTTTTATTTGTACTCTAACAGTTACACCCTCATCTTTAAGAGTGGATCAGTGATATTTTTTTTGGATAAATGATTTTCATAGCTTTTCATTATGAACAAAATTCCTTAAACTTTCCTTGCACCTCAATTTTCAAATTTGTCTTTCTAAAATTATTAGTTTTTTGATAAGTCAACTGTGATGGATAAGCTCACTGCCATAATTGCAAGCTTAGTTTTGACCATAATATGGGAGATCAACACTAATTGTATCTTTCTGACTTTTATCCTAATGGTTGTTAACAGCTTTTAGTTGTAAGCGCAGGTGAACCATGATTGGCCTCTAAGCTCTTGTGTTGACTGTGACACCTTTAGGCACTTCCCTTCCTCCTACCAGGCTAATATGCCTCCACCTCCCTCTAAGAAGTATTTGCTTTTGCCACATCTCTAGTGAATTATACAACTATTATCAAGAATACATTTTATTGACTCCATTCCCCCCACCCCATCATGGTCATTGTCATTGTAGCTCACGAATAATGCTTTGTCTCAAGCTGGCCTTCCCCTCGATCTCCTATCCCTCAATGGAAATCTCAAAACAAATCCTCCTTAATTACTCTTGTTAACACCACCTTATTCTCTAGCTGTCTTAGGACTTATCAATGACATTCTTAAGCAATGTAAGCCACAACCCACCTATGCAAACTAAGACTTGGGCTATCTCATCCACTACTCAAAAAATCTTTATCCCAAGTACCTTTCGAGACACACCTAGTAGGTAGGAGAAATCTTAAATTCCTCAGCAACCACTCTGTCAAGACATGAGCTACTCCCTTAAGAAGGCCTAAGTTAAGCTCAAGACAAGTTATACTAGTTTGCTAAAGTATTAAAATACCACAAATTCTAGAGACCTATCGAGCCACACCTAGACAATCCTAAGGCCCCAAAAAAAAAACACTCACCTCCCGTGGATATGCTGTTTATAAGATCTTTGGTAACCTTGAGAAAACTTGTCCTAGATTACTATAATATGTTCCAAAAAGCCCTGACAATCCCAAGAACCTTTCAAGCCACATTTGGATGCCAAGACAAGCCTTAAGGACCTTAGCACTCACCCTCTTAGGACATGCACCTCCCCTTCGAGAAGGCCCAAGTTAGCCTCATGGAAACCCATCCTAAATTGCTATGGTATGCTCCAAAAGCCCTTATAACCATGGGCACCTTCCAAGCCATTGAAAACAAAATAAGGCAAGTCCTAAGGCCCTTCATGCCCTGCTCCCTAGACGTTGACTAAGACATCCTTGAGCTAACTTATATTGTAATTAACTATTCTTAAAATACTAGTAACTTTTTTGAGCCCTCAAAATAAATGAGCTATGTCCTACACTTACTAAAGAGACCTATGAAATGTCCAAGAGACAAGATACAAAAGTCACCAAGGGGCATTCCTGAGCAAACACATCCTAATTTGCTAAAGATGCTACAAATACTCTTTACACATGACAGACTATACTAGATAGAATTTGTTTGCAATCAGTATGAATTAGGTGTTTGGAAAATCCATAATCTAGAAAAGAAGCTGTCTATGTTTTCAAAACGATCCTCCACCTTCACTTCATTTACAAAACTACTACCAAACTAGTTAGAGACTTGAGACCAAAACCATCCTATATGCCAATCTCTAGTTGAGTTTGAAATACCACTATAGAGTAAAACAAAATATGATAGTCAAGAACTTTAGGGCAAACTGCACAAGCACTAGCCCATAATAACCCATTACTTCATAAAATATGCCACAACATGTTAGCTAAAGAACGAGAATATAGAACTATATGAATACAATCATCATCCCCAAACATTCCACATATAATAGATGACAAGTCTCCACATTACTTGGTTAACCTCCAAGCACATATAGAGCTCTCAATTGCCATGGTTGCATATGTTCTATATACCTATGATGTTGGCAAAAAACTTTTGACTTACCCAGAACACTTAAGTGAGTTCAATCTATAATTCACAAAGAGTAAGTTCACTAAAAAGGAGAATGATGAAGCTAAGGCAATCAAGAAAAAACATATAATAAACAAAGTTATTTCTCAATGCCCCTTTAAGAAAGTGTAAGAGACCTATCGTTATTTAGTCATTTGTTCCCAAGTCATTCTCGACCAAATCAATTCTATCTTGCAACAAATCAACAACACACAAAAAGCACCATGCATAAGAGTTGCAAATTCGAAAGTCACTAAAATATTGTTCTGCTACTAAGATCCCATCAACACCAATACACTATTGCCCTCCTTCGTTGCACTCATCGTGCAACCTTTACCCCCACCATTTAAATTCACACTTTTGTCATTGCATTCAAGAAGAAGAAAAACTCATGCATCATAAAAAAAAAATTATAGAGCAAGAAAGATAGTTTTATTGTAGACAAATTCAAGCTACATTAAAAAATAATATCCAACAACTACTTTGCAAAGAAAATAAAAATAAATAAATAAGAAAGACATTAGCCACTATTCCCAAATTTTTCAATAGCTTTGGTAACCTCTAACCAAACCTTGCATTGTCGTTCCAAAGGCCAAATGCCTATTTATGAAGCTCCAAATCAAGGGATGTGTTGGAAATCCTACGCATAGTTTTTGAACATTCCACCATCAATGCATCTGACATGATCTACTCAACCCAATTCAATTTGGCAAAGAGATCCCACGGGCTCGAATAGCAAAATGAAAGCAAGTGCCTTCACAACTCTTTGTTGGACAAGCAATCCTCTCATTTTGGTTAACCAAAGTCCAATTGACTATGAAAAATCAAATGTCCCCATTTTATTATATGCATCATTGTCATCTTTTCAAAACTTTGATACCAATTTGTTATGAGGAGCAAGTTGAGTGAAAGTTCTAACACAACTGAATATGATGAACAACAAAATAGTAACTAAGAGAGATCAATTATACAAAACAAAACATCACGACTTACATGATTCAACCACAAACACGGTTTATGTCGAAGATAAAAAAAAAGAGAATATTCAATAAAAAAAAAGAGACTATAACAATGGTGTACAAAAAAAGAAGGCAAGTATATTCTTAAAATCCCCAAATTACAAAAAAATCCTTGCAACAAAAAGAACCCACCAAATTTCTCTCAAATCAACAAGATTTATCAAAAAAAAAGATCTCAAGAAATGAAATGCCAAAGCTCCTAACTTTTGAATCAATAAGATCACAGTTATACAATGACTATAGCAAAAAATTGAAGTTTAGATATCAATTCAATGACTACAAAACTTTTATGAAATCAGTGACTCAAAGGATCAACTAATGATCTAGAATTCCCTTCTCAAAACCAAAAAGGTCACAGCCAGGCTCAATTTTTATGCTAAGATGCAGTGAAACAATATCTTCTGCGCCACTCAATTTCTGTAGACAAAACATCCGGTAAGTATTAGATTGCTTTATTTAATTAAAATCTTTAATATACAACAGAGCCATTGTTATTAGCTTTCATGAAAGATCCAGCTGATTGAATAAATAATATCTATTATCTTTAGACACCATCTTAATATTTAATATATTTTTAAATCTTAAACAAGTAATTACTAAGAAAGGAATATATCAAATATGCATACCAAATATATTTTTAAATCTTTAATATATTTTCTAAGTGACTATTGCATGAAAATAAAAACTAAAGAAATAAAAATAAAATAAGAGGATGCATAATTAGTCTTCATATTGAGTAAAGAGAAGATACAGTCACACACCAGAGAGATGGGGTACAACGATAGAAGGGGATAAACTTGATTAAAAACTGATACTGTTAAGCTAGACCTTCTCATCTCAGCAAATCAGATCCTTTGATGCCAGAAATTAGGATGTTGATAGCAGTTTGGAGAGTATCAGTTAGCGGTAATAGAATAGACTTTCAGACCTTGAACCCAATGGGCATCATCAAGTCATCTAATTAAAGCAGGTGATCGGATAATGGCGACATGGTGCAAATTTTTAGATAATAGAGCACCAGACCACTTGATGGCAGGAATGTAAGTTTCTTAATAAATAGCAGAGCTTTGCGTTTTTAGTCCTAATCCCATGTATTCTACATTGATTCACTTTTTAGAGGTGTAATTGTCTTCTTGAATCCCATTTGGTAAACCGTTTCGTAATAATGAAGATTCTCTTGGTGCTACATGATTTTTCACAAAAAATTTGGTGCTTTCCTATTTCGTGCTTTAATATTTACTTTATACACCTGGTTTTTCTTATCAATTGCACTTCTTTGATGCATTTTCCATTGAATTGAGAGAACTCATGCCAAATTTGTCAAATCCCAACACCATGATTCATAATCTTTCTTCATTGTAATATAACTCATCATCATAATAAACCTTTCTAAACTTCCTTGCAATAATGTTCTGCTACAACTCCTTTACATGAAGCCAAGTAAAAAGATGCACCCAAGCCAAACATTCTGAACTCAGTAGACCTATCAACACTCAAAGTCTAACGTCTTATAAGAGGTATTCTTTAATGGTTGCATTCATAACCTTTTCTCGTCCATACTATGTACTTTTCTTTTTTATTAGGACCTTGCAATATAGCAATTGTAATGAATCAACAAGGTCAACAAAATCATCTTCCCGAGAAAGCTTCCATCCAACAACAAAATGAAAAACATATTGAACACAAAAAAAATGAAAACAAATCTTGATGGAGAAAAGGTAACACAAGAACATTCACCCCGGATAATATCACTACAAAAAACAAATATTCTTATTATCACAAAAGATTCACGCTAGAGTCCTCTTCATGTCCTCTAACCTATCAAAACCAAACTTTTATGAGAAAAAAAAAAACAAAAGACTTAGCCTTCTCAACCAGACTGGACTTAAAATTCTATTATAACTCAAATCGGATGATCTAATGGGGACATTAAACTAGCTGATCATCCAAAACCAAAAAAAACTTCTCAACATCATTTGAACTTTCAAATCAAACTGTCATAACCTGAGTCTAACGATTGATTGAGAGTTCATTCCAGGATCAGAAATGGAGATTGAGCTCCATAAACAACCAAGCATAGTTTAATTCTTAAATCAAATACTAAGCAAACATCTTATCCTGTATCTACAGGAATATCCTATAGTTTCTGTACAGCAAGCCAAAACAAGACGATCAGATAAAATTGATTATGAACAATTTAAGAAAATACAACAAATTTCAAGAAAAATAAATAGTATAGGGGGAACATACGTGACAACCCAAGTCCAGGTAACTCTTTTCCATTGCCGAGCACCATGTGGTTCTTATATCTACGATCATCAACAGCAGCAGCTACGGTTGTTATCCAAGGACTAAAAGATACCAAAGTTTTTGGGAATGGACCTCCATTTCCAGCTGCTTGTGCAACAAACACCCCAGCTTTCACGGCAGAAAGAAGGGCTGCATCGAAAGGATTCAAAAAAGTGGTCTTTGTAGTTGAAGGTGGGCTATTTGGTCCAACTGAAAGATTAATGACATCCACACCGTCCTGAACAGCCTGTTAGAAAATTGTTTGCCATCTCAAAAACCTTCATATGTGAATGCTACAAGCTATGCAAATTGAATAATCATTTGCTATAAACAAGAAACTATGTCATTTGACATTAAAAAGATAAAATCATTTAAAAGAAGGAAGAATTATCAATAGCATACCCGCCCTCTCATCGTAAGTGTATGACATTAATGGCCTGAAATCTAAAGATGCATCAAGACACGTATTCTCTCCAATTGGAAGAGCTTTTAATGTTCACCGAAGTCATAGACCAAAAGGCGAAGATTTTCCAAACATTCATAGCAGGAAAAGAAACCCAGAAATATGTAACAGTGTGCCACAACAAAATTCCTTTTGACCTCTCATGTCAATAGCTACAATTACACAATCATTCAACAATGTTTCTTTTTTATACCTGCTCAATAGCAGCCACCACATCAGACACGTAGCCACCAAAAAGCCGATAAAGTACTTTGTATACAGCAATCCTGGAAAAAATGTAATGATTACCAAACTGCTTAAGCGTAACCCAAACCCATTATCTGCATTAGAAACAAAATGCCTAACCTGGCACGAGGAGCCATGCCACTCGCCTTGCCAAACTCATAACCATGCATTCTCACTGGAATTCCATTATTTCCAGCAGCTACTGCTGCAGTATGGCTGAAACAAATAAGATAGATGATTTTCATGCAATTATGATAAGTTGAATAAATATATGAAGATGAAGAAGACAAACAAAAGCCTTCTTTGTGTTTCATGTTATCAAGCAAGTACACAAAAAAAATAATTCTACTAATAAATAGTAAACTTGAACACTTAAAAAAATATGGAACAAACTAGTCAGTACCATATTTTATTCCGATAGCAAATATAACAAAATTGATAGAAATCCCTGGCTATGATACTGCCATCAGCTGCAAAACAGATAATATAAACAATATCTAAGCACCCGTGTTCCTTTGGTTTTAATTCCAATTAAGTTGGATTTGACTATATGAACCATTGGATGTCATTGTGCTCATGAGGATCAGATGAAAAACAGTCAAAATGGTAAAACAGCATGGAACGACAAGGAATTAGCATGGCAGTGCTTAAGAATTGAGACTTATTAAAGGAGCACGTTGACTTATACATCAAGGGATTTTACCAAATCATAGAAAAACCAATTAGCTCAACTACTGAGATAAAATATACCCTTTGAAAAAAGGGTTGACAAGGACTGGATTAGGAAATAACAATCCTATCTTAATAACCCTAGCCCTCATTCAGCACCCCTGTTTTTTGAAAGCTCTGCACGTAGCAGCCTCCCCCACCTCCCAACCTGGCCTCCCTCTACCATAACTCCACCACAAAAGCTATGAGATCCTATTCCTCCATTTTTCATTCTTCGTCCTTTTCTCTACTATGTTTCTTCTTCTTCTTCTTCTTTCTCTTGATTTTTATCTTCCATCCCTTTTCCTTCACCATGAACCACTTTTGTCTACTTTTAATTATTTAATTTTTTACAACAAATTAATTTCAGTGCTGAAGTGATTTCATTAATTGTCATATTAAAAAACTCGCATCAATTTATAAATTTTAACATAATTTATTTTGATAAAATGCATGTTTGATGTAGATATTTCCTTAAGGTAGTACAAATTAGTCTTAGTTGGATATGCATTGTCTATTTGAGTGGATAGCAAATTTGATTAGCATATTCCCAAGTAGCCCTTATTATTATTGCACAATTATCAAACACAAAAAAGGTAAGCACACACATGTAAGAACAAAACGATTTATATGGTTCACCTAATTATTTAAGCTAAGTACATAGATAACAACACACAAAAATTCAATAAAGAGAAAAAAAAAGAACTACAAAATAGAAAAAACAACAAAATAACCAAAAAAAGAGAAATTTCACTTCAACAATAATAATAAAAAGCATTTATAATATTCCACAAAACGGACAAATTTCCCAAAGTATCCCCCGTATTAGAAAATTTTTAGTGTCCAAAAAATAAATATTGTTTTAGGACAAGAGTTCTACCCTTGCATCCACAAAAGGGGGCACAACCACACTAGAACCCCACTGCTCATTGATCGGGAAATGAACCCCCAACAAAGTTTGCAATGGAGGTCAAGATTTGATTGAACTTCAAGCTAACCAACACTAAAAACATCTCAACTTACCTATTAGAGGACAAGCAAAGGAGACTCACTATAATTTCTAACTTAAGTGAATTAGATTTTATATTTTATCCATGCTTAATAATACCTTGTTCTTTTTAAGTGAATTAGAGTTGTCATCATGCCTTAATTCTATTTGGTCCTTTACGTTAACCATGTTATAATAGAATAAGATAAATATATTTGTAGTTGTTGTATGAAGTAGATTTCATATTTTTAGAGTTGTTTATTTCTTTTAATTATTGAATGATTTTAATAAGATACCAAATAATATATTGTAATGCATTGATTATTTGTGTATTCACTTTATTCGTGTGATGATGATTCAACATATTTATAAAATTGAACATGATTACTTATTATCGATATTAATGATTAATATGAAACTCATATTATAAATATTGTTGTATCATTATTAATAACTCTGTGATTATTTATATATATGTGTAATTGTAAGCTAAATTTAACAATCAATAATATCTTTTTGGAATATAATAAATTAGCCATATTGACAAGAGTGATATCATCTATTTTATGCTAGAAATAGACCCCCTTTTGTTTTAGGTTGGTAATAACATTTCTTTTATTTCAAGATGACAATAACATTAACAAAGTAATTATATTGCATATGAGCTATGATAAATGGATGGTATGATGTAAGATTACACATATATGCACATGCATTATATGAATATACTACTCATTTTGTTTTTGATATCATGAATATGGTTGTAATTCATTTAAGTTAATTGGCACATTGAAATTAAATTATTGATGATATCAATATTTATAAATCATGTGAACAATTCAACTATTGGGATTAAATCAATTAAACTATAAATAACATTTTAGAATTTGATGTTAATTCTTATTCATAGACATCATGCATGATAGCTATTACAGATATGTTTTCTATTTCAATTCATTATTGTAAGATAAGCCTATGATAATGTAAAAATTATTATTATCTATTATATGCATTCATACCATTTTTTTTTGCATATTTATACCAGTTTTTATGCTTATACTTTACCAAGGGGTTTTACCAACTAGGTTTTCATTGCAAACTCAAACATTGTTTTTTATATATATTATTTCTCAGATACAATCTACTTCATCGGTGAATCATCATTGTAGAATCACCAACAATAGGCCATCTTTGCAATGGATTGTTCCACTACTTTAGTTAATCATCTTGCTATTAATTGAACTTGGATCAAAATTATGATCGGTATTTTGTTATTTTTAAATTTTAATATGTTGATATAATACTTTTCCTTTAAAATTATTAAAATTAGTCTTGCTTTTGTTGCCAATCTGTATTCTTCATATAAGTAACTTGCCAAATTCACACTTGAGCTTAATTTTTGACCCAAGTCAGGCAAATTGTTGTTGAATCTCCCTTCATCATTCCCAAGTTGTGGGAGGATACCACGTTCCAAACCTATAGAGTGACACAAAAAAAAATCAACGAATGGCAAATAAATACTCTCCATTTTCTATTCAGCATCATATAGCACCTCTTCATATTAAAGAAACTATCCCATAATATGATGCAGAGCAACATAAAAAGAAAATAACAAATATTGCAAGAGTAATGCAAGGATGCTATAGTTATCTCATGCTATAGTTATTTCATACATCACAAATCTCAAAAGCACAGGATAAAATGACCAACTAACATATCAAATTGACTAGAAATGAAAATACAGTAAATTACAACTATGGATGACTTGGCTTGGAGGCAACAATTATAATGAAGAAAAACAGGAACATAGTACAACTAATAAGTGTGAAAATGACAACATGTAAGAGACAAATTCAGATTGCAGGTATGTTTATTTCTTGCATAATTTCTTTTACAGTTTAATTTTCTAAACATCAAACTTAGATGATTTATTACACCAAACCATTTTCTCTTATTAACATACTGGTCATAAAAAGATAGCAACAAATTCTGTCCTAAAATGCTTCCATAGAGATCAGAACACAGTTATGTACATGATGAGGAAGCATTGCAGGTTATAATCAGCATCACACATCATCATATCATTAAATAATCAAGCAAAGCTTTTATCATTTTGTATATGATGGACAAGAGACTCACGTTCCATGACCATCACCATCTAATGGAGATGGAAAATCAACTACAGGATTAAATGCCCCTGCAGCTATGGCTGCTTTTGCAAAATGTTGAGCTCCAACTATTTTACCATTACAAAAGCTTCTTTTGATTTGAATATCAATTTCACACTTCCCTTTATACCGAGGAAGAGGACCATATGGATCAGAATTGTAGGTAGCAAAACTTGGATGCTTTGGAAAAATTCCTGAGTCTACAAACCCAATAATAATATCTTCCCCTGCTCGGTCAAACCCTCCTCCTGTTGGCCATACTTCGGTAGGGAGCCCAAGGAATTGCGGTGTATGTGTTGTTAATTTCCTTATCTTCACGTCTTTTTCCACATATTTCACTCCGGGGGCTTTGCTCAGAGCTTCAGCCTGAACGAAAACCAATAGCACATACAGATCAAATAACAAAACCAAGTTCTGAATGCAAAAGTCATTAAAAAAGAATTCAAGGAACAAGTTACCTGATCAGGACTCAAATGAACAGAAAAACCATTTATGAGATGACCATAGCTATAGATCTTCTTGTATGAACTGGCTTCAAAGAGTGAGTCAAGAAGTTCATCATGCATTTTCTCAAGGTGATAAGAGTATGACATGACAGACTCACTGCTAGTAGCAACAGAAGAATTTTGGTCAATAAAATGCTGTAGAAGTAAAACAAACTGCAAAATTTGAATGAATTTCAAACAAAACCTACAAGAACCAGATTGATGCAAGTATAACATGGGGATCGAAAAATGAACCTAAAAGTGCTTCATAAACAAAATACAAACCAAAATAATATAGAGCAGTCAACCAATGCAAATAGATTCAAAGAACTTAAGGTTCTCCCATGAGTATAAGCTCAATATAATGTGATGCTATTGACAAAGGAAAAAGCAGCAACATGGAAGGTGATTAAATAATGTTAAGATATTTCTCAAGATTGATAAATCTCAATGTTAGAATATTTGCTTTTATGCTTGTTATAATAATCAAGCATTCAAGATATATTTATTTAACTACAGATATTCAATACTCCTTTAAATATACCATAAAATTTTAATATGCTTATAATTATTAAAGGGAAATATATTTTTAAATTATTTAAATGGTCAAAATATTACATAAGAAACTCATCTCAGTCAAGAACACAAAAGGATTCAAATGTATTCTCTTTAGATTAATTAAATGTCTATGGAATGGTTCAGTAATGGTAGCATCAGAACTGTAACCTTTCATGATAGTCATGAACTTTTGAAGACAACTTAGTATTCAGAGTGCCTTCGTGTGCTCAGTCTTGATTCCTGCTAGTAATTTTCCTTGTTAACTCAAGATATGACATCCTCTGGTAAGTCATCTACTCCAATCTCTTATATCTTTTTGTGAATCTTAAAGAGATATTTGAAAATTTTTATGACGTGAGATTTTGGGTGAACTTTGAGATTTGAAAAAGAATGTTATCTACCTAAGATTTTACACAACTTACTATGATTTCTTTGATAATAAAATATTCTACTCCTCTCCATTAGACATCTAATTTATGATCAAGCCATGCAAATCATATACCATCTTTTGTCCACTTGATCTATTCAGGTTACTATTTTTGTAAATCGCCACACAATCTTGTTAGCACATCCAGGCAAATGTCCCACTAAATTGCAACAAATTAATGTCATAGCTTTTGTGGATAACAACAATGACAAAGTTAGAGACCAAGAAATTAAATGTCTTAAAGTGTTTAGTCTCTTAGAGCAGCAAGATTTAATGAGTTAGTCTTTTAGGGCCTTGAAAATAAGTTTACGGACTTCTTGCTCCTTAATTTTATATTTTTTCTCCACTTTTCCTTTTCATGAACTTTCATTCTCTTAGTTGTGGATTCCTATTTCCTTCTCTCCATGATGGCCACTCCAAATAATTTATTGCATGCAATTTTCTCTAATTTTTTCTTTGAACATTATAAGCATCTTACAACCTCTTTTATATTTCCCTCAACTTTCACTTTCACTTAAGCAGTGATCTCATTTTCATTTTTTACAAACCTATTCAAAAAGTGATTCCTCTTCTTAGTTCCACTTTTTATATATTAAAGTTGGCCATCCCAATTCTTTCATCCTTTTAAATTGTTCCAAATTCACAACTACAACATTATCTTCACCCATCTCCATATTCCTTTTATAACTTCTCATAATGAAAGTCAATGAAAGAATTTCATTTTTTACCAATCAAACCACAACATGGTCTATATAAGCCACTCCATCAACCTACCCCACATTTGTTGCATCACTTTCTTCCTATGATTTTCTAGTGAAGCTAACAAAATTCCCTTAATCTTTCGAAATAGTTTCGTGGGAATAATGCTTTTATCCCATAGAAAAAAAAGAGAAGCCCAATTCCCTTCAATTTATTTTAGAGGAGCTATTCCCAATAGTGTGCTTACACAAATAAAACTTGGGAAGAAGTGTGCTTAGCCAAGTAAAACTTGGAAAGGTATAAAAGTTACACGCTTGTCTAGTTTTATAAACTAAACAACTCGATGTCCTAGAATAATATGCTCAATCAAATTCATACTAACCTACATGTAGGCATGTGTCATAAGAGGAGATTGTGAAGTAACAATAAATTGTTTCAAAGATTCCTTCAGGTCTTGGATTATAATTGTGATAATAACCTCTTAAAAAATATAGGATAAAATTATGCACATCAAACAATTTAAGTCAAACTTTTTTCAAGATAGCAAGAGCATGATAATACTATGTTACTTTTATATATACACGCATATACATATATATAAAGAATTAATAAAATAAGTAAAGTAAAAAAGGAGAGGGTTAAGAACAAGAAAACAACAACAAATATTGTTTATCTCATGACATATAATTATTTTTTTCTTATATCTTAGATTTAAAAAGAGACACCAATAAAAATAATATAATTCAACGTCAAAACACTTTTGAAAGTAGCATATCACAATGAAGCTTAAGAAATTGCTGTGTATACAAATATTTGGTACGATTGGTCAAGAATTGAGAAAGTTGAATTTTAGTAAAACAGTTTCATTGATCCATTTCTCTTTTTTAGCAATCATGACGAAGAAAACACCAATACAAATAGAATGAATTCAAAATGATGTTACTGCATGGATCAGGATTATAACCTGCCAATTTCATCTAAGAAACAATATTTGAATTCAAGTACTTGAAGAACTTAAAAAATAAAAATTATCAAATAAAAACTTTTTGATAAAAAAAACTTGGTTATAAGTTCTTAAATGGTAAGATGAACAAAAATTTGTTATCCTAGGCACAATAATACCCAAGGTACTGAATAAAATCCTAATTGGAGTCATAGGATCCCATTCTTTTGTCAAATTCTTATATATCGAAGTATTGAAAGATCGAATTCAAGAACAATTGGATGGTGGCCATATTAAATTTTTAAACCAAAGGAATTCGTAGAAAAGAAGAATCCCTTGCAATATACTAAGATCTGACTCAGGTATTTATAGAGTGAAATGATTCACCATTTTTGAGTATCTCCCTTTTGATTCAAAAAAAACATGACGTAATGCACATTCTTCTATGCTCTAGTCATGGTATGAATGAAAGTAATTCATAAATGGAATTTTTTAAAAGAATGAAATCCTAATGTAACTTCCTATATGCAAGATATGATATAGCCCCAAATGATGAATTGAGATGGTAGTTTATAAATACATAATAATTTTGAATATATCAACCATTCATTTCTTTTCTACTCACTTGAAAGGGATAAAAAAATATCTTATTTTTTCTTCAACCAATTCTAATCTTTAATGGACCTCCCAATAAGATTCTCATCCAAAAATATTTGACAATACATCTTGTACCATACTAAAAAGACAAATCATTGTTTATCAACCACACACTATCTAATCCAATCCAATTCTCTCTAAAGACATTCCTAACTCCAATTCATGTTGATTCTTTCCCCGATAACATAGACATCTTTGCAAAATTGTCACATATGAAGTTAAGCCCAATTTTGAAAAGAAATATCCCCCTTGTTTCTCAAGAAGAGAGAGGAAACTTACTCAATATCATTAGATTAGATAATTGCCTCAACTGCTTGTTTGAAGAAACTATCCCCCTTAAATGGTCTCTTTTCACAAAGACCAAACATGAGATAACAACTCAAGTTTGTCCACAATATTTGAAATAAATGTCCTGAATTCGAGTTGATTATTTTTCATTTCTTGAAGAAAGACAAGCAAACACTTCCGAATCACAATCCTTGCACATCGAATAATCTGTATAGGACAAAAAAAACAAACTCTAGAAATTTGCTATCTTTCTCTTTAAATAACATCTCAATTCCAACTACGGTTCCATTAGATATCTAATAACTAAAAATCCCTCTTCTTGCTAATCTAGTTCCTTTACCAACAGGAACCCTGATTAGATTCAAGCATAACATAACCTTTCTTTTTTGGATTCATTGGACAAGTACTCTCTTGTAAATTCATGAAACAACTCACAAAAATCTTCCCCTTTTGATAGTACCAAAATACTCAACTAAGTTCTATTGGAAGACCAAAAAGATTTTTGTCTCATTTCTTGGTCAAAAAGATTTTTTTGTGTAGGCAAAAGCCACAACAAATAAAGATTTTTCTTTCAACTATCTTCCTATTGCTCATACGAGAAATAAGAACCACAACTTCAAGTAGTATTACACCTTGATCTTGAAATAAAGAGTGCTTCTTAGCAACCTGTGAATACATGAAAAAAAAGATCCCAAATTCGGGGGGGTCAAAGAGTTCAAAAAAACATTCTTGATAAAAAAGAATATGAGTGATGTTAAGAATCGATGAATGCATTCACACAAAAGATGGATAAATTGTGAAATTACAAATTCAACTAATCTCAAATATTGAAAGAGGGGGCTTCAGGAATGCGGACACAAAATAGTGATGGCTGTTGCTATATCGTGTCATAAGGTGTTAAGGTCGACAATGAGAGCAACTCTCACGTTTAGTTGCCACAATGGGTTTGGAACCCTAAATAAACTGTTAGTGATAAGTTTAATGAAGGTGAAGATGAAGTCATCATGGCCCTTATACCTTGGGCGACACGAATGCTACAATGGGCAAGAGCCAAATGGTGGTGAATACATTCCCATGGCCCTCCTATGTGGTGAATACATTCCCATGCCTAGTACACATCGCCCACCACCTATGGGAACTAACCATGCTCGAAGTGGTAAACTTAACCACAAAGAGTAGGGATTCAAAAAATAATGCTAGCGATTTGAGTGAAGTTATAACAAGTTAGTCATACTAGAAGGTGCAGTTGGATCACCTCCTTTTCAGAGAGAGTAATGCTTACGCTTGTTAGGCATTTTGGCTCGTCACTAAACACCCGAAAAGAAATGTGTTACGTTTGAGCAAAGCCTGGAAGATTTCTTTCGTTTCTCGACGATGAAGTCAAAATAAGCTCCTGAGCTTATTAGCTTAGGTTGAAACAAGTTGATAGGATCTCTTTTGTACATCCCCATGGCCCTCCTATGTGGCAACATGAGGACATGTAAAATGAAACAAAAGGGATGGGGTTTAGGGTTTCCTTGCTTTTGGGATTGCAAGCGAGGCCCACATGACAAGCTATTAGATCAACTGTAGAGAACGCCCTGATAATTACGTCATTGTCCCTGAGCTGTGAGGGTTTTCAGCTACACCAATAGCTCCAAATGCTAATTGGCACCCAACTCAGAGATGTGGATAATCCAAGGGAGATTACTCAGTTAGTAGAGCTTAGCTCTCACAATTGGGTCATTATGATTATGGGTTGGTTGTCTAATTGTTTATGTGATAATTATAATATCATTTACCTAAACCAATGGCACAATTTTTCCAAAAATTAAGGAAGACCAAAACATAACATCAAAAGACTTTATTGAGATCCTCAACCAATGAAGGAGACCAAAACATAACATCAAAACATAATTACTCAGTTAGTAGAGCTCCTCCTCATCAATATCACACGTTGTTTTGAATATTTAATTGGGACAATACTCCAAATGTATCCATATAAACTCTCTTTCTCTCTCTCTCTCTCTCTCTCTCTCTCTCTCTCTCTCCCTCACACGAGACTCCATCTAGATTCAATCCACACTATTTCTGATGTAATCCTTTCAAAACCATCAAGTGAACACCAAGAGCTCACTCAACCATATGGAATCATATTGCTCGCTTTTAACTTACTAAACTATGGCATAACCAACAAGAACCATGAAAGCACTAAACCATGTGAACAATTTTATCCTAATCAAATCACCAGCTTTGATACCATGTGTTAAAGGATAACAACTTGAGGGCACAAATTCAGCATAATACATAAATACATAAATATCCATCAACCCAAAAATTTAAACTAGTAGATAAGAACTACCACTTGTATGTCAACACCATAAATAATTTGAATATCTAATGTAAAACAAATCTTTATGTGCATCCCAACAAAAATAAATAACAATTACAGGACACTTTCAAAAAAATATTTGTGTGCTAAAGTTTTCAGTGCCTACTTTGAAAGTTGGGAGTATGGCTCCCTATCTATTTGACTTGAGGGTAGCAATTGAAAGAAAAATGCAAAATATCTCCATCATTTCTGCTTATAGCTACTATTTAATCCACAACCATTTCAAAAAGATATTTTCCTTGTATTCTTCCTAATTTAAAGATGGGACATTGCCTACCAAAAAAAGGCATCCAGGCTATACTTGCATTCTTTGATCATAAATTTCTCTTGTAATTACTTTTCAAAATTTGTCTTGTTTACCAATGTACCAAAATTTGTCTTGTAATTACTTTTCAAAATTTGTGTTGTTTACCAATGTATCAAAGAAGCCATTAATCCACTATAAACTATATATGAATTCAAGTACTACAATAGAGAAAACAACCTTTCAGGTTCATTACACTGATGAAAATTGCAAATATCTCTCAATATATACATATACACAAACATAGAAGAACGGGAAGAAACCTGTTTATATCCATCCCTTCGATTGAATCATCAGCTGTTGCAGCAAATCCATCAATCCCATCCCTGTAATTAATGGCAGATTCTCCTTCCATTGTTACAATGTAAACGTCTCCATTTCCATGACATATAAGCAGTAGGGCCAGAAAAGAAAAGAACAAAAGTTCCATTCTATGCATTTTTTATCAACTTCCACGGCAAACTCCCTGGTAATAAAGGCAAAAGATAAATCTTGTATTAGTTAACTGGCCATTTTGACCTGCTAAAGTTCTGAACAAATATTTGAGAGTAAGATCTTTAGTTTGTATTTCAGCTAGTTAAGTTTCCAAAAGGTACAGACAACACAGAATAATGAAAGGTTCAATTGAAAGAATTTCAATAAACTCAAGTTGCAGATACAGCATTGTAACACTAAGATCCGTTGCCAAACTGAAAGCAAGCAAATAATGCTAGTAACAATGAGCACTTTGCATGCCTATTATCCCAGAAAAAGGACTTCTGTAACAATTAATGCAGATATTGCATCACAAAAGCATGAACAAACAAAGACCTATTACAAAAACTAATGAAATAGCATTGAAAAGTCCCAGTTGTTGCTAATTATCTAATAACATTACAAAAAATAAAATGGGTAATGGTAAAACTCAAACAGAAAACCAAAAGGATAAATAGAAAACTGCAAAAGTTCAACTAGAAGCTAGGCAATCATTTGAGACTGCACAAAAAAATTGGTGATATGGTACAGCGTATCATTATCAGGACTAATGAAAAGTATCCAGGGCACAAAATAAAACGTCCAAAGTTCAGAGAACGCACTATGATTTGAAGACCTAAGACACAAACATCCGAATTACAAAGGCTTGTTCGAACAATCCCAAGAATCAGGTGGATTAGCATAAAGTTTTAAAATACAATCTGAAAAACAATAAGCAAATAGAAATAAAACACAAGTATCTGATTGCAGAAACCCTGTTACAACGGTACAATCTAACCTCAAGTCACGTTGCCAACCTGGTTTCTATCGTTCCAATCAATAAGCTGCATAAATTATCAAACCATTTCTTTTCTCTAGAAATAGAAATCAATTCCTCGGCAACAAATTCGCTTTTTAACAGCTACACCGCAAGTTGATTAGAATTTAAGTTCATCAGCTTTCAGCCGCGAGTCCATTGTAAGGGTCTGCTCCAGTACATATATTCTAACACTTCACTCCCCTAGATACCTTACTAAATTGAAGCATCAAATGACACTTGAAGCAAAGCACAAAAGGACAATCTTCGTTGCAGAAAATTATAGCCCGATCTCTGCTTTCGAATCATGAACTCACAAAGTTATAAAGTAAAAGGAGTATCCCTCACATAATCAGCAAAGTATCTTCGCTCGCATATTTCAAAAGGAAAAAAAATCCACCAACCACAAACAGCGTATCTGCATAGCTATCTATTAAGAAAACATCAAAAAGGGGAACTTTTAAAAAACCATGCTAATATGGTATACCGGAGACCCTTCCAAACTCTCCCTATTCTCACCTCGGAACACCGGTTATGATATTCCCACTGATACCTCAGCTAACAGAAACAACCAAAGTGGATTGCAAATTAATGAACGCAGACCGAAACTAGGGTTAATGTGATCGAACAGACCATCAAAACCACCAGAAACATTGTCGACGTGTTTCAACTGGCAAATCGAACCCTATCGATCGCTTCTGCGAAAGAGCCATTGCAGAAACCAGCTGTTACTCCTCGTACGAAGCGCTCATTTATCGCTTCAACGCCGCAAGTGGCGAGGAAAGGAGTAGTGGAGCTCACCCCGCGCTAAAATGAAGAAGAAGGTCTCGGAGCGTGGTATTTACAGCTATGCCACTGCCAGCTAACTTAATAGGGAGAGATAGAGAGAGAATCGTTGTGGGCATAAATGCACAAGGTAAGATGCCTGCCGGTGCAGTGTAGGGACAATTGAAGACACATGTCGGTGGGACCCATCAGAGATGAATTGCAGTTGTCAAGAGCGTGAAGCTTGGTATTCTTGCGAGACATTATACAGTTAGAGGTGAAGGTTCGCTGAAACCTGTGACTTATGTCGGTCCTTTTGTCATCCTTTTGTCACACATATCGGTGATTTTAATAAATTACTAAACTAACCCCAACGGGCGGGAAGGAAAACGCTGTTCTGCATGCTAAAAGATACAAAACTTTAAAAAAGGTAAATTAGTCATTTCCATTTCTTACATTAAGAATAGGATTCCAATAGTTGCTAGACAATGAATTCGGGCTTCAAAATTGCACATGAGTTATTTTTTGTTATTTGATGACAATATTTTTAATTAATCACTTTAATAAGTTCTTTTTTTCAAATTGTAAAGCTCATTATCATTATTTGAAGAAATAGGCCATTCTTTTATCACTAAAATATAATTATTATATTTTCATTTTTGCTTTTTTAATAATAAACATTGACTTGAGTAACTTTTTTAATAAATATTTCCAATAATAAAAAATAATAAAGGCAACTTTTCTCAACAATTTAGAAGGTACTTTTGTAATTACTTGGCAAATAATTATAAATGTTTAAAAGTGTTTTTGATGTGAAGCATCCCAATACTATTTAAGCAGAAAACACATGCACCAATTTATTTTATATTAATTTGAAAAGAAGAAATCAAGTGTTTTTTTTATCAAGATAAATTAATTCGCATAATAATTATGCAAGAATAGTAAGAAATTTTAAAATACACAAAATAAAATCATAATAATATTTATGAACAAGCAAAGCTACAAGTATTTTAAAAAGTACAATAATTTTAGTTTTTATTAGAAATTAAACTCAATTATATAGAAAAAGTTTGTGTGAAAGAGATGGGGTAAACTCTCACGTCAAAAGATAGAGCATGAGAAGATTTTCAGTATTAAAAAAAATAGTAATGTCACCTTCTATTTTGTCATTCTTCTTATTATTATTTGGTAATATATACAAGTAATAAAAAAATTATATTACATCAAAGTATGCAATAATCTCAAATATATAAAAGCTAATTCAAGTGTGGATAATGATAAAAATACATTTTAAAATCAATATTTATACAAAAACAACTATAATATAAACTATAATAATGTATGTATGTATGTGTGTGTGTGTGTGTACGTATATATATCAAACAATATTCATATCTACATACTTATTCAAATATCATAAATATCTTCAATTAATATAAAATACAAATTACAAAATAATCATATAAAAATTTCATCACAAAGATCAACACAAACTCACTCATTATTAAGACTTATCACAAGCCACCAATTTTTTTTTAATTTTGTGTATATTTACATTAGCATAAAAAATCAGTAGATAAATTGATTATTATAAGCAATAAAGCATGATGAAATGTAATAAAAATAACTCATAAATAAAGAAAAAGTAATAAATAAAGATGCATGACATTTGTGAAGCACTTACAAAAATGTTATTAATGAAATTATGTATATTATGTTCATTTTATGTGGTTTATACCTTTCATTCAATAATATTTTTTTATTTCATATCTTTTTCAAAATATAAATCATATTTTTCCTAAATAATTATTATCTCTGATTTTATGGGAACTTAGGTTATCACACATCTATTAACATCATCACATATCATGACCACAACTAATAAGTGTATCATAACTAATCAAATCTGGATAATAATGAAAATACATTTTAAAATCAATATTTACACAAAAACCAATATAAGCATAAACTATAATAGTGTATGTGTGTATGTGTGTGTATGTGTGTGTGTATGTATATATATCAAATAATGCTCACATATCTACATATTTATGCAAATATCATATATATCTTTAAATACATATAAAATACAAATTACAAAACCATCATATAAAAATTTCATAACAAAGATCAACACAAACTCACTCATTATTAAGACCTATCACAGTCACCAATTTTTTTCAGTTTTGTGTGTATTTATATTAGCATAACAAATCAATAGATAAATTGATTATTATAAACAATAAAGCATGATGAAATGTAATAAGAATAACTCAAATAAAAAAAAGTAATAAATAAAGATGCATGACATTTGTGAAGCACTTACAAAAATGTTATTAATAAACTTATGTATATCATGCTCATTTTATGTGGTTCGTACCTTTTATTTAATAATATGCTTTTTTATTTTTTTTATTTTATATCTTTTTCAAAATATAAGTCATATTTTTCCTAAATAATTATTATCTCTAACATTATGAGAACATAGATTATCACACATCTATTAATATCATCATATATCATAGCCACAACTAATAAGTGTATCATAGCTAGCCTACAATCTTAATCATATTATAACGAATTAAGATCTTTTGCCAATTTGCATATCAAAATCCCAAACTAAGTGACAATCTTATCATATTACATTAGGTAGTCATAGTACAATGACATAAATAAATCACATCATATTTTTATTATTATATAAAATATTACAAGAAATATTACCAAGCTTTTATTGCTTGATCTTAATGATTTTTTCTTTTATTTTATTTGTACCTTTTCAATCATGTTTGGATACTTGTAGTAATATTTATGAAATATAAAAAAACATAAATTTTATTACATTAACACACAAGATAATGATATTGAAAATGTGATACATAACATTCAAACATATGTATATAATTATTTGATATCATGTTGCTATGCTCACATCAATGTATTTTAAAGATATGTAATAATAATTTACTTGCATCATAATTACTTTAATCTTTTATATGATACTTATAGGATAGTTCCTTTGTGACATTTCATTTGTCTTTAGCATAATAGCTTAATTATTTTAAATATGAAATACTCATTTATTTATATATGTGATACTAATTTAATATATTTACATGTCTTAACTAAGAAATTGATGAGTTCAATGCGCACAAAAAGTATGTCATGTTGTCAAAAGTCGAAAAGACACTTTTGAGTATATTATGGAGAAGTGTTTAGCATAAGAATTTTTATTTGTATGAAAATTTTAATTTTTTATAGTCAATCAAAATTTTTAGAATTTTTTAGATATTTAAGATTATTATTTGATTTTGAACCCTTTTATTAAATTAAATAAAGATAGTTAACCATAAACTCTTGCATTCAGTCAGCGATTTTAGGTAAGAGAGAAAAGAATAACTCGATGAAGAGTTGGAGGAGAGCACTAAGATTTAAGACTCTTCATGGGATGTAATAAGTTAAGAAAAATACTAATAGTAGCTATAGTAATAATCCTTGAGCTATAATAAGAAGAAAACCTAAATGAAGTTGATCATGTTCCAATGCTTAAAATTTAATTGAGCTACAAATTGCTTTCCTTTCTTTGGGATGCTTTTGAGAAGTTTTTGGAATGCTCATGTCATACTCTTCAATTAGATGGGATTTGGTCAAATTTAAAAGTCATGGCTTTTTGTTTACCCTTTCTATATTATATGTGAGGCCTATTCTACTATATGTTACACTAAATGTATTGTATATTAAGAGTTCACAAATAGCATATTAGGTAGTGTGTAATGACTAACTATTTCTCAAAAGAAACAAATTATATGTTATTATCCAAACATACTTTATGTTTAACCTTTGGCTGTGAATGCTTGAATTCCTTCGATTCTCAAGAAAAGTGGATGATAAATTAATATTTAGCATGTCATAATGCTTAGTGTCATGCCTTGCCTAGTTCAACCACAAATAAACCAAATAGAATCCTCACAAATACTAAAACTTTCGAGTAAGCATAGAGCATGCAGCAGCATCTCGAGCACAAAATCCCAAAATCAAGCAAAAGTGATAAAAATAAATATAAATCTATATATCATAATAAGCAACAATTGAATAAATAGTTACACATAAAAGTTAAAGACTACAAAAACCATCAACAAAGGCTAAAATAGTATCTTTAAACATTATCTATTATACATGTATAATATAGGTATTTATCATACGAAATCTCTCACAGAGCCTACGAAATAAAAGATCACCTCACTAAGGATTCCATGCTATATCCTTTATGAAACTATAATTATGTGAATATTTAAAACCTTTCTTATAAAGTAGATATGAGCATATTACGCTTAAAAGGAAAATAATTTACTACAAATAAATAAGACAATATACATCATCATAAAGTGTAATTATGGACGTCATACAACACGATAAATGTGCAAATAAGTATCGCAAAAGGGGCAGACGAGTCTGATATGTTAAGGAAGAGAAGATCACATCATACAATACGACATAACAATACCGTACCTTACGATTAAGTAAAAAATAAATGAACACAATGCAGCAAAATAAATTATAAATGTATAATTAAGAAACCTTATAAGTACAATTAAGTTAAAAAGACATACAAGAACATCATCTATTATAATAAGAGTATGCAATAAAATGAATCATACAAGTAAGATAAAGGAAATTACACAACAAGACATAAAGAGACAGTCTAAGTAGAATTTGTTGAAAGCGATCATATACATATGATGAACAGGATCACATATAAGTATTATAAGTGTAAACAGGTAAAAATGAAGAGAGATTTGATTTATCATTAGTATGACACAATGGCTTATCTAAGTATGATAGATAGAAATAAAAAAGTTTTTAAAATCCAAAAATAATAACTATGTTAATCATTCATAAGGAGAATTTGACTCATTAGCGACCATTAGAGTTAAACAAGAAAAAGTATGAAGAGATTCTAAATTGAATGAACATGATCATTAAGAGAAAGTGTATGACTAAGAATGTGAGTAGATGATTAGTAGTTTATAAAAAGGATGCGACCAAACTTAGGAAAGATTTATGGAATAAATTTGAAGAAATTAGCTTTGACAGAGTGCGTTAGAGTAAAAGGTAAGAGAAGGCAAAAGTGTTTCCAAGCGTTAGAGAGAATTCAACACTAGTTAAAGGCAAAACTAGGTTGAATCCAATAATGGGTATTATAGCATATAAGAAATTAGAGAAAAAAAATCAAATCTTAGGTAAGATCACTACATAGAAATTTGAACGTATTTATTTCACAAAAATAATGTTAAGTTTATAGAAAATTTTGATTATATATATTATTTTTATTATTATAAAAAATAAATATAAAAATTAAAATGGGACATCACAATTTTTAACTGGTAGGATTCAAATTAGAACCTACGTCCACCCTCAATCGAGGTCGAGAAAAATACTACTAATAAAAATTATAACTTGAGATTTTTTTCTTATAATTCACCTCTAACCTACTAACTTTTACCAGTTCAACTATAACCCAAGCTTTTGTGAACTCAACCCTAACTCGATTTTTTACAAGACCAAACCAAACTTGGACTTTCACAAATGTCAGGATGTCTAACTTAAGAGAAAAAGAAAAATATGACAACAAAAAATTTTTGATAAATTTGTATAATTCTTATACTTGTTAATTAATGGAATAAGAGACAATGAGCTTAAATTCAAGAATAGAAATGAAAATTTAAAAGTTTAGACATACAATGCTTAGTTAGAAACTTTAATGATTTGAGAAAGAGAAGCCATAGTTGTTGCCAGCAGAATATGGAGCGGCACTTTATTAAGATCTCAAAGATTGATTCATATTTATTAGTTATTCTATTTATAATAGTTAGGTATTTATAAAAAAATTTGATTATAGCTATTAGAAATTGTACAAAGTAATTTGAAGTGCTATAGTTAAATAACTTAAAAAAGATGTTAAAAATTTTTTCAAAATAGCTAACATAATGGCTTAATAATTAGTCATTATGCTAGATTGACCAGGGTCATTGGATCCAATTGGAGGCAATATAGACCATTAGATCTAATGCTCAAAAGCACATGAGTTATGGACAATCTAATCAAGACAGATTTGACATTGGCCATCCAATCATATCATACGAGATATAGATCATTCGTTTTTATAATGGTAAAGTCAAAGTTGATCTTAGATTTAGGATTCAAATAAGATAATTAAGAGCTGCACAATTTAAAAATAAGGTGAAAAGAGTTCTAGTCATCTGATAAGTTAGGATGAAACTGTGGTCGTCAGATCTAATGATAAATTACAAGAAATCGACAAAATCAATAATCCCTGGTAGATTTGGGAGTTTGAAAAAATAGTGGAATAAATGACCATGATTAAATTAAATAAAACATAGGCATGCTCCACCATGCGATCATAAAAACGTGTGATCAGATAGTGCTAAGTACTGTCAATTTTTGATGCAGACAGACATAAGGGATTTAGTCCCATATTGTAGGAAAGGAGTATTTGGAATTTATAAGCATTCATGTAGAAATATTATTAAGAGCCTAATTCAATTAAGATTTAACAAACAAACTAATATAAAATTTCATAAGGATATAAGTTAACCAACAAAATGGTTATAGGATTAAAAAATAGAATCCTATTTGTTTATTAAATCAATGAGATGATTAAAAAATTTACTGATCAAATATGATTTGAATTTGATAAGAAATGAAAGTGACTTAATATCAATAAGCTAACATTCTATTTTATAGTAAAGGAGAATCTCATCAAAACTGAGTACACATGTCTTCAATCCTTGGAATTTGATAAATATTACAAAGTACTTTGAAGACCACTAATTCAATATCTTCAAAAGTGTATGACTTATTTATTAAAAATTATATCTCATTCATACTAATCAAGCCCATTAGAGTAAAATATTAACTATTTAAAATTTAACTTATCAAACACAAGGGTGACCCAATAATCTTTTACCTTTTGATGATGATAAGACATAAATATTTAGATAAAACATAACAAGTAAAAAAACATATTTAAGAAATGATAAAAGATATTAAAAATAAAATATATATAATCCCCCTTACTTCGTGTTCTCCTTTATTATATGCTTCATCTCATTTATCTAAACAACAACTATTCTCCTCCCTTGACACCATCAAAGAGACATACAATTTATATAATTTCTATTATATCTAATTGTTGTATTATGATTTGAAATTATTTAATTGGAAGGGACTTAGTAAATATGTTAGCCAATTCTTATTTGGTAAGAACATATTCAAATTCTATCGAGTCTTTAACTACTTGATCTCTAATAAAATAGTATCTTACATCAATGTGCTTGGTTGTAGAATGATAAACTTGATTCTTTACTAAGGCCAAGACTCTAGTATTATCAATTCAAATGAGAATATGTGAGAGATCTAAACCATAATCATTAAGTTGCTATCTTAATCATAATACTTGGTTAACATAACTTTCAAACGCTACATACTCGTCTTCCATGGTTGATAGGGTTATACAATTTTGCTTCTTTCTTTACCATAAAATTAGATAATTTTTTAGGAATTGACATGTATTATAGGTACTTTTCTTATCAACCTTAGAATCTATAAAATCTAAATTTGTGTAACATATAAGATCATATAAAAGAGTATTTCTAGGGTACCAAAAACCTAACTTTATTGTACCTTTTAAATATTTGAATATTGATTTAATCACTTTTATATAGTTTTTCTTAGGATTTTGATTGAAATCTTGTACATAAGCCAACATTAAATAAGATGTTTAGTTTATTTATCATGAGATATAGTAATGATCCAATAAGTCTTTTATAAAATTTTTGATCAATGAGTTTTTCAATTTTATTTAAGTCTAAATAAATTAATTGACTCATTAAAATCTTTTTATGTTTTATGCTTCTATAACAAAATTTCTTGAATAATTCTTTTAAGTACTTAGTATGAGAAATAAAAATTTCATCTTTTAATTACTTAGTTTGTAATTCTAAGAAAAAATTCATCTCACCCATCATACTTATGTCAAACTCCCTCATTATTAAATCTTTTTTACACATTTTTATTTGTATTTTTAAAAATTATGTCATCAACATAAACTTGTATAAGTAACAAACGATTATTTAAAGATTTTAGGAATAATGTGGTATCCACTTTTCTTTTTCTAAAACCACAATAAACTAGATAATTACTCAATCTATGATATAATATATGATGAGCTTGTTTAAGGTTATAAAGTGTCTTCTTGAGCTTATATACATAATCACCATATGCATGGGTCTCAAAATAAGAGAGTTATTATACATATACATCTTCTTTTATTATCCTATTTAAAAATACACTTTTTTACATCCTTTTAAAATAATTTAAAATTTTTATGACAAAAATATGTTAAGAAAAGTCTAATGGTCTCTAATCTTACTATAAATGCAAATGACTCTTCAAAATATATACATTTAGCATAGTTATAACCCTTAATAATAAGTCTAACATTATTTCTAATGATCACTCTATTTTTATCTAATTTATTTTTTAATACCCATTTGATTCTAATTACTTGTTGATCACTAGGCCTAAAAACTAGTTTTCATACTTTGTTTCTCTCAAATTGATCTAATTCTTCATTTATTACTTAAACCCAATAGTCATCCTTAAGTGCATCTTCTATAAATACTAGTTAAGTGAAAGATACAAATATATTGTGAACAATTTCTTTCATATAAGTTCTAGTCCTAACTCCTTGATTAACATCTCTTATTATTAATTCTTTTATATGTGAATCTTGGTATCTCCAATCTTTAGGTAATTAATGACTAATCTCTTCTCTTTCTTTTTACTTTGGATGTTTTCTTCATCCTATTCTAAGTATAAGTTTTCTAAATACTTTATCTTTACATCTAAATTATTATTATTTATCCCTTTAATAGACTCATCAAACATTACATGCATTGATTTCTCTACTTTTGAGCATTTATGTTGTAAATTCTGTACACTTTTATAAGAGAAGAATATCCTAAAAAAATTCTTATACTTATTTTTTCATCAAACTTGTTCAAGTTGACACTTTCATTATTAAATATTTCATAAAGAGTTTTCTTAAATATTAGCCTTAAATTAATTTTATTTATTATATAACAAGGTGCATTAATTACCTAAGCCCAAAAATACTTCGATAAATTATATGTAGCCAATATTATTCTACCCATCTCTACTAAAGTTCTATTCTTTCTTTCTACAATCCTATTTTATTAAAGTGTATAAGAATATGTAAATTGATGTCTTATTCCTTTGCCCTTGTAATATTCATAAAAATTCTCATTTTTAAATTTGGTACCATTATCACTTTGAATGCAAATTAATTTGAAATTAGTTCATTTTTCTATCTCTTTTATTAAATTAACAAAATTTTTAAATATCTAATTTTTACTCTTAAGAAGTACAACCCAAATATATCTAGAAAAATCATTAATAATAATAAACTTGTATTTTTTTCACCTAAACTCAAGGATTGTATTGGTCTAAAAAGGTCTAAATAAACTATCTTAAAAGTTTTACTAGTGGTTCAATTATTTTTTAGTTTAAAAGAAGATTTTACTTACTTTCTTTTTTGGTATGATTCATATATTTTCAAACTAGTTTTATTTTGTTTAGAAAGATCTCTAATTATATCTAACTGACTTATTTTCTTTAGGTTGAATAACCTACATAACCTTGACCTCTATGTCATAAATTAGTCTCATTTGAATGTGTAATAAGACATTCTATTCTAATATCTTCTTGTTGATCAAACTTAATCACATAGATATCACCTTTTTTTAACAACAATAAATACTTGATCATTTTTTAATATTTTGTAACATTGAGTATTAAAATTAATAAAGTAACCAATATCATATAAGTGACTAATACTATTTAAACCATCAACTAATAAAATATTTGAAATTTTAAAATTAGATGTACTTATATTACTAATTTCAATTACCTTCTTCTTAGAGTTACCTTTTAATGTTACCCATCTATTTGGTTCACATTCTATTGATACAAACTTCAATCAATCTTTGATTATATGTCTTAAGCATACATTATCCAACACCCAAGTGTTAGATCTTTGTTTTTTCTCTATGTATGGCTATACAAATTATAAAAATTTTCCTTAGTAATCATAAAATATAATTTTTATTTCCTTAGTTTGTATGTTTTCTTATATATAAACTTTTTAAGTATATTATTTCTAATATATGAATGTTTCTAATACATAATATCTCCACACCACAATTGTGGAGATATCTTATATTAAATTTTCTATTCTTTAACCTTAGGAACCCACGTGAACTTAGTTTGAGCATTAAAACTCATTATGAGGGCATTCATAATATCATTTTTAATTACCCATTTGAAACAAGATTTTAAACTAGAAATGTTTTTCTTAATTTTACTATCTTTGATGATATGCCCTCTCCTACAATAATAAAAACATATAATATTTAAAATATTTTGCATGTATTTAAGATAAGAAATATTCTTATGTTTAAAAAAAATAAACACCATGTGAAGTAATAAAAAAATTGGTATATTCAAGAAAGTGAACTTTTATTTTTAGAAATATTCTTAGCTTGAAAGGCTTTCTTCTTTTTCTTATCTTTTCTTTTAATTTTCTTGAGTTGTGAACAATCCAGTCTAATATGGTCTGTTTGATCATAATCATAATATTTTAGTGCCTTCATCTTCTTCCCTTTTTTCTTCTTTTGTAAATTTCTATTGACAAAATTTTTCACCAATTTTTTTTTAAATATTTAACATAAAAATGTTCCTCTTTCTTCAAATCCATAAAAAAGATGGATGTCACATCGGAATCTTTCTTGCTTGCTTTAATTTCCAAAGGTTCCCTTTTTCTCGCTCCATGCTTTAGCTTACAAGTAGAAGCTTCCTCTTCAACCCTTTTATTCATCTCAATTTTGGCATTTAATAATTCTCCAAATAGCTCATCGAGTGTGAGCTTATTTATATCTTTGGTCATCTTTTATTGTTGTGGCAAGTGGATCATACTTTTTAGATAGAATCCTTAACATTTTTCTTAAAAGATTTGCGTTAAAAAAAATTTTTTCAAAATTTTCTAATCTATTAATAATATTAGCAAATTGTATTAATATCTTTTCTATAATTTATCTTGAATCAATTCTAAATAGCTCATAATCATATGTAAGAAGATTTATTTAGTTTCTTTTACTTACGAAGTACCTTCATAAGTAACTTCTAATTTTTTAAACTTCATGTATAGTGTATAAATTCATAATTTGTTTAAATCTATTTAGAGATATGCCATAATAAAGGTAGTTGAATGCTCTTATATTAAGTTGTATCATTCTCATTTAATCATTACTAAGTTCATTAAAAGACTTGATTTCATTTGTGCATGAGAAAAATCTCATGAATTAGTAACCTAAAGTTCTAAATCAATTGATTGAATAAAAATATTAAATATATTTTTCTAATATAAATAAAATTTATTTTTAAATAATGGTGGATGGACTAAAGAAGATCGTTAATCAAGTGTCACACTAATATAAATCATAGATGAAGACATTAAAAACTTAAGAAGTAAACTAAGAAACACATATTTTAGAAAGCAAGTAAAAATGATAAAAGAAAAAATTAAATTAGTTTGTAACCAAAAGAACAATTAAGAAAACTAAACAAAATAATTAAAAATGCATATGATGGATCTCTCTAGTGATTTGACTCACATTATGCAGGGAACCCTCTCTGATACCAATTGAAGTGAAAACTTGTATGTGAATCTCATAAGAGAGGGGTTGAATTATAGTCTTAAAAATAATTTTTTGAAATAGCTAATACAATGACTAAATAATTAGCCATTAAAAAAAATGTACTAGGACCATTAGATCCAATCAGAGGTGATACAGACCATCAGATGTAATGTTCAATAAGCACATAAGTTAAAGATGGTCCGATTGAGATGGATTTGATCCTAGCCATCCAATCATATCAAATGAGATCTAAATCATTTAATTTAACAACAATAAAGTTAGAGTTAATCTTAGTCATAGGATTCAAACCGAATAATTAAGAGCTACAAGACAAGAATAAGACAAAATTTGTTCTAGTCATCTGATAAGTTAAGATGAAGTTATAACCATCAGATCTAGAAATAAATTATAAGAAATCGATAAAATCAATAATCATCAATAGATTTAAGAGATTAAACAGACAGTGAGATTGATGATTATAATCGATAAATAAAGCATAGACATGCTATGCTGTGTGATCACAAAAATGCATGATCGAATAGCTCTAAGTGCTTCTAATTTTGGATACAAATAAGTACAAGAGATTTAGTTCTACTTTGTAAGAAATGAGGAGTAGTTTGGAATTTATAAGCATTCGGATAAAGATATTATTTAGAGCCTAATTTGGGCTGGCTCCCTCCTTGTGTGCTCGGGAATTGATTACCTAGGTGCAATCGTAGCATATAGATTTATACGAGTCCAACCCTAACCATACATACTTAGTTCAAGTGCTTCATGACTTAATCCAATGCATTACCCCATCTAATTCTAGAATTTGTTGTCAACATGAACGAGCTTGACCCATTTCTTTAACCTGAGGCTTCTGAGTGCCTACTTGGGCTTACTTGACTCAAGAGCTTTGTACTTAAGCTCAAGCTTAGGAAGTGATAGAATACTTTTTTATTTTAATTATGAAAATTTTGATAGAATTAATTTTTTATTTTAATCAAGATTTAGTAAACAAACTAATATAGAATTTGATAAGAATAAAATTTAACCAAAAAATGGTTATGGGATTCAAAAATGGAATCCTATTTGTTTACTAAATCTAAGAGATGATTGAGTGATTTTGTTATACCCGGTAAAAATTATATGTTTAATCTTCAATAATTCAATTGTGGCTTGGATGATTTCAGATCGACAGTAGGATGAGCCAGGAGCTCAATTAGAGGCTATTGGAATTTCTGAAATTTTCTAGGGATTTTTCGGAGCACCGAGATTTTTTTTAAAACAAGAATTTGGTTTTTACCGCGCGTGAACCGGACCGGAGCGGTTCAGCGAAGGCGGGGCGGTTTGCCGAGGTGCGTTTGCGCGTGCGTTTGGATAAGCCGCGGATAAGCAGATCGGACGGGCGAGATCAGCGGTGGAGATTAACCGGCTGATCGGGTGTTAAGCGGCGCTTTTGGAAGGTCAGCCGGCGCTTAATGGGTCTTAACGGGTTATTACCAGTTTAAGCCGGGTACTTAACCTAAACTGCTCGGCTGTTAGGGTTTCGAACGGCGGCTAGAGGCGAGGTGTTCGCGGCGAACGGCGGTAAATTCCGGCAGCCTTCCAATGGGCTTTTGGTAACCGGAGGTTCGCGGGACAGAGGCGAACATTTTGGTACCGGTTTTGTTCGGCGAGGAGCTGCGGTTGATCGCGTGCGAGCTTCACCGTCGCCGGCGAGCAAGGTAGGAAATTCAGATTAAATTAGTTATTTAGTAGAAATTAAAAGCATGAAATATTTTGCTTAATGAACACAAGCATATGGATGAAAAATCAGACTTAGTTGAATGCTAATTTGCATCTTTTACAAATTTTGGATTTTCTGGAAAATTGCCCATTTCGTCGAAAAATTTAGTTAATGATTGAAACATTAGGATAGTATGAACATCGGATTTTATTTCTCCTTGTTCGCGTTCGCCGGAAATCGACGGAAGGATTGGATTGGTCGGCGATTGCGTCGATTAGGGTTCGCGGGCTTCGAACCGAGGAAGGAGAAGGGTTTAGATTAATTACGAATTTATTTAAGTAATTAACGGTATTTATATAATATTTATTAGTAATTAATTAATTAAACATCGACCGATTAACGGATTATTAAGAAATTTGGTTCGGCGGTGTCGCGGTTCAGCGCGAGGGTTCCGAACGGCAGCGAAAACCGGTTCAGCAGGATTCGGCGCGGACGAACGGCGCGGAGGAAACTTTAATTCGGGTATTTGGTTCGGCGGTGTCGCGGTTCAGCGCGAGGGTTCCGAACCGGCAGCGAAAACCGGTTCAGCGGGATTCGGCGCGGACGAACGGCGCAGAGGAAATTTAATTCGGAAATTAATCCGAATTTTCGGAAAAAGGATATATGTGGAATTTAAATTTCATTCGGAAATTTATTTCGAATTTCGGAAAATGGATAAAGGGCGGAAATTGATTTTTTTTTAATTTAAAAATTTCTTGAATTGAGAAAAAGGTGATTTTTAGAAATCACGTAGCCAAGTTGAAATTGACTGTTGGAAATTACCCATAAATTCAGTGCAGCTGGATTAGTTGGAAGAAAGTGTGACACTTGGGTGCTACCAGAATAGTCAGAATTTTGGTACAGTTTGTGTTGCTTGGATGGCAATGACATGGATTGAGTCAGTTTACTCAGTGTTGGCATATTTCATGGATTGGCATATTGGACCGGAATACTATAGGCCCTATATGATGTTTTAGGGTAGTTGTGGTAGGTAACTGTGCGGTACAGACTTAGCTTCCACAGTATACATGTGGACTGGTATGCGCCTTATTGTATCTGGACACATGTTGCCGAATCTTGGAGTTAGAGCTTGGCAATGACTGTAGGGGCGTGGCTTCTATGGAAATTGTTGGGAGAGGACTTCTTGGAACGGTGGCTGAGTCGATCTCTTCTGGTCCATGAGTGTAGGCCTGTGCGCCTGAGAGTGGCAGTGGCAGGGGTGACTCGCCGTGGCTAGCCAAGTGTGTAGGCCTACGTGCCTGAGGGTGGCAGGGGTGTCTCACGTTGGCTAGAGATCTATGTGACTGGTTCTGTCTATAGTTTCCAGAAGATTGATTGACGAGAGACGCTGCGGTGTCGGGTGCTAGGCGTTGTGATGCATGCATAGAGATGGGCGTGTCCCGCTGGCATGCTTTGCCTAGGCGCCATGCGTGTGCAGAGATGGGTGTGTCCCGCTGGCACGCTGCCTGGGAGCACAGAGGAGAGCTACTCTGGTGTGACTGGGGGTGACTATGGTTGGTCAGAGTCTGGGACTGAGAGTGCCTTTCCACCATACATTATTATGCTGTATTCCTATACTCTTGCTATTATCCTTCTCTTGCATGTGAGTTTTTACTAGCTGTCTTTCCTACTGGGCGTAGCTCACTCCTTTATTATCTATATTTTTCCAGCGGCTCGACAGCCTTGACGCCACCCAAATTAGGTGGGATCGTGGTCAGTAGGCTAGTGGAGGATATCTAATCTGTGATTTTCTGAGACATTTTGGTTAGTGTGATTGATACTATTGGATGTATTTAGGGAGACTGTTATTCTTATGTCATGTAATATGTGTGGGTGATTCTGACTTATGTATCTAGTTGGATGATATTATATTTGTTGGACTTGGATCTTATTCTTGTGATGTAGTTTCCATTCACTGTTTTACTTTATTGTCTTGGTGGTATAGTGTGTGGAGTGACATATTTTATCTGTGGATGTTATGTATCTTATTTTTGATGGTGAGGTCATTACATGACTATGGAACTTTGCCGTGGGGATTCAGACTTCTATTAGATCGGTTCTCCTACCGGTATGGGTTAGGAGTATGGGGTCTAGTAGGAGTAACATTGCGCGAGTCCATCTGTTAATTCAGGAGTCATGAACCTGATTTGACGGTATACCCGGGAGATGGGATCCACATTGTTAAGGAAAGTAAGTGTGTAATGATGTGTTATATCCTATGTTTTTCGTAGGCTACTCAGGTTGGTATGGGACGATCTGAGCTGTCTATATGTAAAAAAAAAAAAATGTATGCCAAAAAAATCAGCCTAGGAAAAATGGGGTGCAACAGATTTAATACTAAAAATGATTTATAATTGGTAGAAAATGAGAGCACCTTAATATTAACAAGCTAACATTTTATTTCATAGTAAAGAAAAATCTTATCAAAATTGAGTATGCATGTTTTCAATTATTGGAACTTACTAAATACTCTAAGGTATTTTGAAGACTATAAATTCTCTATCTTCTAATGTGCATAACTTATTCATTAAAAATTATACATTATTCATATTAAATAAGTCTATTAGAATAAAATACTCAATATTCAAAACTTGATTTATCAAACATAAGGATAACCTAACACAATCTTGTATTATATGTACATTCTTGGATGTTGATGTATTCTGGGATATAAGCCCTTAAATGATATTAAATAATGGTGAAGTAATGAGGATGCATGTATAAGATAGTTGAGCATTATTATTGATGTTTAATGTGTGCTTTTTACTAGATGAATCAAATCTTAAGAAATGATACACACGAAAATATTTAGGATGCTTGATTTATTATAAATTACTATGATTAGCATTTGTTTGAATTGTCGCATGATTAAAGAGTATGATACATTACATTATAATGCTTACAAGCTTTATTAAACTTCATGATAGTGAATTAATGTTTGTAGAAATAAAAAGAAAGAAAAATAAAATTTTAATTATGATAGTAACCATAAAAGAAAAGAAAAAATAAATTTGTGATGTGAAAAAAAGTCTAATAATGGGAGAGAATTTTTAAAAAATGATAGAATGCTTGGTGGTTCAAAGTGATAACTATCATTTCAGAATAATAGTTTCAAAGATAAGCCAAATGGGTTATTTATCTAGAGAATTTATATTAGAATGGCATGTTCTTTAATATATCTAATCATTTATGAAAATACTTTTTTCTAAACAAATCTTTGAAAAGATAAAAAGATAAAATAGATAAGAAAATTTATAAAATATTCAAAAGATAAAGGGTTTCAAACCTTACATGGAACTTTTTTTTATGTTTAATCACTCTTTCTAAATTAAATTGCTTGTTATTGACCCATGCATAGTGCTACTTAAATATTATATATATATATATATATGTGTGTGTGTGTGTGTGTGTGTGTGTGTATACTTTTATTAATGAGCCAATAAAGTTATCTTAGCTTATTTTTTACTTAACACTTTCAAGTAAAAAACAAAACATGTCATAAGGATATAAGAGAGAAGTAAAAGATAGATCATACTGATTTGACCTAAAGGATACTCATATGTTCTTATTAGTATTATAATAGTTGTTTTAATATCTTTCTTTATGTGTGATGATGGTCATGTACTAGAACATTTATTATGATAATATTTAGACTTTACCAAAATTGAGCAATGCATGGATAATGACATTATAAAGGCTTTGGTTATTTTAGTGTTAAGTGGTTTCTTGTTATAAAATTTAATTTAAATACAAAGTTGTTTTAATTCTATTTTCACAATGTTTTAAAAGGTTTTACTAAAAAAGTGTTTAATAAATTGTTTCCATTTCATGTTTTATAGAAAGAAAAGAAAACATTTTCATGTTTTTTAAATAGAAAAATGAAAACTAAAAGAACTAGATGTCGTTGTATTGAATCCAAAAAAGGTAGGTTGAGAGTCACTTCAAGAGTGGTATCAAAATAGTTTGAATCATAGGTAGAAGAACCAAATGAAAAAGGCAACCTGGGATATTAAACTCAGTAAGAATGAACACTATGTTGCAGAACTATTTTGAAAGGGTCTAAGAAGGCATTCTAAATATGTTTACAACTTAGAATGATAAGAAGAATGAAAATTAAGGTGCACAAGTTGGATGTAAGAAGAATCGAAACAAGGGTGTAAAACTTAAATAAAAAAGTATAAGAAGATATTTCAGGCATACCCACAACCTAGGATGTCAAAATAATAAAGAAATAAAAAACTTAGTTGACAAGCATTGGTAGACTTTCTAAATAGGAAAAAAAACATGTGATTTTATTTGACTTTTTTTAAGGTTTGTTTCATGTGCTAAATGCATTACTAAAGACATATAACTAATGTAAGAAAAATGAAAAATTTTCAGGTGTTGATGGTTCAGTGCAATTACATAATCGTATAATGCAATATACCTAAAATAATGACCAATAAATTAGAAAAGAACACATCATATAATATGATATCAAATCATCATATAATACAATAAAGTGAACATGAGTACATATAAATATAATTGAAGCTATCATATGATCATATAGCACAGTAGAGTGAGTAGTCAAGTATTTGAGACAACTAAATAATATCAAATAATTGTATAATGCAATAAAGTGAACATGAAAGAATATAAGTTAATTAGCAAGATCATATAACATGATATCACATCGTCATACAATATAATAAAATAAGCTAAGAAGTAAAGGTGCTAATTGATAACATCGTACATTATGATATCAAGTCATTGTATAATATTATAATGAGTATAACAAAATATCTAACATAGCTTAGAACATTATATAATATGATATCAATCCATCGTGTAGTATGATAGAGTAAGAAAAAAGGTAAACTAATTAATTGAAGCTATCATATAGCATGATGGCACATCGTCATATCACACAATATTGTAAGTAGACTAGTAAAATTGAAAAAAATTATATTTTGTAACTTAAGCTATCACATAATATGAATAGAGAAAAAAATTGAGATTCAAATGTCATATAATATAATATAAGACTATCATACATTTTAATAAAAAGTGTAGGAATGTATGTTAATTAAATAAAAAATATTTTATAATGTAATATTAGTTTATTATACAATACAATCAAATGAAATGATTAATAAAAAAAGAATTATATAGTATGAGCAAAAGAGAAAGAATGAGACATAAGTGAATCAAAACTATCATATAATATTATACAAAGCATCATAAAATAAGATAGAAAGAAATGAATAAATTTAAAAATATATACAATAGATTAAAGTCATCATAATCATATGATACTTTATTAAATTGTCTAATACCCAACCATTCAAATTAGTTTGATGAGATAAATAAATCTTTATGTGGAATCGTATAGTATGAAGAGTGGAACGAATTTTGTAAGATTAATAAGAAAGGGATCATATTAGACAATCCTTTGTATACAAAGTAACCTTAATGTGGATAAATCCTATAGTACAAAGAAATGAATTATATAGCATGGTTTATATTAAAATAAAGGGTAAATGGTTTGTGCGAATATAAAAAAGACAAACAAATATGACGAATGGACAACTATAAGCTGACAAATAATTGAATGGCCCAAGCCAACAAATGTCATTAAAGTATGGGGTTTCTTGTGATTAAATGAGTATTTTTGAATGTTTGTTAAAAGTTTTTCCTGATTTCTTCTCCTTTAACAAAAATTTATCCAAAAGTAAACTCTTTTTATATGAAATAAAAAATGTGAGGATAGCTTTCAAACATTAAAGCAAAAATTGTTAACTACATTTGTATAGACTTTGCTAATCTAGATGAAGAGTTTTAAGTTACATAGATATAGCTATAATGACTAGGGGCAATTTTAATGCAAAATGCGAAGATCATAACTTATGCTTCATGACTACTTTGACTTCATGAGAAGAAGTATCCTGTGCATAACTTGTGATTGGTGGTAATCATTTTCACTTTAACGATTTGAAGAGATTGTCTTTTCAAAGTAAAGGCTCAAATTTATTCTAATCACCAAAGCCTAAAATATATCTTTAGATAAAAATAATTAAATATACAAAAAAAGGTATTAGTTAAAATTCATAAAGAATTATGGCATAAATATTGTATACCAACTAAGAAAAATCAACTTCATAGTAAATGTAATGAGTTTAATTGTAAACTTGAATTTTTGTAACTCAATAAAAGAAGAGACTCAATAATGCATCAAGACAAATAAGTTGCATCTCAATTCTATATCAGAGGTGAACAAGTGAAGCTTTAGGGAATTATTAATATTAATGAAATGGCTTAGAAATTTCAAACACTTTTATAATGAAGAATAATAGACACAAAAATTTAAGTCAAATATTGGAAGGTTAAGAAATAGATGCTTATCTCAACTAGAAGAATGTTCTAATTTAGAACATGTTTTATATTCCCAACTATGAGAAAATAAAGTGAATCTTGTTTTAAGAAGCACATGGGTCTCAATATTTAATACATCTTAGCATGACCAAGATGTAATAAGATATGAAAAAAATAGTTTTAGTGGCTAAGGGTGAAGAAAGACATGTAGGAAATAATAAGCAAATGTTTAATTTGTTAACAAATCAAAAGAGAGTGTCTAAAACAAAGTGAATTTCTATGAAATCTTTTTATAACAATATGAAAATGGAAAGAATTTTTCATAAACTCTATAGTTAGCTTATGAAAATCAAATCAAAGTAAAGTTAAATATATAGGTTGTAGCTGATTGATTAACAAAATTGGTACATTTATTATCCATAAAAATAACTTAGACCATATAAAATCAAAATTAATAATGTTCAATAGATACTACAAGTTTACCTCTCAATTTTAAAAGAAAAAATAACTAATAAAGGAATTTTTATAGTGAAAGTATTATGGACAAATCAAATAAAAAGATTTCACTTGGGAATTGGAAGATGAGATAGTAAAAATATACCCCTTCATGTTCTAAATTTCGAAGACAAAATTTTTATGAGTGAAAAATTATTACATCCTTCATTAAAAAAATGTTTTGAGTTAAATATAATTTTTAAATTTTTTATAAGTCTTTTAAAGGTTATCTTTAAAAATTTTAATTTTTATAAAAGATCATATAGTACGATACAGCAAATCATAGGGTATGATTTAGTATGATGTTAGAAGAAGCTAGGCTAAATAAATTGTAAAATATAATAAAAAAAACATCAGACAATACTAACTAATCTAAATATCACCAAGGGGGTAGACGAGTCTGATATTCTAATAAAAAGAAGGATTAGATTGTACTATACTACAATAGACTTTATAATCAAGTAAAGAATAAATGAGTTGAATGTAGTAAATGATATCATCTATGCATGATTAAGGAATTGTATAGGTATGATTAACTTAAAAAAGTGTCATACACGAACATTATCGAGCACAACATATATGAATATGTGTTAAATGGATTATACAAGTATCATAAACGATGATGCATAATATGATGTAAGAAAATGTTTAAAATAAAAAATTTAAAAACTTAGTAAATGCATATGATGAAGATTATTGTATATAATATGATAAATGTGAATAAGCATGGATGACGAGACATTGACTCATTATATAATATTAAGTTATGTATCGTACAAATACAATATAAAGAAAAAAATTTTAAAACCTAGAAAGATGAATAATTATGTTAATCACGTTAGGGAAAATATAACTGATGAGAAACTATTAGAATTAAGTAGAAAAGAATACAAGGAGAGACTAAATTGAATGAACATGGCTGTTAAGAGAAGATGAACTATGGTGACCCTTTCAATGGCCTTTCACAAATTTCATTACCACAATTAGGAACCCATATCATCACACATCTATTGACATTATCACATACATAACCTCATATTTAGTAAATAATCTTAATCACACCATCTTCACCTATCATTGCTTTAAATAAAATATTAGTAATATTATAGTCAAAACATTAAGATCTTATACAAAATACTAAAGATGGCTTAAAAAGAGATCTAATAACAAATCCACTCATCAAGGCCTTGTAATAAATACTAATGATAACATTCTCTTCATATCACGCAAGGAAATTATGAGATAATGTTATAAGAAACTGAAGTAATATTCACATCATCTCGTAACATATTGTAAAATTTATCATTAGCTTTTATAACATGATCTCATGATACTAATAGTGTATTATACATGATTTAAACATTTGCACAATATTATTCGGTGGCATCAATTTATTTCAAAGATAATAATAATCTACTAACATCAATTACTTAGTTTGCCTACTTGATTATTGTTTGGTATTTTCTCTATTATTTTTTAACCTTTAGTTTCTTGCACAAGCAAAATGATGGATAATTATTTGCTAAATAGCTCATTTTTTGTACATAAGATATTTATAATTACTAAATTTTCTTAAAGTTATAATTTCTAACTCATTCCCTTACTTCCCTTTTCTTTTCTCAAATTCTCTCTCATCACATACTATACATTGGTCTCAACTTGCTATACATTAAACAACATATGTATGTCCAAGTACCTAACATATCTTGTGTCAAATTTTGATATATTGTACAAGGTCTCAAGAATGAGGTTATTGTAGCTGCTTTTATGAGTTCTATATCATTACTAAGATGAAATCAACTTCATATCAAGCTAGCACAAGGCTTTTAAGAAACCAAATGAAGAAAACAACACCTCTGAAACCATTTTAAAGGAAAATTCATATTCAACTCAAAGATCATGCTTTTAATTCATGCTTTAAACTCAATTTTTCAAGAAAAAATCATTTCAACATAGCTAGAGCCAAAATTAAAGAGAACAACTCTTACAAAGCTTAACAAAAAAAACCTTTGCTAGGCTTCTTCATGCTACAACTACTCAAAAACTTTCAGAAGATTTTTCTTAATGTTTCCTTTTTGAAATATTATTTTCCTCTATTTTCACTTCAATAGTTGGATCCTCTCCTTTATCTCCCTTAAGGCCCAACAAAAATATTTCTTCCTCTTTCCAATAGTTGCTTGAAATATTACAACATCTAGATTATTTTCTTAGTTAAAGCTAAGGAGAACTTACAACTTTTACCTTAATTTTCTCCTTAAGCTCAACCTATAGCCTTGGATTTTCCTTCTATTCCTCTTCTCTCCCTTTTCTTCATCTAGTTGCACTCTCAAGCAAGAAACATCAATAAGAGCCTTATCTTTAATAACTAAATTAAATAGTGGTGAAGGGTAAATGACCAATTTAGCCTTACAAATATAAGTTTATTACACAATAGACATTATTGCTTTTTAAGAATTTTAAAAGTTGTCATTTAGTTTTCAAAATTCACAACATTCCTAATTGATTCTTAAAAATAAAAAATTATACACCAATAGATCTCCCATGAATAGTTCTTTCTAATAATATGCTCAACATATTTATTCCACAATTTTGGGTTACAAATATAATGGCTTGTACATCAAAATACAACCAAAATTAACTATTTCAAATTGCCTCCCTTTTACAAAGGAGAACACGAAATCATTTTTGATGTTAAGGAAACTAAAAAGATGTCAAAACTTGAAATTAGTAGTGATTAGGAAATTCTCTTTAGCGAGACTAAATTTGGTAACTTTTTGTAAAGCAATGCATGATTAGTTTTTGAGGTCAGATCAAAATTGGAGCTCTAGACACAAGGCATGTATTGTTGTGATTCAACAAAAATGAAGATTTTCTTCAATATTGGCTACATCACTCATGGCAAAATGAAGATTGCCAAATGTCAGTTTTAAAATGGGATCAAAATTACCACCTGAATATGGAATCCTCTCTAGTGTCAATTTAGATTTCCTTGGAGCCCTTACACATTCATTTATTCAACAAAATGACTTTGCTCTCAATCACCTCTACCATCAAGAAACTACTGAAAGGAAAAGCAACTACATTAAACCATACATGACCAAGCATAGCAAGGGAATATATAGGAGTGGATTTGATGAAAGAATTTCCAAATGATCAAATATAATAAGTTTACCACTATATTACTAACATTGTTGTAAACAATGACATGTAATTTTCACATGTAAACATATTTTTGCAACAAATTCTTCAATGCCAAAGGTTGAAGATGATAAAATGATTAACTCATAAGAAGTAATGAATTCAGAAAATGGAAAAGACAATCAAAGCAAAAAAAAGAGAAACAAACCATTATGGTAATTCAATTAGAGGATAATGAATATGAGCAGAATAACTTAGCTCTAACTTGGGAACAATAAAATGCAATGTAGTAGGAAAACAATTAATCGAATTAGTCAAGAAAGGAGCACATTCCAAAGAAAGGATTTGATCAATTAGCTTGAGTTTGTGGGAAGCTCAAGCTCACATTTGTTTAATCTAATAGATGACTTAGCTTTTTCCAAAAGGATAGACAAGCAGTTAAATTATCGAGTAGTAGCTTCTAATTCATAGACAAACATATTAATTGGAAATAAAGCAAGGATTTAGGATCTAAAAGTATTAAAGGTTTTTGTAGGGAATTTCGTGAGACATCAGCATTGGGTTCATTGACACAAAGCAAGATGATTTCACTCCTATTCAAATTAAAAAATCTAAAAGAAAAACTAAGAAAGTTATTAACAGTTAAGTCCTAAAGGTAATTGAAGAATGACAAAATCAGTACAAATTGTCATTCACAACTTAATTAATAAATAATATTCTTGTATAAAATATTAAAGTCCTTATAAATTGTAAATCAATGGCATGTCTCAGAAACCTACTCAAGGTACACATTATCATCGTTGGTTCTATTGGAACAAATGGTGCAAGCAAGTAAATTATATGACTTGGTGGTTCTATTTCATTTCAAGCATTTAATGGGAAACTCCATAAATAAAATCTAGGTTTTATAGAATGATAAATTGATTTGCGACAAAATTTTCCAAAGAGAGTAATTTTTGCACTTACAGGTTTGGGATCTTGGATCTCAATCTAATATGTATTACACATTTATATATGCAAAATGCAATAGATATCAAAGACATGAACTCTAGAATAAACTAATTGAGATTAATGAAAATATGAATCGCCTTGGTTGGTTAAGGAAGATTTTTAATGTGATTACTTTGACAATGGAATACTTGTGAAGCTCATTTCCATCTTTGGAAGCCTCACAGGATTTTAATAATTGTATTAACATATGGAAGATCGTGGGACTATCCTTCAAGAGATCTCCTAACACCAAGGGTTTTAGAAGAAAAGGGACTTTGATTTGGAAAATATTAGATAGCCTCTTAGCTAATAAGGATTGGATGGATCTTTTTCCAACTTCAAAAGTCCAAACATTTGGCTAAAATGAACTCTAATCATGCTTCAATGTTGCTATGTTTCTTCAAGGAGCAACAAACTAGACATAAGCAATTTAAGTCCCTAAACATATGGACTTAACATCCAACTTTGCACAAAATACTCAAAGAAATTTGGGCATTTCCTTCTTATCAAACTCGAATGAAAGCATTGGCATTTAAACTAAGATGTTTAAAGGATTTCCTAAGACATTGGAATATTAACACATTTAAGGACATATTTAAATCAATCAAACAAATGAAAGAAAATGTGAAGAAATGTGAAACCAGATTTCAAGAGAATGCTTCTAAGAAAGGAATGATCATTCTTAATGAGGAAAAGCAAACCCTTATAAATGAACTTGCCAAAGAATAAGCTTACAAGTGCTAAAAGCCAAAGGCAAAATGGTTAAAAGAGGGTGAAAAAAGCAAAAAATATTTTCATGAGTTCATAAAAGAGCAAAGAAATCAACTTTGAATCATAGAGATTATTGGTTCTAATGGAATTAAGCTCTTGAGGAATTAATAGATACAAGAAAGTGTATTGAGGTTCTTCAAATTTCTCCTCTCTAATAAAGAAACCACACATAATGAGGATATCTAAACCAACATTCCTTAGATACTTTTGGAGGATGACAACATACTACTAGTGAAGGATGTCACCTTAGAGAAGAGCACAATATTATCTTTCAATTAAACAAAGAGCACATTCTTAATTCATATAGTTTTAGTAGAATTTTCTTCACAAATTGCTGAAAGATAATTAAAAAAGATCACCTTACAATAGTAAAAGATTTCTTAATAAGAAACTTAATTCTTAAAGGCTTTTTTAAGTATAATTTTGTTATTTACCCCAAAAACATAATCTTCTATCACATTCCAAGACTTCATGACAATAGGCATATGTAATTTTTTCACTCAAATTCTTTTGCAAATTATTAGCCAATTGATTGCAAGTAATCCTACCCAAGATTATTTCACTAAAACAAACATGATTCATTCATTAAAGGAACCCCACTAATAACATTCTTATAGCTCAAGAGTTGAAAAGGTCAACTAATAAGAAAATTAAGAAAAAAAATTATATGATTAAACTAGACATTAAAAATATTTTTGATACTTCATCTTCAAAGTTCCTATTTAAGGTCCTAAAAAAGTTTAAGTTTTCAACTAAGTTCTCAGGTTCAATCAAGAGCATTATTAGTAACACATGGATATCAATAAAAGTCTATGGTTCTCCTAATAATTCCTTTAACTATTAAGAGGCTTGAAGTAAAAAAAACATAATTTTACCTCTGTTATATTATTGATTTCTAGTCTTGATACTTTATTTGATGATAAAAAATGTTAAGTATTTCTAATGAGCTTGTTTAAGTTAATTTTTAGATTTTAAGTAGTCTATATTTATATTCATAGTAGATTTTCATTTTTTTAATAAAAAAAAGTTATTATTAAAAAAATAGTATATTTTAAATTAAAATTAAAATTTGTATAAAATCATTTTTAAATATTTACTCAAGTCTTTAAAAATACTTTTAGATTATATCTTTAAATATTTTTCAAAGAAAATAAAATTTTTATTTCTAACAATTCACTCTCCTCTTATAAACTAATTTCAATTGATATTAGAGTGAGGTCTCATTCTTTTGAGAAGAAATTTTTAAGAAAGATTCTTGTCCCAAATTGATGCTTCAACGAGTTTGAGTGAAAGTGCATCTCCCAATATGCTATAACTATTTTGTGGCATTATTATATTTATTGAAAAACTAAGATTATTAGTCATTTAAAATTTTTTTATAAAGAAATATAATAATTGATACAAGTTTTATTTGATTTTTTTACTAAAAAAATGCATAATGTACTTTTGTACCTAAACATTTTCATGAAATAGATAATAATTAAAAATATAAATTATACTTAAATGATAATGTTTATAAATATTTTATATTATACATTGAATATTATGAAATTTAATAGAATTATGAATTTAGAAACAATTTATGAAATTTGACAAAAAAATTGAAGGTAATATATGAAGGAACCTCTATAGTTAAAGAAAACAAAATAAATGTGATAATGCCTGATCATGAATTATTTAGGATACTTTCAAATGAATCCATAAAAAACATATTTACAAAATTTAGTAATATCACTAATGCACTTGCTAGTCTAGGAAACCTAATTTTTATGAATGAATAGGTGAAAAAATTCTTAAAATTTACTTAAGAAGTATGACCCATTAACCACCATGATCAAGATGACTAAGAACATTTCCATTATAACTTTAGGTGACTTGATGGTGAGTATATGACTAATGAGTTAGAAATGAAAAGGAAAGAAGAAAAGAAGAAGAAGAATTTAATTGAGAAGAATAAAACAAAAAGAAAAGAATAAATAATAGCATTAAAGATGAAGGAAGACACTTCAAAAGAGGACTCTAGCGATGAAGATTGTATAATTTTAATCTCTAAAAATTTGTATAAAATTCTTGATATTATAGGTAGACATAGGAATAAAATGTCTAATAAAATACCAAAGAAAAGAATAGATTATTTGTCATGAATATGGTAAATCGTGACATATCACACCTATATGTCATGTCATACAAGAAAGATTTGGAAACCAAAAAAAGAAAAAGAAGAAGAAAACAGCCTTGAAAGTAGTTTGGAGTGATTCAAAAGAGACAAGCACAAGTGAAGAGGAAGACAATAATAAAGAACTATTTTATATGATTGCTAAAAGGAAAGAGGAAGAAAAAAATATAACCTCAAGTAAGGAAAAGATAAATTACTCTAAAGAAAAATTAACTAAATATTTACTTTATGTTTGTAAAATGTTTAAAAATTTTAATAAAAAATATAAAAAAATTGAAATAACATAATAAATATCTAAGTTAGTATGAACAAATTAGAAAAAAGGTCAACATTTATTTAAAGAACATGGAAAAAAAAACCAATAATTATTTAAAACAAAAATTGAATGAGCATGCATCTTTAGTTAAGAAATTTAGTGATTTTAAATCTTTGTACTTTACTTTCTTTATTTTAAATGTAAAACTAATTAGTAGACAATTTTTTGTTATAGATATTTGAAAATCTCATATGCATAAGCATGCTAACATTTTACATGATTTTAATCATTACCTTACATGCCATTATTGCATGCAACCTTGGCATACTTTATAAACATGTAGGATTAAAGCTAAGATTCATTCCAAATTTTTTTACTTTTTGTATGGATAGTAAAAGATAATAATAATCTAGTTACACATAAATATGTTGAACCCAAAATGACTTGGGTTCTCAAATCTAATAATTAAAATCAAGTATCATGAATGAAAATTTTGATAAATAAGTAACAACAAAAGAGTATTATAGACATAGATGAAAAAAATAAATAAGATTTCAGAAATTAAATTTAAAAGATTTAAATGAAATAAATAAGAAAAATGATAGTTGAAAAAAGTCTTAAAACTTCAAAACTAATTTAGGATTATCCTAAAGAATAAGTTATATATAAAATTTTGATTAGTCTTAGAATTAATCTTATCATAATAATTAATCTTTTATAATAAATTTTAAATCAATATTAACATAATATGTGTTGGATCGTAGTTATAAAAAATTAGTTAAATTAATTTGAAAGGAATTGAATGAGTTGACTAGCCCTTACATCATTAGATAAAATAGAAATTAAAAAATATTTGTCTAAAAAGATTATTATATGATCAATTGATTAATAATTTAATAAACCTTTAAGGTTATAAATAATTTATAAAATTTACATTATGTTCCTTGGAGTGATAAAAAAAAAGGAGACAAAATATAACTTAAAAGAAAAGGCATAAATTAAGATGCAACATTAATATAGTCATGGCATATATGTAAGTAGAGTCTGTATTTAATTATTTTAGATATTCTTTTATAAATTGTGTATGTTTTTATCAATTTTATTATAGATTTTGTTATCATTAAAATGAAGAGATTGTTGTATTGTTAGTTCCTAATCTTTGTACTTTATTTTTTGATAACAAATCATAAATATTTTTCATAAATTTATTTAAATAGAATCTTCAAATTTTAAGTAGCCAATATTCATATTCATAGGAGATTTAAGAAGGAAATGAGCAAATATAAAATCAATAAAGATCATCTTTGTTGGAGTGACAAACCATTAAGAGATGTATTTTGAATTTAGTTTTAGTTATTTTAATTTTGTTTTGATTAGATATTAAGCTCAATTAAAATATTTATTATAAAAACATAAATTAAATTAAAATTAACGTTAGAATAATATTTAAGTTTTCAATTTTTTTTATCCGTACTCTTTGATTATCTTGACTATCATTTTACTTTAATAAAATCTGTAAAATTCTTAATTAATATATTACAAAACATATGTTATCATTATATTAAATAATTAAAATTCTAATAATAAAATAAAAAATATATAAAAAATAAATCATAACCCATTTGGTAAAGGTAATTACACCTGAACCGATTGGTATAGTAACGTATTGTTATAATGAACATGTTGCTGTAGTAAACTATTGTGGTTTAAGGTAACCAAGACTAAACCCATTTGGTATAACTATGCACGCATCATGTAAATCAATCCCAGATGTGATATCATGTTCTGGATTAAGTCATCAATCCCGTATTAATAAATCTTGAATAATGCAACATTGGCATGCACAAGTGTTGATCTTCACCATGAATATGCTAACTATTACTTTTACAACACAATATCCTAACTAAATTTTGCAATTTGGGAGAAAAACTTCACTTATTTCGTGCAATCTGCTTTTGAATTACAAGAATAACCACAACCATCCGATCGCACATTTTTGCGATCGAATGATCTTAATCTCTTCCACCTTTTTATAACACATGTTTATATCCTCCAACTTATCACGTCATTTCATTCTTGTATTATTCTTATTTATTCTGCATGTAAGATCTAAATCCAAGGTTCGATCATGATTTAGATCTAACAGCCTAGATCAATTTCGTATTTATAAATAGCACTAGTTTATTATCATCTATCTGATCACACAATTTTTAAGATCGAATGGTTCCAGAGTGTTTTGATCTAATGGTTCTTATTTAATGGCTATTTTAGCTATTATTTTAAGTAATTATAACTTTTTAATTAAATAAAAATTTTTAATTAAAATAACACATGAACAATAGCATAATAACAACTAATTTTGCTTGTTTGGTAGGTATTTTTAATCGTTAAACATTATCTATAAATTAGAGAATTTTTATACAAAATAGAAAGTGAATTTTTATATAATCAAAAGAAAAACTTTAAGTCAAAACATTCAACCCATTAGTAGCCCACTGCCATTGTGGCTTTCATATGCTTCTACATTCATCATCGTCAAATTTCTGAATTTTTTTCTTCTCAAATCAGAATAAATTATTAAATTTCTCAATCTTTAATTTATTTAATTAAAATATTTGTACTTTTTTAATTTTTTTATTAAGCATAGGATTTTGGTTGTATTGATTTTGATTTTATGTCACCAAATATTTTTCTTCTATTGCAATTTAATTTAATTGTAATCCCATAGTAACGTGTCTCATTAATTTTGTTGTAAAATTGTAGTAGCCTATCTCATTTGTTCATTTATTGTGAAGGTTTAGCCTACCTCTGTTTTGTCGAGAGGCTTATATTGAGTGTTTGTTCTAGCCTAACTTTTGTCAAGAGTAGATGTAGACTTATTTTGAAATTAAATCATTTAAAAAACTTTGGTACACATCTTTACTTTTTTAGAATTTTTATTTCATAATTTTTATAAAATATTATTATTGAAAGAAATTTATCATGTTTTAAATTAAATTAAAATTTATACAAGATTATTTTTAGAGATTTACTCAAACATTCAAAAACACTTTTAGGCTATACCTTTAAATATTTTTTAAAAATAAGTAAAAATTTTTATTTCTAATAATTCACCATCCTCTTATTAAAACACACTTCAACCTCTAACTTTTTATCATAGCAATGAAAAGCATTTAATAAGGTATTCAAACAATAACTAGAGAGGTAGAAAATTCAACATTATGCTACTTTTCGAGATTTTTCTATAATAACACATCTCAGTTATGCATATGATATGAATATCTTTAATAGCAGAGACTTCACATCCATAAAATTTGCTCGATGATTTTTGGACAACTTTTAGCTACTTATAAGAATGCAATTTAACCAAAATAAATATAGATTATACCCTAACAACATAATGTCATTAACTATAATTCAATGGATATGCAGGAACTTAGATTTTAAAGAAGATAAGATACCAATTATTAACTTGAGACGTCTAATCTTTCATGGGAGAAAGAAATGCAAAAAAAGTTGGCTAGCTAGAAGACGTTCTTGTGGTCTATTGAAGGTAGATTAATACTTGTCAAATATATATTAAATTCCATTCCAATTCACTCGCTCATGTTCCTTTAAACTCCAAAATGAATCATTCACCAAGTAGAGTTGATTATAAACTCATTTCCTTGAGAAGATGAGGCCAATATTCATAAACATCATTTGTTGAAATAGAAGACGTTCTTGTGGTCTATTGAAGGTAGATTAATACTTGTCAAATATATATTAAATTCCATTCCAATTCACTCGCTCATGTTCCTTTAACCTCCAAAATGAATCATTCACCAAGTAGAGTTGATTATAAACTCATTTCCTTGAGAAGATGAGACCAATATTCATAAACATCATTTGTTAAAATAGAAGACGTTCTTGTGGTCTATTGAAGGTAGATTAATACTTGTCAAATATATATTAAATTCCATTCCAATTCACTCGCTCATGTTCCTTTAACCTCCAAAATGAATCATTCACCAAGTAAAGTTGATTATAAACTCATTTCCTTGAGAAGATGAGGTCAATATTCATAAACATCTTTTGTTGAAATAGAACAAATTATGTTACCCAACTAAAGATAACAAGTTAGTTATCAAAAGTCTAAATAAGATTATTTTGGCTTAAATAATAAAAAAGCTTTATAAATTGAACAACTGTTTGGTTTCAAAATGTCCTCATTGTCATGAGGACACAATTGCTCATACTTTTACTATTTGTAGCTTAGCGCAAAAAATTGTGATTTCTATGCTATGACATGAGGATTTATTTAGAAATGAAGATTTTAATCATCACTACACCAAAACAATGATGGGAAAACATGTTTAGCACCTCTGTAGTATGAGAAAATCATGCAATACATTCTATTATTAATAATTCAATGTATTCAATTTTATATATCCACATATGCTTAAATTGATTAATATGTTAATTTATTCATAAATATATAATTCTTTATATTCAATTTCAAAGCTAATTCAACATAATCTATCTTTTCTCAAAATTAGCTTGTAACTTCTCAACTTGAGTTGCGCTAACTTTATCACACTTCTACTTGAGTCAAATTTGAGCCAAGTACCAATCTTAAACGATGCTTTTAATTCCTCTTATAATTAAGTAAATTTTGTTTATATACCGAAGTACAATATGAACAAAAGAGCTTGAAAAGAATATTAAATTGATTTCCATTTGACCTATGTGTGATGTCTCCTATCCATCATAATCTTTTGTGTAAAACAAAGAAGTTGTCCCTCTTTTTGCATTACATGTGGGTGAGGCCCACCTTAACCTTGTCTTCATCCCCCCTCACCTCACATGCACAACTACAACATGCACATGAAGAGTAAAGGCAACATTAATATTCCTATCCATTTCAAACTTGTTCTTTTTTTTTCTTATTCATTTTTATTCTTTACCTTTCTTCAACAACATGGGCATAGAAGAGTTGAAAGCATGGAATTGAGTTGTCTTGTATATATGAGCTGGTTTGACTTGATACATGATAAGATTGTGCCTAAATTTACTTTTTCTCCATTTGATTTTGTTCTTTTCTTGTGAGATGTAAATTTTTCAACCATCTTTTCTAAACTTTGTGATTTTCAAATTTTAGTCATATTTTAATATTAATCATTATTTTAATTTTATGTTAATTATAATTATTGTTAATTATTTGTTATTGAATATCAAATTATTGATAAATAATTAAATTTAAAAATATTATTAAAAATAATATATTTTATCATATGTGATCAATAAATGTTTAATTAAATAATTAATATTATGAAATGATTGAAATAATATTTAACATTTTGGTAAAAGAAAAATAGATTTTTAATATTGTTTTCCCTATATATTATTGTTATTTTAAATTATTTTTAAGAGTCATTAAAAAAACGTTAAGTTAAATATTAATACTTTTATTGAAAAGTTTATTTTAACAAACCATACAAAGTCCTAAACAAAAACCAAGATCGTCGATCAATCTACTACAAGAATGAATTAAGTTGGATCCGTCAGTGTGACCATTTTTTCTAAACCTTTGGGCCAAGGCCCATTTCAATGATCAATCTTTGAACTTTAGACAAAATTTAATCATTGTTTTGATAATATATTAGGAAAAAGGTCATGTTTGATGCAATTATTACTTATTAAAAAATTATTTGATAAAAAATATTTTTAAAAATTATTAGCAATTATTATTTTAAAAAATAAATATTATTTCATAAAAATAATTAATTAAACAATTAATATTATAAGATAATTAAAATAATATTTAATTTATAGTGATAGAAGATTATAAATTTTAAATTTTATTTTAAAAAGATAAATTATTTCACGATCTTCTCGAATTACTTTTATGTTTTAAGTTAAAGAATAGCTTTTCAATATATTAAAAAAATTATAAAAAACTTAAATATAGTAGTCAAGCCTAAAACACTAATCAAGATTCTCAATCAATGTATTAAAAAATAAATAAAACCAATTATGATAGAATAATTATAATTTTAGCTAATAAATAGGAGAACCTTCAGATTAATTTAATTGCAAACCAATCAAATTTTAATTTAACTCATCATATGCATGCTCACATTAATCAAATTTTTAAGTCAATAAATAATATCAAGATTATAATAAATAATTTATGTAAAAAATTCTATTTTGATTCATTTGTAACTTTTTTATGTAAAAAATTCACTTGACGTGTGCCTTCTGTGCCTCCCACTCATATATTGGGACGTAGAAAATATCTTACAAATTGCCAAGGCTATCAGGGAGCCTTTTCTCCTTGACGGTTGGACTGTTGAGATGGAACGTTCCTCTTACGCTCGGGTGTGCGTCCGGACGGACCTCTCGAAGCCTCTGAAACCTGGTATATGCTTAATAGAGAATTTGGGAGAACTTGTCAGGCATTTGAGTATGAGGAGTTGTTGCATATCTGCTTCACATGTGGACATGTTGGTCATCAGGCGAGCTAGTGTAACACGCACAAGGAGGTGACACACGCTTGTCCTGCTCCCTCTACATCTCCAGAAGACAATATGGTTTGTGGAGGACTGATGGGGGAGAAGGACACGCACTCTGGTGATGGGAGGTCCACTAAGGCGGAAGGCGTCAGATGCCCTCGGAAGCGGGAGGAGAACATGTTCGCTCCAAAGGAAAAGACACATGGATTGGGGCCATGGATGCTTGTCCAACCCTGGAGTAGGAGACAGGGCACGGTTGACCATAGAAGCACTGTAGTTAAGGCGAACCAGCCTCCTCGGAAGGCCGTCAGCCCAGAATTCAAGGTCGGGGGCTGCTAGCATGTCCCACGGCATTAGGAGCCCATCCACGGACCGCAGCAGAGACATGGCAAGGTGAGCTTCACAACCTCGGGGCCGCGAGGACTGGATGCGGACAAATCTAGTTGATCCTCCCATGAAGGTTGTGGGAACTAGTCATGCGGTGCAGGTAGGAGGGAACAAAGGGAAATTGCCTTTGTTGCAGGAGGAATGGGCGATGGACATAACCACAAGTCCAGATGGACATTCCACTAAATCAAAATAGGAGAATTCTCCAGGGCTGAGCTTCGTGGGGCACAGTGGCCATCAAGGAGGAAGATGGCGGAGGCTTTATGAGGGAGATTTGCGCTGATGCATGGGAGTATCAACAACAAGCTCTACGTCAAGATGCGGTTCGTGGTTTGGAACATCAGAGGCATTAGAAATAGGAAGTAGAGAAGATATTTGCAAAGGTTGGTTCGCAAGGGGAATGCTGTAGTCGTGGCCTTGATGAAGACTAAAGAGCAGAGCTTCTCACGGCAGGATGAGAATTGGCTCCTTGGGAAGGACAAAGACTTCGTGGCTCACCCTTCTGCGGGCATGTCGACTGACATCATTCTATTATGGAAAAATTGGGTTGAGACCTCAACGCATGTTGTGGCGTGCGTAGTGAGACCTCGTGTTGATTGTAAGCTCAATTGCTTCATTGTTTATGGTCCTAAAGACCACCGTAAGCACCGGGAGGTCTGGGAAGCCATCCGGCACTCGTCTAGTGGGGATGATCCTCTCATTGTCACTGGGGACCTCAACCTTGTAATGGCACAGGAGGAGAAACGGTGCGGGCAGAGATTCATCTACGACAGGGGGTCAATAAGAGTTTGTTGAATTTATGCAGGAGCTCCAGCTTGCTGACTTGGGCTTCACCGGTGATCGTTTTACCTGGTGTAATGGGAAGCAGGGCAGCACGTACATCCTAGAGCGATTAGACCGTGTCTTCATGAACTCTGCAGGGATGTTGGCTTTCCCCGAATGCTATATGCACCACCTCTATCGGCTCGGGTCAGATCATTGCCCGTTGCTGGTTGAACTGGGAGGTAGGAATCTGTGGCTCATCATTGGCAGGCCGTAATTTGAAAGCGTGTGGTTAGTTTTTCCACAATCGTTCCGGGTGGTGAACCGTGCATGACAAAGACGGGCAGGGGGAAATCACATGGAGGCAATTATGACCAAATTCAAACGCTCGCTGATGGCGTTGCGGAGATGGAGCCTGGAGGAGGTGGGGAGCCTTGTTAACAGGAACAGGGAGATGGAAAGAGGTATAGATGAACTTCAGACAAGGGAGTCTCGGGAGGGATTAACAGAGGATAATCATATGCGGCATGGACAAATGGTCACAGCCTTCCACTGCGGCTGCGAGCACGAGGAAAAATGGTGGTGACAGCGCGCTAAAGTACATTGGGCGCAAATTGGAGATAGCAACACTAGGTTCTTCCCAACTGCGGCCACGGCTCGTGCTCGGTCAAATTGGATTACTCAGCTAAGGGATGAAGATGACAAGGTAGTGGACTCTCCCGACAGCATTAGGCGTGTTCTCTTGGCTTACTTTGAAGGAAAATGGCAATGTGGGACCAGGTGGCCTTACTGCAGATATCCTCGCTATCTGGCATCATCGACGGCGATGTGGCATCCGATCTTGGCTGTAGGGTCACTGAAAGTGAAATTATCGTGGCCATGAGGGGAATCAGGAGGAACAGAGCCCCGGGCATTGACGAGATCACGGTGGAGTTCCTGCACGATTATTGGGCCATCACGCTCAGTGACGTCATTAGCGCCGTGCAGGCCTTCTTTGAGGAACGGAGGCCGTCGAAGGACTGGAAGGACACGTTCATTGTCCTTATCCCGAAGAAACAGGGGGTGTGTAGGCCGGAGCACTTCCGGCCAATCAGCCTCTGCAACACCATCTACAAAGGTGGTGGCACGCATTCTGGTCGGGAGGCTGAAATCGCTGATGTCAAACCTCATCTTGTGCGAGCAAGCTGCATTCATCCCCGGGCGGAGCATATCTGATAACATCTATATTGCACAGGAGATGGCCTCGAAGATGCACACCTGCACCGCTGCTTCGGGCCTCATGGCTGTGAAGATCGATTTGGAGCAGGCCTACGATAGCGTGCGCTGGGACTTCCTACTCGAGATGATGAAGGTCATGGGATTTCCCCTCGTCTGGTGTGAATGGATCGCTGCGTGCTCCGAGATTTGGTGTCCTTCTTAATGGCTCTCGCCTCCCGTGGGTGGTGGCATAGCGGGGACTCCAGCAAGGATGTCCGTTTTTGCCCTACCTTTACATTATGGCCACTGAATACCTTTCGAGATTGGTGAGGGACTATGAGACGAAGTAGCTACTTGGTTTTAGGCCTGGGCAACACGTGCAACGGATTTCACACCTTCTGTTTGCGGACAACGATGTGTTGTTGTTTGCTCCCGCCACGCACGAGCTGTACGTAGTATCATGCGGGCTTTTGGGGAGGCTGTTGGGTTGCACGTCAACCTTATGAAATCCAAGGTTTATTTCAGCACGAAGTTTAGCAAGAAGAAAGCCAAGATGGTCTTGAGGAAACTCCATATGGGACAAGGCCAGACGCTTACTTACCTTGGTGTCCCCATTGCTGCGAGGCGCCTGAACAAGGCTGACCTTAACTTTCTTGTCCAAAGGATTGATGCTGCGGTGGTCAACTGGCATATCAGTCCGCTGTCGCTTGCAGGTAGAGCCTCCTTGGCCTCCTCTATTCTCACTGCTATTCCCAACCATGTCCTGAGGCATTGTGCGGTGCCTGCTGGTGTTCTTGATGACATGGAGAGGAGAGTTAGAAGGTTCCTCTAGCGCGGGACGAGCTGCGCGAACACGATGCATTACGCCCCATGGGACTGTATCACCTTGTCGAAGGCTGTTGGTGGGCTTGGACTCTGGGATTTATGCGTCTGGTAACGTGTGCTACAAATGAGCAACTGCAAGCGCATTCTCAGTCGCGAGGCGAGCCTCTGGGTTGATATTATGAGGTGGAAATACACGTTAAGTAACCCGCTAATAAAAGCTCCCCAGAATGCCTCTTCTGTATGCAAAATGGTTCTGCATCGCAATGCCTGTGGCAATATCGATTTCTTCTGGCGCATCGGTGATGGGTGGACGGTGCGTTTCACAAAGGACAATTGGATGGACATCCTTCCACCCTGCTGCTACCGTCCTTCGTCAACATGCATATCTACTGGTCGGCGAGTGTCACTGATTGTATCAAGACTGCTGGGGACTGAGACATTGATTTCATCCGTACTTGGGCGAGCGAGGGGCTCACTGACAGAATCCTGCACCTTCTGAGAGCTCGGACGTCTACCCAGGACGTGCTCCTCCAACTGCACACCGAGATGGCGAGGGTCGATAGCGGCCGAATTTACACTCATATGGTTTGCAATGCTAAGGCGACCGTCAGGCGGGGTGGCCGGTGTCACGATGACGATATGAGAAGCATTTGGAAGATCAAAGCAATGCCGAGGGCGCGCATGTTCTTGTGGCCTCCAGTTTGTGGGCTCGCCGACAGCGCGTCGTGGTGATGGTGCGAGGCATGCTGCCACGTTAGCCACCACCATGTATTACATTTGGGCAAGGAGGAACGCGATTAGGCACAATAACTCGATGCCCTTGCCATGCTCGTTGCTTTGGATGATCAAGATCGTGGTGATTACCGCATTCAGTCGACATCTCTTCTACTCATCCCTGTCCAGCGGGAATCCTTGCAACTCTTCGGACTTGCTTGTAACGCATTGTTGGCTTCCCCCCTAACAGGATGGATAAAGGTAAATTGCGATGCTGCAGTTGGTGATTCCATTGCCGATCTTAGCATGGTTGTTAGAGATTGCATAGGAAGGCCGCTCTTGGTGGCTGGTAAGAGGGTTTTCTCTCAGGCCGCTGATATGATAGAGGTTTAGGCTATGCTTGTGGCCCTTAACTTGCTTAGGGGTTCCCTTCCCCTTCACTGGGCTATGAAAATTCAGACTGACTCGATGACAGTGGTCCAGGTGGTTTGTGAGATGATATCCCATCCCCCTGAGGATGGTTTTTTGCTGAGACCCTTAAGTATTCCAGGGGTCTGGAGGCAGTCCGGTTCTCCCATATTCACAGAGATGGGAACACGCCTGCTGACTGGGTAGCTCATGCTGCATGCTTCAATGAGTTCACCTGGGATCTTGGGTACTCAATCCCCAAGCCCCTACTCAAACTCATGCTGTCTGATTTCATGTTTGATCCCGCTTGAGGATCTTACTTGTGGTCTCTTGTATGGCTAATGCCACCTTTGATATAATTTTATATCATGGTTTCAAAAAAAAATATTTCATTGAGAATTATAAATCCATTGTGGGATTGATTAATATGTTTTTAAATAGAAAAATTAAAATCTTTAACTATTATTAAATATTTAAGATTATTATATTTCGATTTTATCTTATGTTTATTCGAATAGTTTATTTTAAATATAGTTTACTAAGCATTAATTTATCATAGTTATAAGTTATACCTTCAACAATCTTAATGTATTCTTACCACTCGAAACAAGCGAGGCAAAATGTAATCAAGATGGGTTACTATTTTAGTAAAAGATTTTTTAATTAAGTATATGCTTTGTCACTCCTTTAATAAACAATGATTATTGTTTATATATTTATAGATAAATAAAAATTTATTATTACAAAATTATTAAACGAATCAAATGAACCAAAAAGCTCATTCAATACAAAAAAAAATACATGACCCAAACCTCCAATATAATTTTTTTGTAATCAGAAGTGTAGATTAATGTTAACATGTCAGTAAAATATATGACATTTAAGAATTATTGACAAAGCTCATGAAATATAGTAACAAGCAATTGATTAGAAGAGAAAATGAGAGAAATGAGAATTGACATAAATGATGAGACTTAAAAGTTAAGATAATAATCACAAAAAAAATAATAGTACAAAAGAAAGAAGCTTTTGTTTTGATTTAGATGTTTTATTTTAATGATGTTACGAAATTATACTTTTGTTCTCATAAGAATTTAGCTATTTATGATAGTGTATTTAGAATGTTCTTATAAAATCTTGTCATTTTATCCACTTTGATCTTTTTATGACAATTTATGTGCTTTAAAGATAAAAAAAATTCATAAAAATTAATTTCTCATCATCAATCAAAAAATAGTCAGATTATGAGAATTGACAAAAGAGAGTTCAAGACTATAGGTTAGGCTCTCCAGATTTAGCTTGATAACTCAAATTAAGACTTGAAAGTTTTGATATTAGAGGGAAACTCCACAAATGGCCATTAACTATAACAAAGTTGGCTCTTATGCATTGAATGATTTAGTAGTAGGCCCTTGCCTCGAGCTATCACTATGTATAGCCCAAATAGCAAAAGACATTGTCAAGTATGATACAATCCTTTTTTCATATTAGGCCAAAAAAATGAAAAGTGCTGGCATATATGACACAATCCTTTGTTCATATTGAACCCTAAAACCTATAATTGTTATTGTAAAAAAAAAAGAGAGTGAGATCCAATTATGTTAAACCCATACTTTAGCTCAAGTATAAAATCACCCTTGGATTTTAGTTGAGAACAATTCACTTGAATTTGTTCAGACTCATTCAAGTCTTTTTTGATGTGTGTTAAAGTAGGTTTTTTGATTAAGCCACAAAATGCTTTTGGAAAGATTCCCATGATCTTTGCTTGAGGTCTTTCTCTTCTCCCTTCGTGAGCCTTAATTATTGTCTTCTCCTTTGGTGTGATTTGTCAAATGTTGAGCTATTTTTTCTTAATTTATATTATTCACCCCTTAAATTATCTAAACAAGTCATTATTATTATTTTTTAATCCAAAATTTGCATCAAGACATTAGTTTAAGAATCATCGCAAAATTTAGTTTTTGCTTTTGTATTTTTCAAACTATTATTATACACTTAATTATGATATTGTATTACTTACTTTAATCTAATTTTATAATATTTTATATCATATTTTTGGTTTAATTATATTTATTATACTATTGAAGAATATGAATAAGATAATAATGATCTTATAAAAAAATAATCATTCCAATAATTAACTTTTGTTTATAATATAATTAGATTCATACTTTAAAATTTTATTATTAATTTGTTATAAAATTGGAAACATTTTATAAATAAACATAAAAGCATGAGTATTTTTCTTTGATAAATCACTCAGAATATAATACCTAAAAAATTAAATGTATTAAATAGTTTTTTTTAAAATTTAGTGAAATATAGTACGATAATCACTAATTATATTATTATTATTATTTAGATGAGCCGGTTGAGACTATGAGTTATTTAAAACATGTGAAAACTCACGTTGGGGTCAGTTGGAACAGTCTTCGCTGATCATCTTTCTTCCTCGCTCGCGCAAACATGGCTTCGGCTTCGACTGCCGATGATGCAAACTTCGAGGACGACCAGCTCGCGTCGATGACCACGGACGACATTAGTCGGGCGTCTCGCCTCCTCGACAACGAGATTCGAGTACTCAAGGTGATTGATAAAAACCCTAGCCGAGAGCCACGTCAATGAGTCCAGTTTTTGTCTTCCTTTGTCAATCCATTTTTCTTAATTTCCGGTGATACGAGGATCACGAAGGTCGGTATGGTTTTCCGTCTCTTGCAGGACGAGTTGCAGAGAACCAACCTGGAGCTTGAGTCCTTCAAGGAAAAGATAAAGGAGAATCAGGAGAAGATCAAGCTAAATAAGCAATTGCCATACCTTGTTGGAAACATCGTCGAGGTAGGAATCACCTCATTTAATTTATCTCTTTTCGCGTCGTAGGTTTTTTTTTTTTTTTTTTTTGTTTCACTCCTTGAGTAGTATAGGATCATTCGCTAGGATTATTTTGCATATATTGGTCAGCTTTATGCTTTTACTATTTTCTTGATTTTTGAAAGAGCCAAATCCCCATACTTGTGCCAGAACTACCTTCATTTGGCTGGTTGTCCGTTGATGGTGCTACTAGCGAATTATTTCTTGATGGGTGCTTATCTTATAGCGTTATATTCAGACGAAGTGCTTCTTCCTTTCACAAACATAGACTAGCGTTTTATTGTTTGATTTTTTTTTTTAAAGTTCTGGAAATTGGAAAACCCCCATTTTGTTCATAGTTCGATATATTACTGAGATCTGCGATGCATCATTTTAATATAAAAACATTTTCCAATAATAGACAGACAAATTGGAATTTTTTTATCAATCATTTGGAAATCTTGGTGAACTAATAAATTTAGTTTTCATCAACTACTCTCACAAAGTAGAAGTTGAACCACTTAAAATAATTTTGTTCTTGGATTGCAGTAGAATTTTGGTTCTCATTTTTTGTTTAAAAAGTTCATTGGAAAGGGTAATTTCATGGTGAAAGCACAAGAGTAATTGAAAGTCTGAAGGCATTGAGATGATTTTTATTTTCTTATTTTTAATAGTTTCACTGCTTGCTAGTATTTTGCTTTGCTGTACTGAGATTAGTATCTTTTATTTAGATTTTGGAAATGAATCCCGAGGATGATGCTGAGGAAGATGGTGCAAATGTTGACCTAGATTCTCAAAGAAAGGGGAAATGTGTTGTTTTAAAAACTTCTACTCGGCAAGTAAGCTACAATTCTTCATTCTTCTATTTATCATTGTCAAGTTTTCTTGACAATTTATAAACAATATACAATACAGCATTTTGTCTTAGTTAGATTAGATAATTTTTAAGACTTTGCAACTATAGAAATTGATTATATTTTCTAGTGATACTTTGTCTATTGTATTTACTGTGGTTAAGACTTGACAAAATGGACAAAATGCCACTTAATAGTTGAGGGGGTTGCATTTACCATCTAAGCAAAGTTTCCTTTTAATAGTATCTGCAGGTACAACTGGAAACTTTAAATTAGGTGGCCATTTAAGTGCAAATAACTTTCTATTAAGAATTTTGTTTGCTTGGAAAGCAGTGTTATGGTTTATTGACTATTTTTTTTAATTTGGTAAAATGTGGCTTTATATTTACACGAATGGTTGTTCTTGATGCTTTTATTTTGTGTTACCATGATTGAGGCTTTACATGGTAAAATCTTTATTTCTAGTGTAATGTTTCAGTTCTGATTTGTGAATATGATGTGTTATATGTTGCTCTATATTGCAGTTAAGCACCTTATGTGCCACCAAAAACTTGGACAACACTCTTTCTTGCCAGCTTGTTTTTTTTCCCCTTTTATTTTTCGGATCTGAATTTTAATAGTCTAATCAAGGACAATACTATTTGAGTTCAACATAACCAAGCATATGGATTGTTTTTAACTTAGCTCATGGTATGAATTTTTTTTCAGACTACTACTAAGCTTTCTATTGGTTAAATGTTGGTAATTCCTATTATAAGATTGAGTTGTAGGAATTTTAAGTGATAACATATTATACTGTGATCATTGGCATAGTGATAAATGCTGTTCACTTACTTGAAAGTTTGGGTTATAGAAGAATTTCTTATAAAGTGTGTTGTAAGTTCATATGAAGTAGTGGTAAACCTTTCAAAGAAAAGGGTATTGTGTTTTTCAAAAACTTGTACTTGTTAAGTTATAATTCTTCATTCTTCTACTTTTTCAAACTAAAGTGTCTTACCAATTTATAAATAATATGTAAAACCCAATTTTGTGATAGTTCGATCATACAGTTATTAGCACAATATGTAAAATTAGTTATTCACGCTCTTCCAATTGCTTGATACATGTCTTTTGTGTCTCCCATGCATCCCTTCTTTTCTATCTAGCATGGCCATTTATTGTTTCTTTTCAAATTTTGTTGGTTCGTTCGGTTCACTATTCTCTTCTTGTTGCATCTTTGTTGGTTTGTTTGATTCAACTATTTATTATTCTTTAGGTGTGTTTGCATAACTTGACTACCTTGTGAGTTTGGTCTTTTCCTTTGCCAATACAATAATCGATTAGATTGATGAAAAAAATTAAATATAAACTATAATTAAACCATTTTCGTTAGAACAAACTATAATAAAATGTAGTACATGTATACTTGTTTTGGCTAAACATTTGGTATTGATAGTCAAGTACAAAATCATAATAGGCAAAATATCACACTCACAACTAGCTCATATGCCACTCTAAGTATTGTTTTTTTTTAGTTTGTGGTATTGTTTGTATTGTAAGTAGGGAATTGAGCCATACAAAACTTAATTTGTCAAGTAATAAAATAAAAAAGTTACAAATAGTGATGAACATGTTTAGTAACATGATTGTGCACACAAACACATATATTCTACTTTTTTCATATATGTTTCATATATCATCTTCTATTCGTTTCTCTTAGTCATTTTTCTCTTTTTCTTTCATATTTATTTTAATGGGACTCCGATTTACTCATATGATCATTATCATATATTCATAATTGTATCTCATTTTATCTCTAGATGATATCTCATTACATAATCTCTAGATCTCTATATATAATTATATCATAGCTTATTAGTCATATCAATCATATCATATCTTCAACACATCAATCATGTACAAAATATTCAACAATATTTAGAATAATGCAATCATATTATCTCCATACATTATCTCTGCATAAAATATTAATAATAACAGAAGAGTTCTTTGATGCACATTATGTGCCGGAGCTCATCATGTATAATAGAATCTTGGGATATGGTTTAGAATTTTTTTTTTAATTATTTTTCTTTCATATCATAGAGTTTAAGTAGGTTGTACTTCAAATCATATTATAACACTTTATAAATATAGTGCACACTAAACTCAAAGTTCAATTATCACATTCACTTTCTATTCTCCATAATTTCTCTTTTCTATTATATTATGATAATTTTATTCATAAATATCATTTATATATATATATATGTATACATATATATATGTATATATACATCTATATGTATATTTATGTATATATATATGTATATACATGCATACATGTATACATGTATGTATACATGTATGCATGTATATACATATATATATACAATTTTTAAGCATATAGAAATTGTCAAATCATATTTTGTTAGTTGCATCATATTTATTATCAGAACAAATATAAAATTTATGGATGTAATGTTATATTGTTTAAATGATAACATCTGTCCACATAAAATTTATTTGAAATCATCTACCTAGGTTTTCAAGTATCTCGTCAATTTTATTGTTTTTTGCGTTTTATTTTCCTGCAAAGGAATTCATTTATACTTCATTAAGGTCTATCATTTCAATATTTTCAATTATTTCAATTATTTCAATCAATTTTTGGAATTCTTAAAAATATATATAGTAATAACAAATAATTTTATTTAAAAGTTGATCTTACTAATTATCTTTATGCTTGCAATAGTTTGAACTACCTCTAAATTGTTTTTTCATAGCTTCTCATGCTAATCTCGTTTTTACTTGGATTTCAAATTAGATCAGTAATTCACTTCCTTTCCTCTTGGTGTATCAATTTAAGTAAAACAGTTTTCCTGGTTGTGGTTGCTCAATTCCACTTACTTGTTGGGAGCATAGCAACAACCTTCATTAAAATTTATCAATTAGCAATACTTCAATCTTTACTTAATGTTAGTTGATGCTAAAGCTCACCTCAATTGGAGTTTCCCCTTTCTAGTTTGGTGGAAACCCTTCTCTCAACTTTTGTTTCTCTTTTTCTCTTTTTGTTTTTATTTTTGCCGCTTTTATACCTTTACTGATCTTGGTTTACAATAATGGGAAAGCCCTGTTGTGAGTGTAAGAACAAAGGAGAAATAAAAGGTTCTATATGTCTATGATAAGAAAACCCAAAGACCCTAGAGAGAGCTTTGTGAAGCATTGCATGTCGCGACAATAGAAGGCTGAGAGAGAGAGAGGAATAGCCTTATGCAAGGTTTGTCCGAGCTCTTATACTAGCTCGCCCTTCAATTTTTTATCCTCACCTTTCTCTCAAACACCATGGCCACAAGCACGAAACCCCTTCTTGATCCTTCAAACCATCCCTAATTCGTGTTTCCTTAACAGTCTTATTTTTTCCATGGAAAACCACATTTGTAATCCTTCTTGAGCGAGGGATAATGAAGTCCCATCAATAAGGAAAAATACTACAAATGCTGCTATTAATAACCCTTGCTAAACAATAAAAAATTGATTTCTTTATAATTCAATAACTTTGAAAATCAATTAAAATCGAAAGGGTTCTAAAAATTATGTAGCAAGGATCATTAGCTCTCTTTTAATGAGATCTATTTAATCATGTGTTCACATCCACATTTCAACCTATTTGCAACCAATAATGTTATGAGATGCAATTAAAATATTAATATTTTATTAAATTGTCCTAATTTCTCAAAATAACAATTGGATGATATCAGAATGCACTTAATTACATATTATTGTATTTATTTTTAAATTTACATGCATAATTTATAATAGTTGCAAAAATTGGGACATTGCACAACTTTTATCAAGGGGTTCTATTTGATCCGCTAACTAGTTGTTTTGGAAGTTTATAACATATTTTTCCTTGGTCATCCCACCTATGTGAGACTTGATGTGTTTCAAGGAGAAGGCAAATTTTTGAAAGCCTTTATCGAATGTTTCCATGATGCCCTTGTGCATGTTATGTGTTATGGCCATTATGTTGCATATTTATGTTCAACAAGGGGTTACGATGTATTTTGCTTGGAGAACATTTGGTGCACTTGCTTCTCTAGTCCTTGGATAATTGTTAAAGCTCTCTTAGGAATATATTTGCATTGAGTAAGATACTTGTTTGGTTGAGCTACACTCAAATCAAGCTTAGATGGAAAGTGATATTATTTGTGATGGAGTGTAGACTCTTCCTTCATCCAATCGATGAGGAGGGCCAAATCAATTTGGAGTGATATTGCTTATTCCATTAGGATTATTTTCACACCATGATAGGCACTCATTTGCATCATAGTCAAACTCATTTGATTTGACCATTTGAGTGTGTTTGTTGTTTAGGCACTCGATGAACCAATTCAACATCCAGTAGTTGCCCTTTAATTTACTTAGTCTAGCAACTTAGGGTGACCAATAAGAATATTATTCCATGTCATGGTGGTCAAAATGGCTGTCAAGTATAGAAGTCGACGTAAGGACCAATTGCATTAACAAGAAAGGACTGCTCAAAACATACTTGCAATAGGACTAGTTTCAGGTCTAGTTCTTCGAGTTGCTCTTTTAGCTTTGATGGCTCTCGTCTAAGCTTTATTTATCTTGTTTGAGCCATGAAAACCCCAGTTGGGATGATCTACACTATCTTTGATAGTTGTCATTTGGCTGCTAGTCGATTGACTCTTCGATAGTGTTCTATGGGCTCCATATACTTGGTAATGTGCCAACCTAGGGATATGGTTCTTATGCCCTTTAGGATGAAGGATTTGTACTCGTTAGTGGAGCCATTTGATTATGCCCTCATCATCATGATCCTCGTTGCAAATTCTCGTATTATAGGGTTGACATTGTGCTAACTGGTCTAGTTAGAGTAGTTCTAAAGCATGCATTTCACTTTTAGTTTTGGGTTACCAATAGCCAGGCCAAGTATAATGCCTTTCTTTATACCTTTTTTCTTTGTTAAGTGACTGAGTGTGAGCTTGGTTTGACTCCATGCTACAAGATTCTACAACAATGTAGTGATTTAGTCAAAGATGCTCTGGGAAGAAAATCAAGAAGTGGATTACCTAGCTAAGAATGGAATTGGGGACTTGATTGAAGATGAGCTCGTCGAGTTCATCTACATTTCACCATAGGTTATGGGCATCTAGTTTGTGCTATACTGGATGTATGAATTGGAAGTTTTAGTTGACAATAGTGATGATTTCATTCCTTTTTCTTTCAAGAAGATGGCTCAACTCTATCATGGGTTGCATGCTATTTGCTAGTTGATGCTCAGCTCTATTGCCAATCCTTTTGTGACCATTCGTAAAGGATCCTGTCTAGATGAGGTTGGTTATTGGCAACTTGGGTGATTTGAAAAGGCTATTATTGGCTAAGGGTTGGATGTGATGCTGACAATTATGCATGCTTGCGTGTTTAATACAAATTACATGCCCTCATCCAAAGCTAGGCAACCTCCATGATCATATTGATTAGTGCTTCTTGGCCATTTGCTTTATGAGGGATGGACTTCTTTATGCCATTTCCCTCCAATGACTAATGCTTCCTCTTGGCCTTGGTTGACCACTTCACCAAATGGGTTGAGGTTAGATCGTTACAGAAGATGAAGAGCCAACAAATATGCAAGTTTTTTTTTTGGGTGTATTTGTGTGTAGATTTGTGCTACATTTGGTCTTTATTATAGATAATTACTTGTCATTCTCAAAGGTCAAAGTTTGAATTTTTTGTGAGATAAAATGAGATTACGTTTGATATTACCTCAATGTATGTCCCCCATACCAACGATCAACCTTAGGTGGCCATTCAGTGAATATTAGGCATTCTCCATACCTAGCTAGATGAGAAGAAATCAAAGTGGGTTGAACCCATGGTTCTTTGGGCATATTGTAGCATGTCACCAAGTATTGACAAAGTCTCTTTGCTTCTCTTCGGTGTAAACACCAACAAGGGTTGAGGTGGTTATCAACTATTTTGAAGCTCAATTGACCATTTGGGATTTTGAGAATGCCAAAGCACCCTTACTGAATGTTGATCTCCTTAAAGGAACTAGATTGCAAGTAGTGCTTCAGCAAGTGTCCATCTATTGATACATAAAAAATTATTACAGCAAATACTAGTGTCTTTATGAAGTCGCTCATATCAACTTGGTTTTGCACAAGGTCAATTCTACTCGAGTGGTCGATTAGGGCAAGGTCGGTTAACCTTGCGAAGGCCTTTACATAGAAAAGAAGTCAATAGTCCTAACGCTTACTATTTGCAGACTCAACTTGATGAAACATTGTCACATGCATGGAGTGGCAACAATCTATGAAGGTTTTGCACTTCTTTTAACATTTGAGGATTGTTTGTTCCCACGGGTGATGATCAATATCATTCATTGACCAAGGCCTGTCTTAATGACTTCCTAGATCTAGCAAACCCTACATGGGTTAGATTAGACTCGTGGTTGAGCCTTCTAAATGCTTGTCCATGTATAGAAAATCATCTTTGGCATTAACACTAGAATCTTTTAAGGCTGTGAAACTTGTAGGTAAATTATGAAAGTATAAGGTATTACATCTTCTATTTGTACTTTTTTCAATTGTATTGACTATAGTTAAGGCCTAACAAAATAATTCCAAATACTAGAAGGGATTACATTGACTATTTAAGCAATCTTTCTTTTAGTAATATCTATGTTCAAGAGTGGAAACTTTGAATTCGATGACAATTTACGTATAACTCGCGTTCTACCTAAACATATTTGTTGCTTGGCAAATGACATTGTGGTTTTTTGGACCAATTCCTCTTTTGGTAATATGCGACTTGATATTTACATGAATACTTGATGCTTTTAATTGATGTTGTCTTGACTGTGTCTTTGCTTGGTTAAAAATTTATTTCTAGAGTAATATTTTAGTTCTGATTTGTGGAATGATGTGCTATTCAAAGCCCTATAGTTCACCTTCACATCTTCTGTGCCATCAAAATCTTGATGAACACTCTTGCTAAGCCATGCGTTTTTTTTTTTTGGATTTGATTTCTAATGGTTTAATCAAGGACAATACCATTTGAGTTCTACATAAATAAGCAAAGCACAATAATTATTTTAACCTGGTTCATGGTATGGACTTTTTTTTCCCCTACTACATGCTATGTGTTTTTTTTGGAGTTGAATTCTAATGGTTTAATCAAGGACAATACCATTTGAGTTCTACATAAATAAGCACAGCATAAGAATTATTTTAACCTGGTTCATGGTATGGACTTTTTTTACCCTACTACAAGCTCCTATCAATTACATTTTGATGATTCCTATTACATGGCTGTGTTGTATGAATTCCATGTGATAATTTATTATTGTGATTTTGTTTTCTATTTTAATCTTTGGCACAATGGTAAATGTTGTTCATCTGCCACCTGATGGTGAATGTTTTGAGCCATCGAAGCTGTTTCTTATAAAATGTAGTGTAAGTCAACATGTGATAATGCCAGACATCTCCACGAAATCCCCATATCGGAGAGCTTTCCTGCGGCGGGATACCATTATTGTGACTTTTTTTTCATGGTTCTATTTCCTGTTAAGAGTTCTGAGATTGTCGTGTCTGCAATCATTTTTTTTTTAAATTTCTTATATCGTGCAGTTCTAATGAGCATATTCTGGTATTAGATGCTCTTCTTTTCTGTAAAATCAGCTCATGTTAATATAATATTTTTTTAATCTTATATTGTAGACAATCTTTCTTCCGGTTGTTGGGCTGGTTGATCCAGATAAGTTGAAGCCAGGCGATCTTGTTGGAGTTAACAAGGATAGCTACCTTATATTGGATACACTTCCATCAGAATATGACTCACGAGTGAAGGCAATGGAAGTGGATGAAAAACCAACGGAAGATTATAGTGATATTGGAGGTCTTGAAAAGCAGGTGGTTTCATTATTTATATTTATTCATTTTTTGCTAATACTGTTTATGTGCACTTATTTCTAAATGTTCTGATTTTATAAAATATAGTTATTTTGTTCGTTTCTTATTCTTTTTTGTTTCTATTTTGTTGTCTGATAAATTTTCCGAGTAAGATTTGATTCTAAGGGCACTTCAAAGTTATACTATCTGAGAAACCCTTTGTCGTCCACCTAATATTGGCTTTATAAATACAGTGAATACACTGCAGAATGTGTTGTGAATGCTTCACTTCTCTTTCTAATATTTAATTTTGGTGTTAGAACATTTTAAATTGTTTGGCAATAACTCCATAATATAGCAAGAATTCTTGCACGCTACTAAAGTTTGCTTTGAATAAAACCAATTTCTCATTGGATATTTGAAATCTCAACAATGATGCCCAAACTGCATGAAAAATATGTTAATCTCTCAAGTTTTGGTGTTGGGAGAATTAGGAAGTTACTGTTTGCAGAAATCTACGTCGAAGAAAAGAAGCATAATTGGAATGTGGATCTTATAGTGATGTATAACGTTATGAGCTTATGTCCCTGTAGTGCTTTCTCATGAATGACTATATAATCAGTTTTACATTTTTTAGTACTTGTTCATACATTTGTTTTCAGATTCAAGAACTTGTTGAAGCTATAGTATTGCCAATGACCCACAAGGATAGGTTTCAAAAATTGGGTATTCGTCCTCCTAAAGGAGTACTGCTCTATGGTCCACCTGGAACTGGGAAAACATTAATGGCTAGAGCTTGTGCTGCACAGACAAATGCAACTTTTCTAAAGTTGGCAGGCCCACAGCTTGTACAGGTTAGTATGTATTCTAATGTATAACCTTACTGGATAATCAAATGAGTTGCTTTTATGTCCAATTCAATTTTGAGACTGTACTTTTATGGTTTCTTGCTATGGTAGACATGCTTTCTTTGTAATATTTGTTGGAAAAAGTATCTGAACTATTTTTCTTCAGTTGATTATCTTTGCATAAGCCAAGGCATTTTAAAATTTGATTTATTTTTTAGTTCACTTCATCTTTGAGCTCAATTCAAGCAACTATTAGAATAAGCTTTACCATTCAATTTCCTTCTTATCTTGTGTTTTCAATAGCATTATTCAACAATATAAGATTTGCTTGAATTTCCTTACCAGTTGATTTGATCTAAAAAGTTGGCAATAGATTGCTATTATGTTTCTTTAAGATAATGATTTGATATTGTAGTCTTCCAAATGAATTTACTGTTGGAAAAGTTTGCAATTTTTTTCAACAACTGTAAACAAGTCTTGTAGCATAGCCTTGTTATTGATACTGGTTGTTGAGGTTTATTCCACTTTTTTGAAAAACTTTCTTACCTCAGGCCCTCTTTTTTCTGTTCTTATCATAATATATCTTATTAAGTAGATAAATTGATGACCACAACGACATAATTTGAAAACTAGACTCTTATTATTTGCCATCATTGGTATCCATGAGTGGGCTTATATATTGATTGATGTGTAAATGTTTTTGGTTTGTGGATTTTATCAATTGTTCAAGGCTTTTTCCTTCATATCATTGCTTTTCATGCTTGCTAGATAGTGCATTACCTCATCAATTTTGCAATAAATTTCTTTTTTGGTAAATGGAAAAGCCTGAATCTATTATGATGCTCGCATGACATGGATTCTTGCATTCTGAAGACTCGTAGACCTTGATATGTGCTTGTAGATATCTCTTTAAGTTCAGTTCCCTTCTTGTTCTTCCTAACTCAGATGTAATACTCTGAACATCATAATGGTCTTGTATTGCTTTTAATGTATGGACATCATGAGAATAAAATAATGCTTGATATATTTTATATTTTAGAAACTAAATTTATACTCAGGTCAATCAATTTATCCTTTAAAAAAAACCATCAAATACCTGGATGAGTCAATTTATCAGTTTAAAAAACTGTTAAATACTGAAGTGTATTGATTTATCTTTCAAAATCTATGTTCTTTTGATCGTTCATACGTAATTGAATTGACAATTCATCTGTGTAAAATTTCATGATCTCATACTGGGCCTATGGGTATGTTTTTGGCATGGTAATCTTTCATGAGTAGGAATATTAATTTCTGCATGCAATGCAGATGTTCATTGGCGATGGTGCAAAACTTGTACGTGATGCTTTTCAGCTTGCTAAAGAAAAATCACCATGTATAATTTTCATAGACGAAATTGATGCCATAGGAACAAAGCGTTTTGACAGGTATGATGTGATACTATCTTTTCATGTTGTGTTATCTGGTTGCAAGCAACTCTATATCTTTTTTGAAATGGAGTTATAGTAAGTGCTGTCTGTTAGGATATTGATGCTTTTGAGTTTAAATGGAAAAACTTTTGACAATTTTTTTAGAACTGTCTGCAAACTTTACCTTTATCTGTTTTGAATTGGTTGATAAGTTTATACATAAAAGCATTTTGTTGTAGAATAACTTGGTGACAGCTGAAGGCTTGCACGCCTCTATTTAATTTTCCTCATCCTTCGTGTATTACAGTATTAGTGAACTTTAAAGGTCATACCAAGGACCTGCAATTCATTCCTGCTCACATAGTATTTGGGTTTCATCCTCAACTTCAAGACAAAAAAAGGGAACAAAATCCTTAGCTTAGAGCCTTAATGCTTTGTTATCCTTCGACTATCTTTTTCGAATAACTTGTAGGCTTGGCTGTGTAAGATTGGAAACTTGGTTCATGTTGAAACTCAGGTCAAGATTCATATTTTGTTTTTCATTGGTTCTTGGAGAGCAACTTTGAAGCCCTAATTATAGCCTCAAGGTTTTCGGTTGATATCCCTATTGAAACTAGAACGGTATATGAATCCTTTGAATGTTAGTTCGAGATTCTAGGAGTTAAAATGCTACTTTTCCCTCTGGTGTGTGGTGGAATTTGCATTTAGAAAAAAATCAGGTAATTTTGGAGAAGCATCTAGCTCATTTCCTTCTGCCCCAGGATCAAGCCGTGCTTTGTTTCCTTTTCTTTAGCATATATTCGTGGAAAAAATAAACTAGTGTTTCTTTGATTTATAGCAAAATACAGCAGGCAAAGCCTACAAAGTTCCCTCCTTATGGAGGTTCAAATACAAAATCAACCAACAAAAGCTTCCTCAAATACTCTGGGAGAAGAGCACCCCTTTCCCAAACAAAAGTTGTAAAACAAGCCTTCTTGGCAATCCAGTCCGCGGGGCCATTGCCCTCCCGCAAAATGTGAGTAAGCCGAAACGCAAGCTTCCTCCTAACATAGTGGATGGCATCAGAGTAAGTACTTCCCTCCATAGGGTAGCGAATGAGCTGCATCACCTCCTGCTATATAGTAGTAGAATCAGTCTAAATCTCAATAGCAGAGTAGTTCTGGAGCTTAGTCATAGTCAAGAGAATAGCCTTAAGGATCGCCATAACCTCCATGGCATGTGAGGACTGAGAAATAACACTCATCCCCATAGCATAAATAGGAGCACCTCCATGGTCTCGAACCATCATACCAGTCCCAGCCCTCTCACCAACAACAGCCGCATCACAATTAATAATAATCCGCCCAGTGGGGGGAGGAAGCCAAGTAAGGGAAGAGAACCCCGAAGGGTGAAGTGACTTCCCGCAGTACAAGGATGAATCATCAGTAGTGTTGTTGTTGGTAATGGCCACCTCAAACCTGATTTTCTTGATAAGAATGCAACTGCTATAAGTAGGCTCCTTATGCTTCTTGTGATTCCTATTCTCCCATAAGTAATACATGGTAGTAGCAACTAAAGCCAAATCCACGGCAGCCTTACCATGGGCCTTACCTTGCGTCGCAACACCAGCAAAGAGCCGAGCCACCTTCATATCCCGCACCGCCTCACCAAGTATGGGGTCAGCCCAAACACGCTGCGCTTCCCTGCAATCCCATAACACATGCTGCAGGGTCTCCTCAATAAACAAGTGTTTCTAGGTAGATATTCGAAACGTAAACTTCAAATCTGTTGTAATGAATGGCAAGAGCTTTTCTAAATCTTGAAGTTAACTGGTATAATCATGTGGAATGGACCTAGAAATAAGTATCACCCATTCTCTACTTGGCTTGGCATATTCATCTAATTAGTTGATTGGAAGAAACATTTTTCCTTTATTTTCCTTGTACTAGTTTTGACTTGAGTTGTATTTATCTTGGATTGATATAATAAAATCGTATTGCTAAGTTGAATGTGTTGTGAAAATCATAGGTTGATATAACGGTAGCGGACAACTCATTAAATTTGTTGCCTATTATAGAAAATTTTTTTTGATTCCTACACAAATCAGATTTGTTATGTGCTACTTTTCAATGGTAAACCATAATAAAGCATTACCATCCTTTCTTTTTTGGCAATATTTTATGTAGGTAATTGAATATAGTTTGTTTGGTGGATTGGCAAAATTTTGCTAGAGCTTAGGTGAAACAGATACTTGACAAAGCTTCTATTGAGAAGTTTGGCATTTGCTAAAAGCAAGTAGTGTTAGTTAATAATGAACTTCACAATATCAATTAAAGATCGAACATTGTAATCATATGTGCTGACCATCTCATATAAAGAGATAACTTTTGGTAACATTGAATGTAGGAATAGCTAGTTCTATGAATAATAAGTAGTCTCTAAATATGCATTCTCATAGAATCCTTTCTTAGACATGCACTTTGGGGAATTATGTGACATCATGGCGTAACTACTAAGAGAAGTGTGGATTAGGAACCCAAGTCTTTATGGAATAGTTTATGCATAACATAAATAGCTTTATTGGTATGAATAATTGTAATACAGGGTAAAAAGAAAATTAAATCATTAAGTTTGGAGAATCTAATAAGCGGGGAAATTCTATTTGATTGCTTAATTCCATTGTGTCTATGGCTTTTTAAAAGTTGGCCTTGATCCATTTTTCATTTAACACCTATGTAATTAAGTACAAAAACCATTATACTTTGCTACCTATCTTATGCATATGATTGATTCTTATTTAAAGGAAGGCAAAATACAAGCTGTGCCTTAAAGAAGCTTGTGCATTATTTCAGCTTTCCTAGACCTTATTTGTCCATGCTTCAAAGAATCCTTGGTAAAGTATGTGTAGTTCTTAAGTGACCGTGGTTGCAAACTTATAACAAAACGTGTAGTAAAAACTCTCAAACATGTTGCGAAGAGTGCCTTTCTATTTCTTGATAAATATGACATTGTTCAATCCTCACCAATTTAGTGGTAATTTAAACCATGAGCGACAGCAGTCAAGAATGCACCTTTGGTGCTGAGAGTCGCTCAACCATTAATTCCTTACCTTGTGAGATTGTGATGCTGCCTTCAAGCTGCTATGAAGTGGCAAAGAGATCACCCACTTGGTCTTTGCTCCATTTCCTCGAGTTGCAAGGATACTAGTGTATTTATGATTTCACATAAGAAATAGAATTCCCTTAGAAGAACTCTGTATGTTTTCAGCACCACCTTTCTAGTGGCTTCAAAAAACAACGATATACCTTCAATTTACATTTATTAAGTTTGGAGAGTCTAATAAGCTAGGAAATTCTATCTTATTGCTTAATTCCATTGTATCTATGTCTTCTAAAAAGTTGGCCTTTATCCATTTTTCATTTAATAACTATGTAATTAAGTACAAAAACCGTTATACTTTGCTACCCATTAGGAGAAGAAGTTAATTGTCAAAGCCAATTTGAGAGAGATGAGAGATTTTATGACCCATGAAGCAACATTAGAACCTCGAAGTTCATGAAAAGTTTGTCTAGTATCTAAGCTTTATTCTCCTTGTTATTACATCATGCAAACTTCATCCTCACAAACAAAAGGCCTGCAATGTCATTTTGGGGTAAAATTAGCAAACTCCCAATTTGCTGACTAAAGTTTAAAGGCTTACAATCCATCTTCTCCTCTTAGAACAAGATTCTTTCGAAGGTTCCTCCAAGTATTGTAGGTTTTTAGTCAATCAATGGTAGAGATGGTATCCCAAACTACACTTTCAATATTATAATCCCCATCAGCATAAGCTACACACAAATACTTGCTGGGGAGATCCATCTTTAACACCTTTGCAACATGAAATTGCATGTTTGATTGGAGGATTGGATGAGAAATTTGGGCAATCAAAAGCATGACCAAACAAATAGACATACTAGTACAAAGGACAACATATCCATCTTCTAGTGAGAAAATGATTGGGCTCTTATTTTGACTAGGAAGATAACTAATTGAGAATAAACTATCCATCCTTGACACCTCTGCAACATGAAATTGCATGTTTGATTGAAGGATTTGGATGAGAAATTTGGGCAATCAAATGCATGGCCAAATAAATAGACATACTAGTACAAAGGACAACATGAAAATTTCAATGTTCAAGAAACTATCCATCTTCTAGAGAGAAAATGATTGGGCTCCCTATTTAACTAAGACGATAACTAATGGAGAATTACTCCTAATTATACTTTGCTAATAGTCATGTGTGGCAATTCATTGTATAAGGCATTGGTAATGGAAATGGAATCCAACTCTAGTTTATGACGACTTGGGTCCTCTCATCCCTTCTTTGATTTTGAAGTCTACAGTTTAGAGATTTATTTATAGTGGGCTTTAGAGAAATACTCGAATCTAGATTTGACCACACGTCTCTTTGCTATGTTCACATCAATCGAAGGGTGTTGTCGATGCTCGCCATGTTTCACATGGCTAGCCAAAACCTTTTAAGTAAACAAATAATTGGATTTGAGAATTTAAGCTATTTGTTCCAGCCATTGAGTTGTTGGAATCTACATTAGAATTCATCCTGAATTGGTTACTAGTTGTTTAGAACACTTATGTTGTTGGCCTTCAGTTGGTATATTTGAGTTGTCTTAGAGCCCTTCTTGAACTGGTTATTAGCCAATCTTCTATGTTTCCTTTGAGAGGTAAACAAAAATTTGAGGTATAGAATCTGAGCATCTAACTTCATAACCTACTTAATGGCCTTCCATGGCCAACCCTTCTATGTCAAGTTACAATATTGTGACATCCTCAATCATGAGCCCAATGAAAGTGAAACTTTCTTGCATTTAACTGATACACTAAAGCATGATCGAAATGCACCTAAGTTCACCCAAGTTCAAAGCAAATCGGTGTCATCCTAGGTAACCTTTCCAATCACTTTGACAGAGACGTTAATTGACAGACTTAATGAAAATACATAAACAGCTTTCTGGCCCTTATAGTAGCTATGGGTGGCACCGGTAGTCTGAAAGCCAGGCTTCACCACTGTTGACCTACCTTCATCACTCTTGCATCTTTTCCTGTAAAAAGGGTTTGTAAAGACCTACAGTTTCCTTGAACACAAATCTACCAAATATGAATTTTTAAGGTATAGGTCAATCTGTTAGTTAGCAAACCCTTTTCAGGAGTGGGAGGGACATTAGAAGCCACTGAACATTAGCTACCTTTACGACAAACAAAGGAACAAATTCCCTCTCATATGCAGTTACTTGAACAGGAGATGGACATGCATCTAGGACAGCAACAGTAACACTCGCAGCACCACCCATAACTTTGCCTTGTACAAGTTTATAACGGCCATAGGAACAAACTTCTGTTTGTCTCTTGAAGACATGGTATCTCTAAAAAATGGTAGTTGAGCCTAGCCTTCCTCGCAACATGTTTATTGATCTTATCTCATCATCCAATGCCTCAATGAGCTTGTGCTCAACCCTAGGGGAGCATTCCCCAAGTTTTTCCTTCACTAAAGCAGTAATAACCAAGCCTGCATGCAGGCCTCCATTGGGCTCATGATTGAGGCAGTCTGATTCGTGGAGCAGTTCCATGCGAACTATCTACAGTGCCATTTACGATGAAATCTCCATTTGCATAACATTCTACAATAAAAGAACCGTATACCCCTAAGGGTTGATGGTGTCCATTGGTAGAAAGCGAAGGGTCATCCCTCCTCTACCTCTTTTGTCATAATTACCCTTCACTAGGCCAAACAGTTAACCGACATTGTAGTGTTTTCAGGCTAACCAATGCATGCCTTCACCAACGTAAAACTATATTTGCTAAGCTCTTCATGGCTTCATGAGAATGACATTGCATATCTCGTGTAGGAAATGATGTAACTTGTTATTTTCTCAGGTAAATTAATTGTTTAATGCTTAGGTTAAATGAACCGAGTTAGGAGCTGACTGAGTTGCAAGAATAGTGGGCTTATGTTTCATATAGAACCTAATGAAAATAAGGGACTCTTTTCTATGTGAGCCCTTTGCTCAATTAAACATTCATTATGTTCTCTTGAAATATTGTTCTTTTCATTATTTATGTGTCAGGTCTAGAAACATGACGAATGAGCTTATATATGAGGTGAAACATCCTATTATTTTTGGCAAGTTTATAAGAAGTATTTGAGATATGTAGAATATTCTATGCAATGTTATATGGAACAAGTAGAGATGTAAGAGCACAGTTTGTTGACTTTGAAATATCTGCTGATGATGGAAATTGAGCGAGGTATAGCTGAGATGCTGATGATAGCTTTGATATAATGGCATTTGCCCATAATTCCTTTTTTGTCTACCCATGCACATTCTTATTCAATTCAGCTTCCTACTATGCCAAGGGTTTTTGGCCGAATGCCTAAATATGATAGATATACTTTTTTCATGCCATTCAATAATTTCATTTTGCATCTTGTTGCAGTGAAGTTAGCGGTGATAGAGAAGTTCAGCGAACCATGTTAGAACTGCTCAATCAGCTTGATGGGTTCAGTAGTGATGATCGAATAAAGGTAAGGGCGCCTATTTTCTATAGTAATCTTGAACAAGCAAATTGACAAATGATATTGGAATGTCCTAATGCAAATCAGTTGTTTCTTCGAATGATAAGGTTGTATATTAATTAAAATTTATCCATGGCTTCAGTATTTTTGTTTTTTAAATTTTGTTTGTTGAAGTCATTCTTTAACCTTAGCAGTATGATATGGTTCTGTGGATACTATAATACCACCAAAGATGTAATCGAAGATCAAGAACTTTTAACCTCTGTTACATAAAGCTTTTCTGTTACTTTACTTGCTAAAAATCTATTTGTTGTTTATCAATAAATTCAAGTAGAAAGCTTCATGTTGCTCGTAAACCTTCCAAGGATTCTTTGATATGAACGGTATGCTTGTTAGTAACTAAGCCATATTTTTGCCATGTATACAATAACATTTGATGTCTAGTGTGCACTCTTGTGTTGTTCACATCTTTTGGGTTTCTTTAACAAGAAGTATTTGTTTTGATGAGCAGGTCATTGCAGCGACTAACCGTGCAGATATTCTTGATCCTGCTCTAATGCGATCTGGACGTTTAGATCGTAAAATCGAGTTTCCTCATCCCTCTGAGGAAGCTAGAGCTAGAATTTTACAGGTATTTCTCTTTTGTTCCTTTTCCTCTTTTTTCTCTTGTTTTATCTTTATACAATAAAAATCACCATCTCCTGGCCTACACATCTGTTGACTTTGTGACAAACAGATCCACTCGAGGAAAATGAATGTGCATCCTGATGTCAACTTTGAAGAGCTTGCTCGTTCTACCGATGATTTCAATGGCGCACAGTTGAAGGCCGTCTGTGTTGAAGCTGGCATGCTTGCTCTCCGTCGAGATGCAACTGAGGTTCTTCCTCCCTACTTGAAAAATCTATACTCCCTGGGGTTTGGTTGTCTGTTCTTATGTCTTAAATTTGCTTTCAAACATTAGGGATTGGTAAGCATGGGTTGGAGTTATTTAGGGACAAATATGATTTAATATTTTTTTCTTTTACTATTAGTGACCTCTTATAGACTATTGTGTTCATATTATGGCAGAAAGTTGTGTTACTGACATTCTAATGTACTGTCCTGCATAAAATCTTTTCAATATTTATCATTTTGTGTTAAAGAATCGTGTTTAAAATGAAGAAGAGATGTGATTTGTTTTATTATTGACATTTAACCTTCTTCATCAACTCATCATCAGGTGATGCACGAGGATTTCAATGAAGGAATTATTCAAGTGCAGGCCAAGAAGAAGGCGAGCTTGAACTACTATGCTTAAAGCCAACAATATTGTGCTCGATTCAGGTATCTGCTTGCAGATTATTCCCATATGTCATCACTTTTTTTATTTATTTTTGTACCAGTTTTTGCTAGAAGAGTTTATGTTTGATCCAAAATCATTAAACAAAGCTACACTTGGCCCATAGTAGCAGGAAATCTCCCTGAATTTTCTGCTAAATTGGAACGTACGTAGTGGATAATACATTTTGGTTTGGTTTTTATTTCTGTTTATCATGCGAGTTTTATTGTTATTTTTTTTCCATCTTTTAGTGAGAGATGTATTTGTTTTGAATAATTTGATTTAATTATTACTTGGCTTTATTAGAAAATAAAAACAAGAAATAATATTAATAATTATATATTCTGAGAATAAATAGGTTTTTAACTGATTAAGTTGATGTAAGATTATTATTTGAATATGTTTTTTATGAGCAAGTTTATTTTTAAATTATTAATTGCATGCTTTATTGGCTTATGGGGCATTAAGCATTATATTTTTTTTCATAAAATTGAAGATGATTTTGATTTTATACACAAAAAATTCAATGGCATGTTAACAATTTTATTTCATATTTTATCAAATAAAATCCCCTTGAAATTATATAATAATAATAATAGCATATTTATTTATCTGGCGTAGTGGGCTGGCCTGTAAAAATGGTTTGTACACAGGTTGGGTATTCTTACTATCCATATCTTTTAGATCAAACTAATTTTTTTAAAATATAAAATATTTTGTTATTAGTAAGAATAATATCTATGTTAAGGTGTGTATCATATGTTCAACAGATACAATTCCACAGTGAAAGTGATGTACGAATATTGCAATGCAAGAATGGTGTAACTATTGTAGAATTTTGTAACATATAAAGCTATAGTGGTGATATGATATCAATAGCATAAGAACTATGATAAGCATTTAACATATTTATCCTTTTGAAATAGATGTTTTGTTCATTGAGATGACCTTTTTTTTTTCAGGAGCCTTACATTGACAGCTTCAACACCTAGATGGTGAGGCCTTTTGGATCCCCCCCATATTTAGAATTCGATGTCTAAACCTTTTACATGTGTTGCTCAATATACTTGAATCTAGTCTTCTTGATGGCTAAGTGTCATAACGATTATGATTGTGGTGTGGGGCCTTAACAAAAAACATATAGTGACAAACGCTTGGAAGTAGTGGTGTAAAAAATAAGATAATAAAAATAAAAATTCTATCATAAATCTAAATAGATAAAGAGAAATACAAAAGAATATCGAGAAAGAATTTTAGAAATATTGAATATAAAAATTGTTCTTTCTTTAGAGTAGAAGATGTTTTGAAAATATCATAACAATGTTAATCTATTTTATAGGATTTTAATATTAAGGAATATGAATTCTTATAAGAAAAGTTAAAAATTTTTATAACAATTGATTTAAGTGATCATATCTTTTGTGTCACTATCTTGAAATAAAAGTTTGTGCATATAAAATTTAAAGATAAGAACATTATCAATATTCTTATCAATTTCAAAATTCATTATCAAGAAAAAAAATTCATAAATACAATATATTAGATATTTAATATGTTTTTATTGTCAATTTTGAGGGATAAATAACTTGCACACATTTCAATATAATTCATGATTCTCTTTTTTAAGTTATCACCAAAGTATAAAAGATCTAATAAAATATTAAGTGGTTATGTTTTTGTTTTTTCTTTTTTCATAAAGTGGAAACTAGTCGATAAGTAGAACTTGTTGAGAGAAATCAAATAATTTTTGTTGACAAATATTTGGAGATTAATTTGATATAAAAATTTTGAAAAATTAATGAATATTAAATTTTTGATTTGATTTTTTGTTATTTTTATTAAACCTAAACGCTCAAAACCTAATGACGAGAAACCTGATGAAGTGACGATTTCAAGTGGAAGAAATTTCCACAAGAGGAGGGGATGCGACCATTAAGAGGAGAGGGAGCGTTGTGAAGTTGAAAGGTTGTGTTCGGTGAGGAATTGGAAGTTCATGATGGAGAAAGAAGCACCACTATTAGTTATAAAAAGAAGTTGGGTTTTGTGGGGTTTTTAGAATCATGTGTAGATTTCTTAACTATAAGCTAGCTAAGAGAGAAAAGAAAGAAGTGGAAGGAGAAATTTAGAGTAAAATATGAGAAATTCTTAGTGTTATAATCGAAGAACAAAGATGAAAGGAAGATCAAGGTTTCATGAATGATAATTTCTCAAGCAAGCACAATTGTAAGAAGAGAGCATTATAATCAATAAATTAAGGTTGGTAGGCTTTATAATATGTATGTATTTGATTTGTGTAATAGTGCAATTTAATTGTGAAAACTTGGGAGATGAATGATAACATGATATATTACTTGTTATGTTCTAAAAATTGTTGCTTTTCTTATATTATATAAGCACTTTGCAAAGAAATATTTGAGGGCATATTATTGTTAGAGATCAATTGGTATGGGGATAAAGCATTTAGTAACTAATGGAAAAGTTATTTTATTATAAAATAAAATTGTTCCTTATAAGAGTCTTGGAAAAGACAAATGAAGAAGTGATAAAAACAAGAAGGAATAATAGCTATGATTTCAAAATAATAAAAATGATTGTTACAAATGAGGCATATTTCATTCTAGAGCAGAGTGTGAAGGTACTTAAGAAATCATTAATAATTTTTATCTTGTTGTAGAGAGTGATTTAGAGGTGGAGCTTAAAATATTTAAAAATGAATCAGGCCATTATTCTTGAACTAAACTAGAATGAGCAAAAGAGAAAATGAATAAAAGGGCAAGTAAAAAAATAAAAGAAATTCAATTTATTTCTTCTAAAAGTTAAAAAGTGATGAAATGTTAAAGAATTTATATATTTCATTTATATATTACTTGTCTATTAATTTTATATTGTGATATGATCTTAACTAAGCAAACATCATAATCTTAAAATTGTATTATTTTATATGCAAGTTATATCATTTATTTGCTAAGCACATGTTGGTTGACTTAACTTATTCTATTATTATATCCTGTGATGACCCTCACTTCTTTTTAAGGTTTGGGAGCCACATTATTTTTTTCTTTTTCCTTCCTATGAGTTTGAAAATATATTTTTTTAAATAAACACAAATAATTTTTCCAAAACTTTTGGTGTGCTTATATGTTGAAAAAAACCATAACAAAATCAACTTAAAACTTTTGCAATTTGAAAATTACCATAGAAGCAAATTAAAATATTTAAAGTTATCTTAAAACAATATTATTTATATGACCACAATGTAAAAAATCTCTAAACAAGATATATTAGGGATAATAATATGTCTATGCTAAACAAAATATATAATTACCTGAAACAATAACTTATACAATAGATAAAAAAGAAATAGCTACTCTCTTAAGATTCTCTTAGCATCTTACGTTGCATCTCATTTTTATTGTAAATTAAAAAATAAGTTAGGTCAAGCATTGCTTACATAAAGACAAAAATATTATCTATGTATGTAAAATAATCAACTTTTGGGTCATGTCTCGTATTAAGTCAATCTCATACAATGACAAGCAAATACCATGTGACATAATAAAAAAAATGAAATTTATGATTTAAAGAACACATTTCTTATGTAAACAAAATAATTTAAATGTTCTTAAATTCTTTTCTTTTATCTTATCTCAATAAACATTCTTTTAGATCTTTTGGAGTGAGACTTTCATATTATACAAAATATTTTGAGACTATTTTGAATAAAAAATGGTCCTAAATAATGGCTCATTTGATTCATCTCTAGAGAATGACTTTCCATAACAATAATAACTAGCCACTTTGGATTACTAATATTTATACACTTCAAAATAACTTCTTACCATCTACTAATTTGATAGTTAAATTTTCTTTTTATTTATTTTCTCAATTCACTTTTATTTTGGGCATGATCTTTCATGTTATATAAAAAATATTGGGCTTATTTTGAATAAAAATAACCCTAAATGATGGCTAGTTTAGTTTACCTTTAAAATAGGTCATTCCAAAATGACAGTCAACATTTTGAAGAAACAATATTTATTCATTTTTAAAATCATCTTTCCTCTTTGCCAATTTTTTTCTTAACCTTTTTCATTTTCTTTTTCTTTTTTAATTTCTTTAAGAATAATTGCTACCTTTAACCTTTTCTCTTAGTACCCATTATCATCAAATTACATATTATTATAACACATTATGTGCAACATTATGATGATAACACAATCATATCATACTTAATAAAATATAAAAAACTATGAACAAAACAAACATTAATCACAATCATCCTCAAAATTAACACAATTAATTCATTCTTTATTGTTTGCACTAAGAACCATAACTATTACATCTAACATATATATAAATGTATATGTCTACCTACCTCTATTTCATTTCTAGTGGTCTCACTTATGTATGGATCTTAAATTTTATGTTTATCATAGTCTCTTTTTCCTTCACCATAAGTATTGTACTTCGCTACAATACAATTTTCTAACTTTCTAGATTCGTTCTTGATTCCATTATATGGCTGCAAGAATTCCTTTGATAGCATACACACACACACACACACACACACACACACACACACACTCCTCTCTCTCTCTAAGCTCATACCTCAAGCAATATTCTCTAATTTTGTTAAAAAAAGTCCTCCACATCCAAAACCTATTTCCCTTTATGAGCATTACGCACCTTTTCCTCTTCTCAAGCCTCTAACTCTCTCCAATTGATCAGACCTTCACATCGAATCTTATTATGTGTCTCCTCACCTTTGTACACCTTAGATTTCAATAGTTTTTTCTTGATTTGAGTTTCCATCAACTCTTTCCTCCATCATTCCTTTATGTTTACAAATTTTGGGATTTTGTGAAATTTTCATTAAATTATAAGAAGTCTATTATTTTTTGCATATTTTTTTATCAATTTGAACTCTAAGAGTCCATTAGTTAATTTCTTATGAATTTACTTGATAAGCTCTACTTATCAACTAAATTTCATATATATATATATATATATATATATATATATATATATATATATATATATATATATATTTGAAAAGTTTAGTATTTTTAATAATTTATTATACTTAAAAATACTTATAAAATTCTTTTATTGCTTTCTTTTAAACCCTTTTATCTTTTAAAATTCGTTGTCATTACACCATTTTTGTGGGAAAAAAATTTTATTGTGTTTATCTTTTTAAGCTCTATGTTCCAATAAAGTTTTATAATTTTTGTTAATGTTTGAGATTTTTTAAAACTAATAAATAAATTCTTATTAATCTTTGCTCATTCATTTAATGCTTAGAAATTTTAATTTTTATGAACTTAATATTGGTGGATTTCAAATATGTTTTATACTTTAATGTTTTTAGGTTACAACCTTTTTTTGAGGTATCATACTTTTTTTATAGTGTAGATTTTTCAAGAAAATAATATAATTTTTAAAACTAAAAAAAATTTATAAAAATCCAAGTAGTTAAAAATAATTATAAACATTAATTTTTATTATAATTGAGATGTTATAAATGTTCTTTTATAAGATCTTTGATCAACCTCAAAATTATGATTTTTTGTTAATTTATGTATCTAAAAATTTAATAGTTTTAATATATTATTTGAATGGTTTCCTTTACTTCAGAGATGTTATAATTCTCTCTTATTATAAAAATATCATCCCAAACATTTATTTCAATCAAGATATTTTTTCTTTTTCATTGTTATCTTCTAAATGCCTCCTATGATTTATTGATCCTCTTTATTTAAATCTTTGTATTATTCTTCGTTTATATACTTTTACTAATCTTTCATATCAATTTAGAAATTTCTTTTACATACTTTAGTAACACAATCCTCTTTCAACGCTTTCCATTGCATATAGTCCTAATACTTCATCATCTTGATTTCTATTCTTTTTTGAATTTTTGTGTTTATAGTGTGACTATTTTTAGAATAATCCAATATCCTTCCTAAACTTTAGCTTTAGTTTTCCTTAATTATCTCTTCTTAAATTCATAGCGACATTGCCTAGAATTGAACAAAGCTCTAATACCTCTTTGTAAGCATATTTTATCTATAAAACAACTGTTAGTATTACTCTTTATTCATATTGTAGACAAATATTCTTATAATATTTAGCTTTACCTTATTCTTTTTTATGTTAAAAGTAATTCCGTTATCAAGATATATTTGATAATTCTCCTACTTTATCTTTTTATTTCAATTAATTATCATCTTTATTAATATATTTCATTCTATGTAACATTTATCAGTTTTTACCATTTTCTTTTATCCCTTATTTTCATAAAATTTTTAATATATATTTTATCCCTTTAGTTGGAATTTACTAATGAATTCTTGTAATATTTTCATTGGCATCTCTCATCTAGTTTTCTCTTTTCTATTTAATTAACTGAGGTAATAACTTTATTCATTTCATGTCAATTTACACTCGAATATATTCTCTCTTTACTTTATTTCTTTCATTCTCATTTATGCATCTCTTAGCAAGTTTCATTGCTATTTACTATTCTTTTTCTACATAAATTCTCTCATTGTTTATTTTAAATCTTATTTCATCACTGTATTTAGAGTTGGCCAACTAGTACATAGTTTATGCACTTATATCTTGTCCTTTTGTTATTTTTCACATTTTCCTTCCATGATATCCTCAATCATGAGCATGTGTCTTGATTATTTTCGTTTAACAATAATTAGAGAACTTCCAAAGAGATAATTTTCATTGATTAATCAATGAATATAAGATTTAAAAATTATTCATGCAGTTAATATCAAAGATTTACTTAGATTGGTAATTAGAAATGTTGAAGCCTCTTTTGATTGGTTCTTCTCTTTTCTGTCTTTTTTATGATACTTAGGTAATTCTTAGCATAGTGCTTCTCTTATTGCCAATAAAACATTTGTCACGTATTTCTTAGATGAGAACTTTTAGATATATCCACATTGTCATCCTTAGTTCCATTGGTGGCATGACATGTGAACATGTCTTAGCATAATATTTGAGTTCGTTGCAAGACAAATACCTAATAAATTTTTTGCTATGAATTTTACCCCATGTCTTACACTTTTGTTTCTCTCCTATCTTAAATATGATGATTTGCGTTCTTGAAACCTCTTTACGTTTGGATTTATTTTGTGACAAAATTATTTCTTTTCATGTTCTTTCAACTTATATATCCTACTTAATTCTTTGATTTTATTTTCTAACTTCTATTATCTTTGTGGCAATCCCTCACTATCATTCTCAAATTTTGTTACCATGAAATTTATTTATTTCTCTTTTCTCTTAATATTTTGAAAACATGTAAAAATTATTAGTTTTTTTATAAAAACCAAAGTAGAAGCAAACTTTCATCACTTTGAAATTAAATAATTGAAGCATATTTTACAATCAAGTGAAAGAATCATGTCTTTCACATTTCATTTTAAAAGCATTTGTGTATATGACTTTTACATATCCTTTTTGGCCCAAATAAAATAAATATAAAATCATACATTTAATAATAATAATGACATCTTTTACATAATCATGTGCTAACTCTCGATTCATCTTGATAGTCCCATGAAGTTCCTTCCTTTAACTTGAAATTGTTATGCTATAATAAGCATGGGTGAACTAGAATTATCTTAAAGGCAAAAGCGTATAGCATAATATAAAACAAATATTATTAGGTAACTATATGCATTCTCTATATCAATGATAATATAAATAAGTAAAAGACATTTTATCTTTCTTTTTGTTTAGATTAATTTGAATCCAATTTCATCTTTTAAAAATCATTAATACTTTTAACTCATCTTTTTTTTTATATTTCTAAAATATTTTACTTCAGATAATCTAATAATATTTCTTTGACAATACTCCTAAGGACATTAATTTGATAATAATCTTATTTCTAGAGACATATTTATGTGAATAACAAAACATTTACTTCTACATATATAGGAATCTATATAACAAGTTAGTGTTGAAAACAATTGTTGAAGCTTCATCTCTCGCTTATGTTATATCATTTTGTTATCAATATTTGTTAATCACTTGTTTTATCTTTTTAAACATGTGATATGATATATATTTATCATAATTAATTAAAACATAAAACAACTAATACTAAACATATTACTGTAATAAATAATAACAAATATCTCCAAATATAATATTTTCTTATATTAATTTAGGCATTTAGTCCACAATACATATTATAATAAATCATAAACACCATCAATAAGTTTTGGCTACATAAGTATCTTCCATTTAGTATATTTCAAATCAACAAAACCTATAGCCTATAATACATAACACTTTAAATCATATACACCATAAATAAGATTTTTCTACATAAGCATCTTCAATTTGCTATATTTTAAATCAATAAAGTCTCTAACTTTTACATAATACATCAAATAATATACATCATGGATAAGTTTTATTAACCTTTTAAATCTATGTAATAGTCTCACCAAGACTTAGAGTTTTTTTTCTTTAAGCGTTGATTGTTATAATGTTAGAGAATTTTTCTTATGGTTTTGCCTGTCTCTTATATAACTCATTTTCAAATCTCTTAAAAATATCTTCACTTAATATTTTCTCCATTGACTATGACTAAGGGTTGTATCTCTCAAATTCTCTAAGTTAGTGCCAACATCTTATTTATCTTATTCTCATGATTTTTTATATTCATAGTTTTTCAAATATCTTTAACAAATGTATCCTTTCATCTGCCTACCTTTTCACCTTCTAACGTTTTATATCCAAGGGTTTCTTGTTGAACTAGTCCATATTTTAATTTTCTCAAATATTTATCATTTTAGGTTTTAAGATTTATTTTTTTCTACTAATCATATATGTAACAATAAATAGATTCATGTTGTATGCTTCTTACCGATGCCTAAAATTATCTTAATGTCTTCTTATCGTATTGTTACAATCTTCTTATTACATTGATAGGCTAACATCATTTCTGTTAAGTCAAACTAATGATCTTCATTTATGATATCAGTCATTATCTTATCATATTGTATGTTATCAATTATCGTATTGTTGATCCTTCAACTGACTATTTGCAAACCTTGTCAATAAGCCATACCAACTGATATTATTTATAAAGCTTGTATGATTGGTAAGAACACTTCTTATTGTTAGGACTTTTGACACTTAAGAGCCAATTAGACATGTGATAACACTTTTGGAAAGTCAAGATATTTATTTTTAATGAGCATAGTTAAGATGGATACTAAAATTATCGAGTCAGACCAATCAATGAACACAGATTGATCGATCTTGTACAGACCCATCGACTCAACTTGTGACATGTCGACCCTAATTCAACCTATAAGAAAGTGACCCAGCTTGAACCAACCACAACCAGCATGAATTTGATTGGTGGTTAACTAAAATGTAGCATTTTAGAAAGATGTTTGGCAATAGCTTCACTAAAAATGTTTGAATTGAAATGATAACTTTCAAAAAACTATTTGAAAAAAACTTTAATCATAGAATTTTGCATCGAATTAATAGCCTTTAAAAAGCTATTTTGCAATATTTTTTTATCATAGATTTTGTAATTTTATTTTCTTTTATTTTTTGTATTTTTTTATTAGGCTCTTTATAAAAGGGAAGACCTGCCCTTTGGAATGGATGATCTATGAATGAGTAAAAATGTTATTATTCCATTGTCATTTTGAGGTCTTAGGGTTGATCATAGTAAAAAATTTGATGTGTTGATTTATCAAAGCTCTGTTATTGGGAGAAGTGTGAGGCCCAAGTCATTAGATGTTGTACTTATTTACCTTTAACTCCACGACATTATCATTTTTACCCCCATTGCATAATGCTTTCCTTTCACTTTGTCATCTTCTTTTCACTTCATCATTTAAAGTTTACTCAAAATTTTCACCTCCACCTTCTGACTTTTTTTTTTGCGAATCCTAATTATCTTCACCTTCCTTACTCTATATAACTCAATATATTTATGTGTTTCGATTGCCTTTACGTGTTATAACTTTGTCACTTTGGTTTTTTACAAGGCTTGGTAAAGTCTTTTAGTGCTTTTAGTTTGTACCATGTGAATTTACCTTTCTCTCTTTTAATTGAAATTAATTTATTTAAACCCTTTCAAAGTTCTCCTTCTTTGTTCTAATAAAGAGATTGCAGGCTTAGCACATATAGCGACCTCTATGGTGCTTTTGTTCCTTTCTTGGCTAAGATTATATTGGAAGGGTATCTTTTGTGTGCTAGGTTTAATCATACACTAATCAAGAAGCCAACATAGCTTTAATTTGGATTTGTTATCAAAATTTGAAAAAAGGTGCATTTTAGTCTCAACTTTCCAAGTAGCTTCAAGCTCTTCTTGATCTCTCTAGAGGACCTTAACCATGGGAAATTTCCTATTTCTTAATTATCAAGTTCCAAAATCTAACACACTGGTTACTCCTTGTGTGATGCATCTGGCTACAACTGAAGATTCTTAGGCTCTCTTTGAATTGGAACAAATATTTTTAAATTGAATACCAAAAAATAACATGTATCCCTGATAGACTCTTAGGTAACTTTAGTCTTCTGTTACTTACCCAATTTTCTCCACAACAAGATAAGATCCAATGTATATGGGCCTTAATTTAAAATCTTTCTCAAATTTAAATAATGTATGCATAAGATTTAATTTAATAAATACTTATTAATTAACTCTAAAATTAATAGGCTTATGTTTATCATCGTGTTCCTTTTAATAGTCTTAAACTACCATAGCCCTATCGATGGCATAAGGACTCCTCAACCCACTAACCCAGTTTTGACCCCTAACAGCCCACACGAACTTGGCTCACAGAGAATAGAAAACAAAACTTTTCATAAAAGCGGTTTGGCAATAGCTTTGAGCACAAAACTTTAACAACAAAATGATCGCATCTTAGAATGCTATTTAGCACCAGCTTTTGTAATAGTTCTCAGTAAAGAGAATTCAGAAACCAAAATTGTAGCTTTTCAAAATACTATTTGGTAACACTTGATCATAATTTTTATAAGTTTCTTTTTAATTTTATTTTCTTTTGAGTCTATGCTCTTTATAAAAAAGAAGGCCTATCTTTTGGAATTGTAATATTTGAATGAGTAAAATTTTAACTTTTCTTGCATCTTATTGAGGTCATGGGATGGTCATAACAAGAAAATCTAATGTGCTAATTTATCAAGGCTCTGATACTAGAACGAGGGTTATGAGACTCAAGTAATGAGACACCATGCCAATTTACCTATAACTCTGACATTATTTTTCTTTCATCATCGCGTATTGTTTCTTTTACTTTGACAAATCTTACTATATCATTTCCCATCACAATATCATTTCCTTTTCTACTTCACTACCTATGTTTCTTAGGTTATCACTTATGCCTATTGATGTATTTGTTATTCTTTAATTTGTCTTTGAAAGTGTTTGTATTATTTTTATGAGCAAGTTACTTATATAGTTTGGTTTTTCCTTAAAGCTTAATAAGGTCTATTGGTGCTTTCAATCTGCACATGTGTGACCTTTACTTTATTCTTTCCTTAATACAATATCAGTTTATTAATCCTCTTTTTGAATACTCTATCTATATGCCATTGAAGAGGTTGTAAGCTTATTAAACAGATTGACCTTTGTGTGCTCCTGATCCCTTCTTAGCCAAGGTTTCCTTGGACTAGTATCTCTTATGTTTATCCTTTTAGGTTTCTTTTCTTTTATAGTTTCTTTATTCTTAACTTATGCAGGTCAATCTCTATATTGCTCAAAATATTTGTGCACTCGTTTTACGTCAAACTGGTATCAGAGCTCAGTTTTGTTAGTATTTTCAACACTAACATCAAAGAAAATATAAACTAAAAGTTTCTTTGGTTGGCACTTAAACCAAAAAAGTGCATATAGGTAAAATCGAGGATAGCTTCTTTTTTGCTTCCTTTATTTTATTTTTTCCAAAGCATATGTACATGAGATCTGATAAAGCTTACATGGAGCATCCACGCATCAACTAAACACAAATGTCCCTCTAAGACATCTTAATTTAACTACAAATTATGGAAGCCAAGCTAGACGAATATAGATTTAGGATCACCCAACTATAACAAACTCCAAATGAATCCACCTTCTCTGAACTTGACATTGTTAATTCACCTAATTAAATACTTGTTAAGATCAACAACCCTTTCTTTGGACAACATAGGAAAAACGATAATGATAAGCTTATGAAATTCATAAAATGTGACATTTACATCTTTGAAGATACCTTAAACCCTAAGGACTACCTATAGTGGGAAGTAGCCTTGATTATTATATCAAATGGTTTAAACTTAATGAAGAATGGAAGGTATTGTTTAATTGAATAAAGTTAGCTAAAGAAGCTCTACTATTTATGAAAACCATAGACACCCATCATCAACAAAATTAATTACCACTCATAAGAATCTTAAACAAGTTTAAGGGAATCCTAAGGGACAAATATATACACTACTCATGCAAGAACTAGTTACTTCACAAATGATAATGCCTAAAGAAGTAAAGTCAATTAATAAGTATATTGCTCATTTTGATGAGTGTCATACACTTATGGTATCAATGAAGTCCCTTTGGTCACCCTCTATCAATTTCAAACTAGGTTTAGGAAAGATGTGTAAGGAAAGCTTTTCATAAGTAAATTCATACTTTAGAAGAGACTTATAGAATTGTTAGTGAGTTTTAGTGTTTTTAAAAGCTTTACCTAGCCAAAAGAGTTGAACCACCACTTAATCTAACTTTTTGACCTACTAATAATAGAACGTCCATTAGTCATCCACTCACACTTTCTCTTCCAAGCCCAATCCCTATGCTCAACACAAAACTTTAACAACCAGCTAACTGAACACCTATGATGACTTATTTTTTATACAAAGGGTGAGGTTATATGATAGCTTATTTCCTCCACACAACTAATAAGTGTATATCAAGTAAGAGAGATGTGAGGAATTTAACATTGAGGAAGAAAACTAAAAAATATACTTCTTATTCCAACTTAGCTAACGAATGCTCTGAGAAAAATAGAGAGAATACCATTGAGGACATGGAACTTGTTACAATTATGAGATGTACCTTCACCCAACCTAAAGCTAGTGAAGATTGGAGAAGCACCATCATTTTTTATTATGCTTTTATTAAACTTAAAGAAAATTGTAAGCTCATTATAGATAGTTGTAATAATTTAAACATTATTCTACTAATATGCAGCATGTCTTGGACTTATCACCACTCACCACCAAAACCTATATATTATTTCTTGAATCAATGAAACATCTATTCTTATAAGAAATAATGTGTTGTAGCCCTTAAATTATGTTAATATTTCAAAGATAGTTTATGTGATGTTCTTTCTATGTAGGTAAAAAGTATCATCTTAGGATGACCCTAATTATATGAACATGATGCCCTTCTCATCGACAAGGCCAACATTTACACATTCACACATCAAAACTAAAAATTCTAGTTACACTCATCACCACCTAAGGACCACATCCAACCCATTAAAATGAAGCCAGCTTCCACTAGATAAAAAATCTAGTTTGTGTCCCATGGTTACATAGATAGGGAATTTATCAATGGCATTATCATATGGGCCATTTTTATAATAGAGATCCTAAGTGAGGTACCTAACATAATCATACCACTCTTAGTGGAACCCATTCTTTCTAGATTTTCTAATGTTTTGATTAAAAAACCCCAAGGTTTAACACATCTTCGTGATATCCAACATGTTATAGACCACATTTCTAGGGTTAGTTTGCCAAATCTATCACACTATAGGATGAGTCCTTCCAAACACCAAGAACTCATCTGTTAGGTACAAGAGTTATTAGATGAAAGATTCAATAGAAAAACCTTAGCCTTTGTGTTGTCCTTACTCTTTTGGTCTGTAAGAAAGATGGTTCATGGGGAATGTGCATTAATAGAAGCACCATCGATAAATTAATTGTTAAATATAGGTTGCCTATCCCATGCTTGGATGGCTTATTAGACCAAACAAGTGGGGTCACTATGTTCTCAAAAATTAGTTTAAAAAGTGAATACCACTAAGTTAAAATCTAACAAGAGAATAAGCGAAAAATTGCTTTTAAAATATGTGATGGGTTCTATAAATGATTAGTCATGCCTTTTGATCTATCTAATACACCCTACACATTCATGAGAATAATGACAAAAATACTTTGATCTTACTTAAGAAAGTTTGTAGTAGTTTTTAGTCGCACTCTTGAACACCACTTAGAACAACTTAAAAAGATTTACTCGTGCTTAAGGACAACAATCTCTATGCCAACCTTAAAAAATGTGTTTTTGTTATCGATTACATAAAGTTTTTAAGTTTTATAGTCTCAAAAGATGACATTCAACCCACCCTAACAAAATTATAGTTATAATTAATTGGTCAATACTTTAGTCTGTTCATGATGTTAGAGGCTTTCATGACACTGCTTTTTTTTATAAGAGATTCATTAAAGATTTTAGTACTATCACTCCTCCTATAATTGACTTCATTAGAAATAGAAATTTTGAGTGGACCTTTATAGTTGAGAAAGCCTTTGAGAAGATTACAGAGTGTATGACCCAAGCACCTATACTCCAACTTCTAGATTTTTTTATCATGTTTGAAGCCTCTTATAATGCCTTAAGAGTAGGAATTAGTGAATTCCTTAGCTAGGAAGGACAATTAATCACAAATTTTAGTGTAAAACTAAACGATTTTTGTAAGAAATACTCCATTTATGATAAAAGTTTTATGCGATAATTCAAACACTTAGACATTGGAGGCATTACATCCTATTCTTGGAATTTGTATTTTATTTTGACCATAAGGTCTTAAGATGCCTTAATTTAAGGAAGCTAAAGTCACAACATGCTAAGTGGGTTGAATTTCTTCAAAGCTACACCTTCGTTCTTAACATGATGTCTTTTTTATTGTCATTATCTTTGAAACCATGCCAAGCTTATATCCAAATTGCATGGACTTTTAACCCATCTATATAGAAGCAGTTGCTAGCCTAATTAGGTCATATATGACTATTAAATTAAAGATGGTTATCTTTTTGTGATAAGCAACTTTGCATACCACGAACATCACTTATGGATTTTTTTAATTTGAGAGATACATCCAAAAGGATTACTAGGTCATTTTGAATGAGTCAAAACCATCATGGCCATTAAAGATAGGTTATATTGGCCAAGATTGAAATGGCATGTTGGTCAAATAATTGTTGGGTGTAAGACTTGTGTAGTTGCTAAACATCATACTCAAAACACTAGACTCTACACCCTATTGCAATACTATCACGACCTGGAAAGGCCTTTATATGGATTTTGTCCTTAGGTTATAAAAAATCCTTCAAAGACATGACTCCATTTTCATGGTAATATATCGATTTACAGAAATGGTTAGATTCATTCCATGCTTCAAAACTTTTAATACCTTACATATCACTCAACTATTCTTGAACAAAGTAATGAAGCTTCTTGGGTTATTTAAGACCATAATCATTAATAAGAATGTCCATTTCATTTTGTACTTATGAAAATAAAGTTAAAATTCTTGTCAACTTATAACACCCAAACTAATAGTCAACTGAGATAATAAATCATAGTTTAGGGAATCTCTTACTATATTTGTTAGAAGAAAATACAAAGAATTGAGATCTACTTTTACCAAATGTAGAGCATGCTTATATTAATTCCATCAATAGGTACATAAGAATCAACACTTTTGAAGCCTATATTGAATATAAACCTCATAGTCCTATCAACCTAATCCCATTACCTATCTAGGAATGCACATTCATTTCTGCATAAGAGTTTGTATAACATATAATGGAGGTTCATAAGTATATTAAAGAAAAAATAAATCTTAATAATAAGCAATACAAGAGATTAACCCATGCATATTACAGGCATAAAGAATTTTTGGAAAGAGACAATATGATGATTTAAATTAGGTTTGAAAGATTTTTACAAAGAAATTTGCAAAAGTTACATGCAAGAGGCACCAACCCATTCTAAATCTTAAAAATGATTGGACCAAATGCCTACACTTTGGAGCTACCAGATGACTATGACATCAGTAACACCTTTAATGTCTCAAATTTGGTGGTTTAAAAGTGCTGATTATAATTTCTAGTGAGAAATTTGAGCCATCATCCACACCCTTTGAGAGTGAACACTTACTCGAGTGTCCACCTATTTGTCATGAAAAGAAAAGTGAGCATATTGAAAGAATATTGGAAGACCAAACTATGTTAATCAAAAAACAGTGTTATTTGAGATACCTAATTCATTGGAAAGATTGACCAAACATTGAAGATATTTTGATTAAAAGAGAAGAGTTACAAAAAATAAAACCAAATATATTGAAGAAATACGATAGGTAATTTAGAGTAGTTGACTTATCAGAGACGAGTTTTTTCAATTCTAGGGGAATTAGTGAGGGCACAGGTTTGGATTTTTTATATCCAAGAGCCAGACAGACACATGTTGGCACTTTTAGACAATTAAAGTATTTAATTTTTTATTTATAGAGTCTTAAAGGGGCCTATAGTTACTCTTATAGTTCAAACTTCATGTGATATTACAAAAAAGGCTCAAACATGTCCCATTGGGCCCTTTTCTGCTAGCTATGTTGACAACCATTGCTTTCATTGCAAGCTGTTGGCTCGACCAGATCATATTTGACCAAATCAATTCAATGAAAGAGTCTTTTAAATCTATTCCAAATCTAGGTCTGTGTAATCTGCAAATGATCCACCATGATACACTAACCAATTAACAAAGTTTGTGATACATCGAGTCAAGTTTGACCTACAATACTACCTCTACCCACTATTACACTTCACTACACACCGACTTGCATCACTATCAACACCATGTTGACCCATCAAAATGTTCCACGACAAGCCAACCTGGGACTTACTTATGCTGCAAGAACCTAATCCACCACATGCAACAATTGATCCAGCCCTTGACACTACCAATGACGCGTAGGCTCACCAACTTGCTCCATGACTCGTTAACCCAAAATTGTCCCATATGAACCCTTCTAAAATAGAATAAAAAATATGGCTTTTCAAAAAACTTTTTGACAACAGTTGTAATCGTAGGAATTTTGGACTAAAATGATATCTTTTTAAAAAATTGTTTTCACTTTCTTTGGCTATAGCATTGACAATGCTTTTTAATAAAAAAATTTCAAAGACAAAAATGTAGCTTTTTGAAAAGCTATTTGGTAATAACTTTTTAGCACAATTTTTATATGTCTATTTTTTTTATTTTATCTTTTGTGTCTATGCTCTTTATAAAAGGAAAAGCCTACTCTTTGGAGAGGTGATCTTTGAATAATAAATTTTTTACTTTTTCACATCTTGTTAAGGACTAGGGTTGATCACAATAAAAATCTAACATGCTGATTTGTTAAGGCTTTAGTACTATAAAGAGAGGTGCGAGAACCAAGTGGTGAGACATTGTGTTAGTTTACTTATAACTTTATGATATCATCTTCCTTTTGTGATCACTTACGATTCCTTTAACTTTGTCGAATCTTACTTCATTATTTTTCATCATAATACCATTTCTCTTTCCACTTCATCGCTTATGTTTCTTGGGTTGTCACTTTCACCTATCAATGCCTTTACTACTCTTTGATTTAGTTTTTGTAAGTGTTTGGATTAAATTTATGAACAAGTTACTAGATATTTTTATTTTTTATAATTCTTAACAAGGTCTCTCAACACTTTCAATCTATGATTGTGTGACCTTTACTTTGTTCTTTTTTATCATGACATGAATTTATCAAACTCCTTTTTAAGTATCCCATCTTCATGTAGTTGAAAAGGTAATGGGCCTAGCATATAAAGTGACATCTCTTTGGCATCTGATCCTCTCTTGACTACGATTTTCTTATATATTTACCTCTTTTGTGTTGTCATTTTTTGGTTCATCATATTTATCCTTCGTAGATTCTTTGTTCTTAATTTGTATAGGTCAATCTCTATGCTATTCAAAACATTTGCTCTACTCATTTAACATCTCTTAAGCTATGTTTGGGTGTCATAACCCTTGAAGGTCAATCAACTACAAGCTCTCCTTGGGAAACTTCACAACCCATTGAGCCTTTTAAGCAATAACATGTATTTTAACATCTTGTGAAAAGAGAAGTATCATACAAAGTAACTCAATACAAGATTGAAATTCATAATTAATCTTTTTATCTTAATTATTCTTAGGTCTTATGCTCCCTACCTTATTAATCCTAAACCTAATATGCCTAAGTATATCTTAACTCTCACCTAGGCTCTGATATCAAGTCTATCACAATTGATTTGTTTTTTAAAACCAAGAGTGCAATCAAATTCAAGATCATGAAGTCAAAATATACCTATAATTTATATTATAGTTTTATGCAAAATCTTATTATGTTAAGAATTCATGAATTAATAAATCACTTAAATTTAATTAAATCTAAAGCATCACCATAAATATCTACCAAAGTTTGATAAAAACATAATAAAAATTACTATGTCCAAATAAAAATTCCATTACAATCCATGCCCAATTAATACAATTGATTACAAATAAATATCCAATCTACAATTGATGATGAAATAAAGGTGATGAAACATCAAACTATTACACTAATTCTAATAATCTCTAGCATGACTCTTAATTTTCTGATTTTGCAAATATATAAAAATAATCGTGATCTATTTTCTTACGATACATAATTCATAAAAAAGATCTAATGAATTATGAGTTCAATAGATCCTGTTTAGCAGAAAGATGGATATTCCTTGCTCATTATCAGACAATCACTTATTCACAAACCTCGGGGGTGGTCGGTAGTTTTCATTCCCCATCTTCTGATGAAATTCCCTTTTCGCTGCTGAAAGCATCTAAGCAGCAAGCCCATCCCTTTTGAATGATATTGAAGAGGAAAATGTTCTAGAAAAATTTATGGAATTCGAAGAACTCTTCTGGTTGAACGAGATGATAAAGGACTACCATGTTCAGAAGTTCCCCATATTGTGCCCCCAATGAAAAAAAAGGGGAATAGACCCTAGTCAGCATCAGTGGATATAAATTTTACCATATAAAGCAAAAAAAAAAAGAAGAAGATAAGGGATTGAAGATATGTATAAATTTTACCATATAAAAAAAACTTGAAAACTAACTGGCTGAAAGGCAGAATGAAAAAGGTAGACAGAACGACTAGCATTTCCAAGAATCTCAAAAAAATGCCTCCTCAGGGAATATAAGGTTTTCATGAGGTTGATCCTGAGCCGCCATCCAAGCACGAATTCCTTTGTTTAATAAAAATATTTTTTGTGTAGAAAGTTTCAAATTCAGGATCTTCGTCACGAGAGGCGCAGACGTGACGTCCTGGAAGCGAGGGTGTAAAGCATATCGCCCTTTTAGATTTTCTATTTCATATTTTATAGCAGCAAAAAAAATACTATGATGGTTCTGTTGCTTTATCGATTTATGCTTTCTTTATTTATTTATTTATCTCGTCTTTAAGCAATCCCAAAGTTTTTTTTATAAACGGGCGCCATGGAAGTACATGCCACTCAGCCAAAGAAAGATAATGGAGAGTTGACCGAAATGAGCACTAAAGACTTTTTGAGATGTGGATGAGCCAAGAGACTGAATAAAGAATCCTTAATTCATACTATAATATTAATATGTAATTTTCAGGTAATATGTACGTAATAATTAAATAAATCATATAAATTAATGACATCAGTTACTAACTATTATAAGAAATCACTATCTATTAGGTAATTTAATACATATCCTTATAATATGACTAACTAGATATTTAATATCTCTTTTTTGATCTAAAATATTATTTTATCTAAGAGAGTCATGATAAGACTAACAGTTCTATCACATCATATAATCTTATACTTCATATGACAATATTGATCACACAAGCCAATCTCATAAGATTCTAGAAGTCCTTAACAATCATATATACTTCTACTCCTTTCTATATCATAGAACATCTTACAATTTCTTATAAAAGTAAATATGTAATTATTTTCTTCTAAAATTATTTATATAATGATTTTCAACTAATCTTAAAGGTTCTCATCATATAATCTGGTTCTTCTATATACTCAATCATTTAAGTATAATTATCTCTAGGTCAAGAGAGTAGAATAACTAATTTATTTATCTACTGAGTATGCATAATCAAAAGATTTATTATATCTGATTACTCATCAATCAAAACTTTATCATGTAATATCTTACTAATTCTAATCCAACACTACATAGTAGTTATTAGATTTTCATAATTTTTAATATAACATATTAAGAGTTCTTATTATAAATAGTAATATAATAAGTTAAGGATTTTATTGACTCTAAATCTACTATTTAAGTTTTTTTATGTCTTGATTAAGTCAAACTTGGATTTCATCTTAAGTCAATTTTCAATTATTTAATATTACTATCTTTTGAATCTCTTAGGCTTTCTTATATTTAGTCTTATCCTAATTCCATCTATGACCTTGCATACCTAGGTTAACCATAACATTCATAAATCCTTGGTTTTTATCTCTATGTTTTATATATAGGTAATCATCATTACAACTAAATCTAGGTTCATACAATTATTATTAGTGACTCTTATGTCTCCAAAGTAACCTTTAGTTATCATACCCATCCTAAAACATCTCTTGAGCTATTATAGATCTCTAGATACTATACAAGGTGTCATCATGTCGCTTAAGTGTATAAATAGGAATGATCATGGTCTTATTTAAAGAATCTAGTCAACTTAAGAGTCTAACCAATATCTTTAACCTATTATTTTCTGTGATCAAACCTAGCACATCGATAAGCCTTATTCCAAGCTCTTTTATCTTTATCCAAGGTATTAGTCGAGAGCTTAACTATCCAAAGTTTAATTTATAATATGCATAGAGGTTTACCAATTATGTCTTAATCTATTACTGAGACCTTCAATTATAGATTCCTTTTTTATAAATTATTTCTAAGCTTTTGAGCATAATTATAAGCCTAAGCTTATGTCACATAGATATATCCAAGCACCTTGAATTTTAAATTTAACTCTACTAAGGATTATGAATTATCCATAAGACCTTTACCTTTAGGTCAAACTCAACCTTAGTACTTCTAACCATAATCAAACCCTATGCTTGTCAACCAATTTTCTACTTAATATAGCCTTCTTCTAAGGCTTTGAATCATTCTCTCCAAGGTTTCCTAAGTAGAAACCAAGAGCCTCACACACTTTAGAAGTTATCTAGGATCTCTTACCCATACACCTATGACTTACTAAAGCCTTGGTTCTATGCTTCTCAAGCAATCTGACACAAAAATGAATGCCTAACCTTAACATTGATTTGGGATTTTGCTTTATTTTTAGGTTCCATTCAATGATTTATGATTTAAGTTAAGGTGTCAATTATGTTACATGACTTTTCATATACTTTTATTTATGATTTTGATAAGCACACATCTTTATCTTGTCATGTTATCAACTAAAATTATAAATAATCTTAAATATAACCTTAGTATATCACACCAAATTTATTTTTTAAATAAATAGATTCAAATGAAAAGTATAGCATAAAATCTTAATTTTATTCTTTTACTTGGTTCATCATGTTATGAAACTCTTATGCATTAATCAAGAGGTCGACATAACTTTCAAATTATATTACTATACATCTATTATACTAAGAAAGAATAAATATTTTATCGAGGAACTTAACTTCTAACAAGATTTAATAAAAAAACAACGTAATCTTGTTTAGGTTATAAGATTTAAACTCAAATAAAATTGATTCCCAAGATTTGATAATTTTTTCACATTTAAAATAATAACCTGTGCATATATACTTAATCAAAGCATGACATTTATCATGCTTCTAACTTATTCCATATGATAATATCTCTTTTAAAGGGTATTTGTATCAACAAATAAAATAATTTCATTTTATTATTTACATATATCTATAGATAGAGCTAAATATGGAAATATATGATCATAATATTCAATCTATATTCACAGTTTTGTTACTATATATTTTTGCATGATTCTTTTAACAAAATCATGCAAAAAAACCTTTAAATTCTAATAAAATCACTTTTGTCATGAGTATAAGAGATTTTTTCCTTTTTAAACTAGGTTTAATGAAGACGATTGACTATTTTTTTTTATCAAAATCACTTTCTAAGATTTTTATATGTATTTTATCAAGATAATTACTTTTTATCTTGCCTTAGATCTTCCCTAAATTTATTATATGAACTGAAGAGTTATGTTACCTAAAAAAAACTATATAAAGGTCTTCTTCTTATTTAGATTTTTCATTATTTTAAAACTTGAATCCTCCTTCTTTCTCACGGTTTACATTTATTTTCTTTTTGGTATCCTCTCAATTGGTCTCCCCAAATATCCCCTTTTCAGCTAGGTTTTCTAAAACTCTTAAAAGCATATCGTAATGGTTTATATAACCTCAATTATACCTCTTTAAATCAAGGATGTACCTTAGGTTAAACTAGTTTTGGTTGGGTATAGGCCATGGTTCATACATTTAAACTAATAGTCTCTTAATTAATCTCTGTGATAAGCCAAATCAAATTTCTAAAACTAGCAATCTAAAGGAAGTTTTAGCTAATAAACATATTCAATATTATTTTTCTTTCTCACATATTTAGTCTTTCTTAAAATATTTTTAAGTATATTATATATATAACCTTTTTTTTAATTCTCTTATTCTTAATCACCACTCCTAATTTTTAGAAATTTTATCCATATATTTTCATGCACTCATAATTAAATAATAATGAGAATTAGAGATAAAATTAATAATATGAATAAAATTATACTAATTTTTAAGCATTAAGTCAAATCAAGATTCATGTGAAGCGACCCAATCCCACTTCATGAATGTAATTTTTTTATCTTATATATCAAAAATAACAAAATTTCATAATTATTATATTTCTCATGATTTTTTATATTTTTGATAGTTTTTAATAAGTTACCTCCCTAACCACATACTCAAATATATATATATATATATGCTTCAATTTCTACAAATTACACATTTTTGAGTTTAACAATAAAGCAATATAAACAAACTTATTTACTTGGTTACTCTTTCTCATCTAAAACCATTGCTTTCTAATATTTTGATCTATTTCTTAACTTTCTCTCTACTCAAAAGTTTTGCTATTATTTTTTATTTTTTCCTGCAAAAAATTGATAATCAATGTTTGGCCTTAATTTTTTCCCTCAAGTTTCTTTCTACCCTAAACTTAGAAAACTCATAGGCTACCCCTCTTACCTCCCTTCCTTACAAAAATCATAACAACTATTAAAAACATCTCACCAAGATTGAATCAACAAGAAACCTTTACAAAGGAGATCCACATTTTTTCCTCACTCTTTCCCCTTCCTTGGTAGAAACAAAGCTTTCTTGAGTTGTCAAAGAAGGGAAACAAAACTAGGACATATAACATAAGTCCTCAACAAGAGAAGAGCATTAGTGTCTCCCTCCAACCCCACAATAACACCCATATTCCATCCTTTTTAGGATGATTGTTTTTTGCTACTTCTACTTAAACAAAATCTCTTGATTATTTTTCAAGAAAAAAGAACTTAATTCATTGCATTTAGTAAGAGCTAGAAATATAAAAAATGATAATAAATTTGCATTGGCATTAAAGTATTTAGATTTCATATTATATTTGAGTAATTCATCATCTCAAGTGTTATGACTTGATTGTCTTTCTCTCTCTTTTTTTTTTTTTTTTTTTTTTTTTTTTTTTTTGATATTCAGCTTGATTGTCTTTCTCAACTATACAGTATTGAAGTACTTAGATTTTATATTGTATTTGTGTTATTTATCATAAGTGTTATGACTTGATAGTCTTTCTCAACTATACCATTCTCAATTTTACAATTGTCTTTTTTTATTTAATTTAAATGTGTTATTATGATATAGTTGTTTTTCGTATCAAATTTTAATAATAATCACATTATCTATGTTATAATTTTGACTATTATTTTAGAAATCCAAAAAATAATTTGGAGAAAAAGTTAAATTAAGGTAGATGAAAGGCCAACGAAGAAAATTGTGTAATTTTTGAAATAAAAAAAACGAAGAAAGAAGAAAATTGTGAGGGGGAAGAGTTGTGATGGGAGGGGGAAGAGGATCGGAAATGGAGATCCCAAGCTTGGCGTTAGCTTTCAGATCTCTAATGGCGGTTCGCCCTTTCGAATTTCTCTTCAGTAAACATTGAAGTCCTTTCCTGGCATAAAAATCCACTTTTGCTTCCCGATTCAGATCTGCTTTCTCTTCATAAGGGATTCTGTATCCCCACTACCCAGAAAACCCTGCAACACCGATGATCTGCTAGGCAATAGAAATCTCCACCATGGGCCGCCTCCGTCTTCATAACCCTTCCATAAACCCCATCGAGGAGGAGTCCTCTACATACGGCGACGGCGATAAAACCTCCAATCCACCGCTGGAGTCGTCTTCGGTTTCTTCCTCTTCCGGCTACGCCTTGGCCTGGATGATCAACTCGGAGGTCAGCGCTGTCCTAGCCGTCATGCGTCGTAATGTTAGGTGGAGCGGCCGCTACGCCTCTGCCTCCGATGACTACCTCGACCACTCATTGATCCAATCACTCAAGTCCCTTCGCAGGCAGCTCTTTGCCTGGGATCCCAGCAGATGGAGCTCCATAGACCCCACTCTGTATCTCCGCCCTTTTCTCGATGTCATCCGTTCTGATGAGACAGGCGCGCCCATTACCGGCGTAGCCCTCTCCTCGCTCCACAAAATTCTTTCACTCGAGATGTTCAATGCCGAGACTGCCCATGTGGAGGATGCGATGCACGCCGTGGTGGATGCGGTGACAAGTTGCCGGTTTGAGGTGACGGATCCGGCCTCAGAGGAGGCAGTTTTGATGAAGATCCTGCAGGTTCTTTTGGCTTGCATGAAGAGCCGTGCTTCGCGTGTGCTCAGCAACCAGCATGTGTGCAATATAGTGAACACTTGCTTCCGGGTTGTTCATCAGGCGGGGACGAAGGGGGAGCTTCTGCAGAGGATCTCAAGACACACAATGCATGAGCTTGTCCGATGCATCTTTTCACATTTGTCTGAAATCAGTAAAAGCACGGGCAAGATTTCGCCTAACATTGAGGTATGATTCTATGGTTGATTAGATCAAATAGAAAACTTTGGTTATCAAATACAAGATTATTGGAAAATATATGTAGAAGCTGGGATGTTCTTGTTTCCATCCAGACTTGTGCTTTACATAGATTTGTAACACTGCTGTTAAATAAAATGCCCTCCCTTCAAGCTTTTATTAACTTAAACTTCTATGTGAACAAAAGTTTAGTTATGATTAAATTCTAGAACAGCTTTGTTGTTTTATCAAGCTAGTTACAAAACCAGAAGACTTCGTTACCAAATAATTAAGCATGGTAATTAAGAGAGAACCCTAAAGGGTTGGTATGATGTTACTAATGGTGTTGTTGTATGTGCTAGATTAGACATTGCTTTATTTTGACATCCTAGTATATTTAAGAATGAATCATTGATTTTGAGGGTTAACAACTCAGATGCTTGGTTGGTTGAGGTGCAACCAAAGTATATTGCACATTTCTTACTAATCCATGTTAGATGGGTGGGCACTTAGAATATTTTATTTGTGTTTTTTTTTTTTGAAGGAGCTAATGCCTCAACTGAATGACTTTTTATTTTGAGTCAATATGTTATAACAATCTGCTAGTTTCTTCTTGTTTTCTAAAACATGGCATGAAATCTATGCTAAAAGGCACCAAAAACATGTTAATTTAGTTTGATATGGTTTATTTTTATAAGAATAATTGAAAGAAACTATCTTGTTTTCTTTATTAGTATAATAAAAAACTTTTCTTTGAGATTAGCATTACAAAGTATACTATCAAAAAAAGTGTACATAAGTGTAATATAAAAGAGCTGTTACTTAGACTATGAAGTTGCAAAAAAACTATAGCCTCTTTATCATGTTTATCAATCATAGTGGAATGGGTGCGGACACATGGTGGTAGGATATCCCTCCGCTTTGATTTCTCTTCTCAACTTCCAGGAAGCTTCCTCAATCGTTGTGTCGCATTAGAGATTGTTTCATTTCTTAAATTTGCTTTTGCTACTCACCCACACTACCAATGATTGCATGGTTGCATCATGTTTGTCAAAAATATAGTTTGTGTTCCAATGCTTAGAGCCTCATAGTATTTCCTCGAGGGTTGCAGGTGCTCGACCCACTAATTTTCTAGTTTCAAAGGAGTGATCTAGCACTTTCAAGCATCTTGTAGCTACCATGTGGTAGCCATGGATCATTCAAGATCTTAGATCAACATTCTATTTGCCAAAGGTGGTCTAGGACAAATGGGCTTCTTTCCTCCTACCCGTCTTAGTACCAGTGGTACCTTCCTATAGGCTATTATAACTAATTTGTTAAGTAAAAATTAAACTTTATTATTAGTTAAGCTAGTCAATTATAATTGCCCCCTTATATATTAACATTTAGGAAAATAATGTTAACATCTTTCATCATTGTACTCACTATGAATAAGGCCTTGAGGTTCAAATTTGTAGGTCCTATGTTTATTCTTTAGATGCTTCTTTAGCTTTTTCTCTTTGTTAACCCTGTGGGATTTCTCACTCAATAGAGGCATTTTCTCCTTCCTTGGCTATTTTTGGCTTGTAGAATCTAGTCAAGTTCTCCCTTCTCAAGAAGCCATCTTTTGTAATACAATCCTTCTTATTGATGTCTTTATCTTTTTCTTGAATTTGCTCCAATGTGTTCTTTGTCATTGTTTGTGGGAATAGACATGAAGATAGAAATGATGAGGAAAGGGCTTTGTAAATGTTTGAATCTATTAGTTGTTTCTCCTGATTGCATCAATAAAAAACTAGAAGCAACTCCAATTCCTTTGTCTTTACCTTTGTTGATTTTTTATCAATCATTTTTCCCTTGATTTATTTTTTTTTACCTATTTCAATAGTAGATGGATTATTCCTTAAAGTCTATCATGACTTTGCCTAACATGACCTTGGAGTAGCTAAAGGCCAAATTTGCCAATTCTGCTCTTGCAAACCTTTCTACTCCAAAGGATCTTCCTTGCCTATATCATCTTCTAAAATTGTAGTTTCCACCCTTTTAATTGCATCAATTTTGGATGTCACCTTCTTTCTTCCAAAATTTGGTAGGGCCAAATTCCCATTCTCATCCTTTGAGAGGTTCTCTCATAGCTCTAATTTGCTTCTTCTATTCTCTTGCCCAACCAAAGGTTGCATGCTTTCCACACATCCCTTAAAGTGTGTATTTCGGTTGTTGTGATTCCCACGAATTCTTAACAATTTTTTTGAGTTCCACATGGTGCTTGAGGGAGGCTTGTCAATTTCCTGACTATAGAGGAGTTGTCTTAAGCATCAAACGTTTACAACATTGTAGCTAAGGATCATCCTAGGTCTCATGTTAGCATTAAGTTTGCTAAAGATGATCTTAGACATGTGGGCATTGCTCCTCTTCCTGTCCACCTTAGAGACTTGCATGATCACATTAGTTATTTCTTCTCATGGATAGTAAAAATTAATATTGTCTTGTCAATTGACGGTCAAAGTCCGTTTTTAGTCAGTTCAATCAATTATAATTGTCAGTTGAATCAACATGTTGGGAAATGATGTCAACATCTTTCATTGGTATAGAATGCTCAAACAATTTCATGTTTTCTAAGCTAGTAATTTAGTCTATCGTTACATTGAGATCAAAATAGCAAGCATTGCTTCCTTTAAGCCTTTCCTTGTTGATGTTCAATCATACAAGGTTTTTTACCTCATATTGTCCTACATGATGACAACCATTTGTTTCTAGTTCACCCATTAAGGGTTGTCATTAGTGAAGAATTGTAGATGTGGAGCTCAATTTATTGGAACAGATAACAAGAGGATCTATGATGGCTAGTTTCGATGGACTCAATGATGAATGCGAGAGGGCAACATCTACATAACCGAAGGATGTCGAAGGAGTTGGCATTAGCAAAACCAAGGATGTTAAGCAATTGATAATAGTCTAGATAAAGGGCTATCAATGGAAGAGAACAATGAGAGGACACGTACCAATGAGGAGTTTGATTGTAGCAACTAACCATGTTTTGCAAGATGTGTGAGAAAGAAGCTTGTGCATTTGAGAAACTTGGGAGTTTGAGGGAGTGATTTGGTTTTGTCAAATAATTTTGGGATTTTGGTATTTGTTTAGTTTGCTAAGTTGTCATTGGGTCAAACGCAGGCTTTGACAAAATTGAGGCCATACCTCACCTAATTTAGTTTGACTTAGTCTTTTAAGTTTGAAAATAATGTATAAGGTAACCAAAATCTTCCAAAGATATTACAAGTTTAGCATGTTGATTGTGTTATTTGCCTAATGCCCCAGCTTATGTATGTACCATTCCATTGCTTTCATGAGAAGAAAGTTCAACTACAAAAGTCTTCTCTTAGGATTTTGTGGTAACACAAGCAAACTTTCAAAGTGTACAAGTTACTATAATTTGGCCGATGAATTTTGATCATTTGCAAATGAATGAAAGCTTGTGCTTTTGAAGGTGTTGCCCATTATCAACCAAATGACCTTTAGAATACACCAGGATAGCTAGAGTTGCTTTTGAAAGTAATGGAAAGGGGAAGTTCATTATGAATGCATACACATTATCAAAGAACTGTCATGTTGCTTCTCATCTTGTGATCATGTCTTCACTGCCATTTTGGAGAATTTATAAACCATCACAATTATATATTCATGTTTTGCTTGGTGACTGTTTACCAAAGAAGTTTTTTTTTTCTTTTCAACCTTAAAAGCATACAACATTTATCGAACAATTTTTTTTAACTTTTCCTTTTTCTCTTATATAAAATAACATTTTTTCAAAAATATATTTTTAAAATATCTTTTTGAAAGCTCTTTTTTAATCAAAAAAGTTGCCACTAGACATAGCCTTACTCATTTTTTTGGTTGTTTAGGCCACTTTAGTTTATGAATATTCTTTCCCATGTTTGCAATGATCATGGTTTGTAGATTTTGGTGTACCTGGAACATTCCCCTTATCAAACTTAGTTATATCAATATGCTTATACATTACAACCCAATTGTTAGACGATTAGATGGCCTATGTCGAGGCGGAAAACTTTACAACTCCTTGTTGGCCTCGTTATGGTTAATCCTCTTCCTTCTTGATCTTCTATCTGTTCTTTTTAAACTTGTATGGATACAATTCCAGATTAGCTTCCTACACTATATGTGTTCATGACCCTGCAATGCTGATGCAGTATTTGTTTGGCATGGGATAGTAAAGGATTAGTACTAGAATTAACAAAAAGATGCTTGTTTTTTTATTTGACCTTGTCATGTATTGTGTACGAGAGCCTGTCTTGGGATTCTTGTGTCTAGCTCCAGCCTTGTTGTTCTTCTTCTCAAGATAAAAGTGCATGTTTGATGAAGGGGCATGATGGAGAAGAGACTTTGCTATATTTAGATATAACCATGAAACCTTCTATGCACTTCATTAGGTTTTTTATTTCATTTAAGTGAATACCTTGAGTGATCTACTGTACTTAGAATTTGGTGGTTTAGTCTATTACAATTTAAAATATTGCTTTAGATTATTGCACTTCCTTGATGTGTCGATATGGTAGAACAAATCAACTTTTTGAAGTGATTATAAGATACGTCTTGGTAGATTCTATGTGAATGTGTGCATTCGGCTATGCTAATGGATAGTGGGTGGTTTCTACATCATTGAGCCAAGCATCTAATTACACTTCATTGATCTCTCCACTTTAAGTTGGAAATTCCACCCTTGTTTTCTTCTTGACAAATCATGGATGATCATGGGAAATGGAGGAAGTAAGGTTGTTGGCATTGTCATCTTCATTCGTACTGTTCACCACTTGGTCTATTCATGTCAGATAAGCTGCTAAAGGTTATGAGAAGGGTGCTGGATTTAAGATGAATAAGAGAGTTCTAAAGATCGCAATACATCCCTTGGGATTGCACATGAAGGAGAAGAATGAAAGAAGAAATTTTCTGTGTAGAATGAACCTATGAGCCATATGGTCCACAAGTTGGAATGTGTGTTTTTGTTGCATCCACACCTGTTCTTGTGTCTCTTTGCTGTTAAACTGTTGAATTATTTAATCATATAATTGGTTTGGCAACTTGAATTGGAAGAGTGAAGATGGTAAGAACTGAAACCCAAGGTTCTAGTATTTGGTTATGTCCTCCTAATTGATCTCCAAACCTTAAGAACCATGCCTAAATTGGATGGTTGGAGGGCATGGCTTTAGAGGTGGGGAGAAATGATGAATAGTTCAGTGAGGAAACTAAAAACAAAGTTCATTTAAATAATTCTCATTGCCCAGTCGTGTTTTCGTGTATGGTACTATATGTGCTAATTTTGACTTGGAATTCAAGAATCCTATAGAATCCTCTTGATTTAGGATGGATAGGCTTCCTTTGCCATGGACACGGAGCTAGTTTCCCAAGCAAAGTGGCCAGTTGCCCTAGGGAAATCCCATGTTCTTATGGGTATTAATGGTCTTGTGCTCTTTTTTGACTGCCATGTGTTTTTTGCAGATCTTCATGTGCCTGAGTTGAAATAGACTCCTTGCCCATCCACTCATTTATATCTTCTTAACTAATATTATGCTAGAAGCTAGCTCTTTTCTCTTATGTTCTTCTTGCATTCTAACACCTATGGAGAAATCCATGATCAATTAAACTAGAGCAAAATTCTGGAAAGAAAGGAACAGCCAAGAACAATGCAATACCCTATAGTCTATTGTAACCAATTAACAAATGGATCACCAAAATCATAAGCTTAATTCAAAACCAGCCTACAATAGCAACAGCACTAGAAAGGTTCTTAACATTCTTAGTTTCTATTATACTTCTAACTTTTTTATTTAAGTTGTGGCACCAATACTGTCTATAATTCTAAAGGGACTGACTTGTTTGTCCTTTTCAATTTTCATTGACCTTATATTACTGTTTGTTAATGTTTTTCACTTTTTTTTATTGCATATTATTCATCTATGGCTTGTTGTAGGACCAATGAACTTTTAAACTATCCGGTGTCCTTTTATTTTATGCTTTCTTATTACTGATGCATTATGATAGTGTAAAAGATTGTGCAACTATACATATATTCAAAATGAATTTAGTGGAAGTTTTTTTATCTGTTATTCATTTTACAGTATTGGTCCCATTGTTGTTATTTATTAATTTTTTGACAAATAAAGCAAATTGCAAATAACAGTTGTCTCATATCATTCTTTCCATACAAATTGTAATGCTTAAAAAATTAATATATATCATGAAGACATTTTTTGTATCATTTATATGTTACTAAATGTTCTTTTTAGTTAATGTTTTTAATAGTATCCATTATCATGAGCAATTTTTCATCAATGTTCTTGTACATCTTTTTAACATTTGAAATTAGTACCTTAACTTGAGAAATAAAAGTGTGACCCCTTTCTTTTAATGTTTGGTTGGGTTTCCCCATATAATGTGATTTAGACAACAGTATAATAAAGGAGAAAATAATAGAACATTGGATGAAGATGCAGACGTTAAAAAGAAAACTGTGTACCACTTTTAGGATGCACTAACTTGCACAATGAATAATAGAACTGCACAATGAATAAAATTTTCAAGTGAAATAGAAGTATGTCAAAATTAGCTTAAGCTTCAAAGATGATGAATGTTATGTAAGTTAAGGTTGATGGTACCTAGTTGGGAAATTTATGGGAGATATTGGACTAGTATGATGAACGAATCCTTTCAAAGAATTTTAAGAGATGAAGAGGTTCTCAATTGCTTAGAAGAGAGCTATTTTTTATACTGATATCTTCAGACTTATGTTACTTTTAAGGAATTTAGACGAGCTGTATTCTTTGCTGTGAGTTATTTTGTTTCATGCTAGGAAGATGTATTCAAGTTGATCTCTTCTTCTTCTTCTTCTTAGTTAGTAGAGAAAGTACAAAGAGCATTACATGATTTGCTTTAATGTTTTGTTGACTTTTGAAATGTGTATTATAGAATGCAATGACAATTGTTTTGATTGGCATTAAACAGAAAAGATTTGTATCGAGCATCTGTTCAAGTTGTTAGAGATGTCTATGATGGATCTAGACTAGAGTTGGAACTAGCTTTGAGTGAGATTAGTATTGGAAGCAATTATGGGGTAAGTCAAACAGGATAATGCTAAATTTCAGGAATTAATAATAAGTTCTATTCTGGTTAATGAGTTGCTTACAAGATCTATTTCAATGAGACACCTTGTTGTGTGCTATTTGTGTATTATCTATTTTTTGTGTGCAATCTCTTATGATGCAAGTAGAGATCATAATGGAGGAAATTTTAGAAAATAATGGCTTAGAACTATGGTAAAATACTATGCACATAATTTTGCAATTGTAATGAATATGGAATTAGCAGTCATCCATTATGAATGCCATACTCTCAAACAGTATATAGGTGTCTTATGTTCAAGCTTTTGACCCTTGAACAAAATAATGGAGATGTACTTAAGGGCTTAACTACAAGAATTTAAATTAGTTGTAGAATGAAGAACTTATAGGTGTATTATATGATAATGAAACAAGTTGCTGAACTAGCCAAGTTTTATTGCTTTCAATAAATTAGATTAATCGTGCGCTAATGGAATCCCTGCCGTAGTGTGTGAATGCACATGCGGTCCGACGCAGCGTGCGTCGTGCGTGCCACATAAATGCTGCTTCTCATCATGCTCAATGGTTATTTTTTTCAATTCTTTAACTAAAATATTGTTTTCTTCTTCGAGACCTTGAATCTGGATTGTTCAAAAAATGGATTACAATCTTTTTTAACTTGCTATATATATTAATATAGTACCTTGTTTTGCAAGCTGGGTAATTGTCTTTTGATTGGTAATCTGTATCTTCATTGACACAGTGCTTCTTCGGCTAAAAAGAATACAAAACGTAACAAATCAAAGAAAAAATTATAAACTGCCATATAACAGAAAATGGAAATGTGTATATTCTTTTAAAATTTTACAGATTATTTGCCTGACATAGAAGAGTGACCATGCTGGATAATTATTTATAGTTAATGACATGGTGAAATATCCCCGTGCAGATGACTGGTGTTGACAAGGATCAGGCTTTTGGAGTGAAGCTGATGGAGAATGGTAATGAGAGTTATGGGTCTATAGCAACCTCAATAGATGAAACTGTTGTGAGGCTGGAAACACCTAATGGTGTGAGGATAATGGTGGAGCCATATGGTATACCATGCATGGTGGAGATATTTCACTTCTTGTGCTCTCTATTGAATATTGTAGATCAAATTGGCTTTACCCCCAGGTCAAGTCCTATGGCTTTGGAGGAGGATGTGCCACTTTTTGCTCTTGGTATGATTAACTCGGCTGTTGAGCTTGGGGGGTCTTCAATAAGGAAGCATCCTAAGTTACTTGCTTTGATCCAGGATGAGCTTTTCCGGAATCTTATGCAGTTTGGCCTGTCAATGAGCCCACTGATACTATCCACTGTGTGCAGCATTGTGCTGAATCTCTATTATCACTTGCGCACAGAGCTTAAACTACAGCTTGAAGCATTCTTCTCGTGTGTAATTCTAAGGCTGGCGCAAGGTAAGTACGGAGCTAATTACCATCAGCAAGAGGTGGCTATGGAGGCCCTTGTGGACTTCTGCAGACAGAAAACTTTCATGGCAGAGATGTATGCAAATCTGGACTGTGACATAACTTGCAGCAATGTGTTTGAAGACCTTGCTAATCTTCTGTCCAGAAGTGCTTTCCCCGTGAATTGCCCTTTATCGACAATGCATATTCTTGCCTTGGAAGGTCTTATTGCCGTGATTCAGGGAATGTCTGATAGAATCAGCAATGCGCCACCTAGGTTAAAACAAGCACATTTGGAACTTGATGAATATGCTCCATTCTGGGCTGTGAAATGTGAGGACTATTCTGATCCTGAACAGTGGCTTAAATTTGTTCGACGCAGAAAGTACATTAAAAGGAGGTTGATGATTGGTGCTGATCACTTCAATAGGGATCCAAAGAAGGGCCTGGAGTTTCTACAGGGAACCCATCTTTTGCCTGAAAAGCTTGACCCTCAAAGTGTTGCTTGCTTCTTCAGATATACAGCTGGATTGGATAAAAACCTTGTGGGGGACTTCTTGGGTAACCATGATGAGTTCTGTGTTCAAGTTCTTCATGAATTCGCTGGTACATTTGATTTTCAAGACATGAACTTGGATACCGCTTTAAGACTCTTTCTGGAGACATTCCGCTTACCTGGAGAGTCGCAAAAGATCCAACGAGTACTCGAGGCTTTCTCGGAGAGATATTACGAGCAATCGCCCCATATTCTTGCCAACAAGGATGCTGCTCTCTTGTTATCCTACTCACTCATAATGCTAAACACGGATCAGCACAATGTGCAGGTGAAGAAGAAGATGACGGAAGAGGACTTCATAAGGAATAATCGTCACATCAATGGTGGAAATGACCTTCCTAGAGAATTCTTATCTGAGCTTTACCATTCTATTTGCAAGAATGAAATTCGAACTATTCCTGATCCAGGATTTGGATTTCCCGAAATGTCTCCTAGCCATTGGATTGATTTGATGAGGAAGTCAAAAACGACTTCTTCTTACATTGTTTGCGATTCAAGGCCATACCTTGATCATGATATGTTTGCAATCATGTCAGGTCCCACGATAGCCGCTATCTCTGTGGTGTTCGATTATGCAGAGCATGAAGATGTTTTCCTAACCTGTGTGGATGGCTTCTTGGCTGTGGCAAGGATCTCAGCATACCATCATCTCGAGGATGTACTCGATGACCTTGTTGTATCTCTCTGCAAGTTCACAACCCTCTTGAGCACTTCAATGGTTGAGGAACCTGTTACTGCATTTGGGGATGACACTAAAGCTAGGCTCGCCACTGAGACAGTTTTTAACATTGCAAACAAGTATGGAGATCACATACGCAGTGGTTGGAGAAACATCCTTGATTGCATCTTAAGGTTACACAAACTGGGCCTGCTTCCTGCACGTGTAGCTACTGATGCAGCTGATGATTTGGAACTTCCTGCAGACACGGTTCATGGAAAACCTGCTCCGAACTCTCTCTCGACATCCCATGTTCTCCCCTCAATGGGTACCCCTCGAAGGTCATCTGGCTTGATGGGGAGGTTTAGCCAGTTGCTCTCTCTGGACACAGAGGAACCGAGGACACAACCAACAGAGCAGCAACTCGCTGCACATCAGCGAACCCTGCAGACAATTCAAAAGTGCCACGTAGATAGCGTATTCACAGAAAGCAAATTCCTGCATGCTGATTCACTGTTACATCTCGCAAGGGCTCTTATTTGGGCTGCAGGTAGACCTCAGAAGGTCACAAGTTCGCCAGATGATGAGGACACAGCTGTATTCTGCTTGGAGCTGCTCATTGCCATTGCTTTAAATAACAGGGACAGGATTGTTCTTCTATGGCCGGGTGTTTATGAGCACATAGCTAATATCGTTCAGTCTACTGTGATGCCTTGTGCTTTAGTCGAAAGGGCAGTATTTGGACTCCTCAGAATCTGTCAGCGTCTTCTTCCTTACAAGGAGAATCTTGCTGACGACCTGCTGAGATCATTGCAATTGGTCTTAAAGCTCGATGCTCGTGTTGCCGATGCTTACTGTGAGAACATCACGCAGGAAGTCACCCGTTTGGTTAAAGCAAACGCAACCCACATTAAATCCCAGATTGGTTGGAAGGCTATCACTTCTTTGCTGTCCATCACAGCTCGACACCCTGAAGCCTCTGAGGTTGGTTTTGAAGCTCTGGTCTTCATCATGTCTGAAGGGTCTCATCTTTCTCCAGCCAACTATCTCCTGTCCGTCGAGGCAGCACGTCAATTTGCGGAGTCTCGGGTTGGACCCACTGACCGTTCGACGTGTTCCCTTGATCTGATGGCAGGTTCCGTTGCCAGTCTTGTTCGTTGGTCTCAGGAGGTTAAAGACGCAGGAAAGGAGGCGGAGAAGGTGAGGGAAGGAATTATAGACATGTGGTTTAAGCTTGTTCAGGCACTGAGGAGGTCCACGATGGATCAGAGGGAGGAAGTGAGGAACCATGCCGTGTTGTCATTGCAAAAGTGTTTGGTAGTAACTGATGGGATATGTTTCTCGACCTCGACTTGGCTGCTGGCTTTCGAGAATGTGATGTTTGCGATGCTTGACGACTTGCTCGAAACCACCCAGAACCAGTCCCAGAAGGAGTTCAGAAACATGGAGGGAACTCTTGTTCTTGCCATGAAGCTGCTCTCCAAGGTTTTCCTGCAGCTACTCCACGAGCTTTCTGGCCTGAGCAGCTTCTGCAAACTCTGGCTTGGTGTTCTGAGTCGCATGGAGAAGTGCATGAAGGCCAAATTTAGAGGCAAAAGGAGTGAGAAGCTTCAGGAGCTGATTCCTGAACTGCTGAAGAACATTCTACTAGTGATGAAATCCAAGGGAATTCTTGCCAGAAGAAGCATAGTGGGTGGAGACAATATATGGGAGTTAACATGGCTTCACATTAACAACTTTGCTCCATCTTTGCAATCCCAAGTGTTTACCGTTGAACCTGAGCAGGATTCTGGCGACCTTGCTCAGCCGGAAGGCAGTGGAGCAGTGACCGGAGAATCTAGTAATGTTGAAGGCTAGGAGGGTTTTCTTTTTTCATTGGCTTGTTTTGTAGAAATGTAGATTGTCTTCACCAAGAGCTGATGGGTTCACAAAGTGCTTGAGATTGCTGTGGTACTGCTCTATCAATCTGAAGTAGTTACATGTGTGTTAAGTTAACTTAGAAATTTTCGGTTTTGCATACATAATCAAGATAATTTTCATAGTTGGCCGAATTGCATTTAAATTGTACAACACAATTTACAGCACGCCTCATTTTTCTTTTATTTAGCTTAAAAACAATGATTTGAGTACGATGAATTAGCAATTTTTCTTGGTAGAATTCTGCCTCTGCTTGAATTTCACTGAATTCAGCAACATTTATCAAGTTTTTTCTTGCTTACATGTGCTTAACATACATGCATTTTATCAATGTGAATGGGTTGGTTCAACATGATTTCTCTTATGTCAATAATGTTACATATTTCATCTTAGATTTATATATGTCTTCAGCTTTTTGGTGCATTGGGTTGGCTATTTGGGGTTCACAATTAGTCTAAAGTTATTTGGAATATTTCTTGAATTTTAAGGGTTGTGTTGAACTTTCTAGCCTCATTTTATTAACTTGGATTGTACAAGATGTTTTGTGGGCTTTATTATATGGTTGTGTTGATCCATATTAATTTGATATAATTAAAATATTTATAATTATTGTCACATTTAATTATACCAGCTAAAGAAACTTTCTTGTCAATTATATTATATTATCATTAGGAGACCATGTGGTGCTATCTAGCGACTACACCGTGTTATCAATTTCAATCTGCATGTGTTAAATTACATGTTTTATAGTATTTTTTTATGTTTCTCCCAAACAGTAATCTATAATGGTTTTTATAAAAAATTGTAATCTTATAATGTGAGATAGAATGTGAGTATAATGTTTGTGAGATGGGATAAATTAGTTTTTGATGCAAGGCAGATTTAGGCTTCTATCAAGGAACTTACGACGTTAGAGATGTTCAATAGGTTATTAGAGAATATGAAAAGATATTATGTACTGATTAATGTTAGATATCATGTGGTATTTTAGAATTATTCAAATATTGATGTTCTAAAGTTGTAGTATTGATTATTAAGTTGAGTAGGTGGTAATATCTTAAGTATTAAGTATAAAATATTACAAAACGATTTTTGTCATATTTAATTTTATACATATAAATAAAAATTTAAAAAAAATTATATGTGGAGTATTTTAATAAAAAAGAATAACTCTAACTTTATATTACTAC